>BGZK01000046.1:600000-957371 GCA_005406025.1 Eumeta japonica
AGTGATCATCAAGCGTGTGTGTACGGCTGCGCGCGTGCGTCCGTGTGTTCATGCCGCGTGCGTATACGCTTACGTGAGTGTGAGTCTGATTGATTTGTTTTGTTTCGCGCGCCAAGTGCTAGACAGACAGAGATAAAAAAGGCTCAAGTTCAAAGAGCGCTAGTGTATGCAATAGTGATCGAATTAGTGCACGCCGTGACACATAATTGGTAACTCGTATTTTTCAATTTCGCTAGAAAAACTAATTGTTGTTCCAATGCCGCCGACCGCGAAAAAGCGAAGTTGTAAGTTTACGGAGGACTTGCAAAAAGAATTTCCTTTCCTGCAAAAGAGTTTAACACCTTCAGAAGTGCGTTGCAATAAATTTAATGGAACATTTTCTGTTGCTCACGGCGGCAGACACGATATACAAACACATTTGACATCGGATAAACATAAAAAAGCATTAATCACCGCAAGTACGTCGTCATCACTGACTTCTTACTTCCGTCACGATAAATACGGTGACAAAGAAGAAGAGCTTGCATTAGCTGAGGGTTTGTGGGCTTTCCATACGGTATGTCATAATCAAAGTTTTCGATCAATGGAATGCACTTCCAAATTATATCAAAAAGGTTTTGAGAAGAAGTTTAGCTGCGGGAAAACTAAGTGCGAAGCAATTGCAAAAAATTTGATTGCGCCGTATTCTTCAAATATTTTGAAGACAGAACTGAACGATGTACCGTTTATCTGTATATGTTCAGATGCTTCGAACCACAAAGATATCAAAATATTTCCAACGCTAATAAGGTACTTTCACCCGACAACCGGCATTAATGTCAAAATATTAGATCTAGTGAATTTACCTGGCGAAACCGCAAAAATTATTTACAATTCTTAAATGGAAATTTTGGAAAAGCACAAGTTTAAAAAGAAAGTGGTCGGATATTGTGCGGATAACGCCAATACAAATTTTGATGGGGTTCAGCGTGAAGGTCAATGTAATGTCTTTAGAAAACTATAAGAGGGCTTGGAAAAACAAATAGTCGGTGTGGGCTGCGCAGATGCACATATCGCACACAACGCCATTCAAACCGTAGCAGATTTGTTACCAGTTAACGTAGAACATATAGTTACGAAGATTTATTCGTACTTTTATATATATACTGTGCGTGTAGAAAATCTTAAAGATTTTTGTGAAGAAGCAGAAATGCAATACAAAAGAATGTTGGGATAAAGTAAAACAAGATGGCTTACACTGTTATCAGCAGTTGAGAGAATTCTACAAATGTATTCGCCATTGAAATCATACTTTTTATCGTAAGATAAATGCCCTGCTGTTCTACACCAATTTTTTTCAAATGAATACTCAGAGCTATGGCTAAAATTTGTTCATGTGCAAGCATTAGTATTTAACGATTCCGTGAAAATGATGGAAGGAGACAAAACAAGTTTTACAGAAGTGTCACATCTGTTTGTGGATTTAAAAAACAAATACACAAACCGGTTAGAAAATTATTATATGAGAGAATGGTCAAATCAACAGAGATTATTTTATGGGGCATGTTCGTAACTTTTATCACGACTGCATTGAGTGCCTGCAAAAGTATATACATCAATACAACGAATTTTAAACTTTTACTTGGATTCAATCAAAACAAAATCTGAAATGGGCTGATGTACATCAGACATACCAACAGTTATTGGTGCAGATGCCTACAGCTGCTGTGACTTTAAAAGAAAATAGTCTGTTCGACGAAGTAAGTTACGTGGCAAATTATGTGAATAATTATGTCCTAAAGAGATGGGAGGAGATGAAGAGCAGTACAGAACAGCGAACGATAGAGGTGTTTAAAAATGTCAAAGACAGCGGAATACCGTTCCAGAATTGCCTGGCCATTGTCCAGTACCTACTTTGTTTGCCAGGAACAAACGCTCCTACGGAACAAGTTTTTTCTTTAATGAACAGCTTATGGACATCTGAAAAGTCGTCACTAAAAGTAGAAACATTACGTGCAATGCTAATTATAAAATTCGATATGGGCAGCTGTGAAAACTTTTTGGACATTCTGAACCAAAACCCAGACCTAGTAAAAAAATGCCACTCATGTGAAAAATATGATTTTAAAAATAAATGTTGATTCGGTAGTAGGGTTGTTTGTTTCTAATTTAAGTACACCATTAACGATTCCAACAAATCCTAAGTCTTATTGTGGATGGGGCTGGGTGTCCCGCATTGACTTATTATAAAGTTGGCCGCCTTACACTTCAACATCGAAAAACAATGACCGAACTGAAGTGCTGCTAAAAGAAAATTCCTAATTATAAAATGCTTAATTGATAAGTTTCATCTAAAAGATTATAAATCTTTTGAGATTATACATTGGATCTGATTTTATGAGCCATTAATAAGAGAAATAGGCCCTTAAAAACATATTTTTTGTTAATTGTCGTACTTAACTTAGAATTTGAAAGTGAAAGTGTAGGCATTATCTACATACCCTACATCTACTCTCATATGTCTAGTGTTTGTTAAAAAAATTCCATATAGCCTGGTCTTAAGTTGTTACTGCTCACTCCCTGTAGAAATAGTGTCATTATTTATATCCTATAACCTGGTGAAATCCTAAGCTATTCAAGTGCAAAAACCCTATTAAAATCGGTTTAGCAGTATTTGAGCGATGTGGGAAAAGCCAAAAAATACAAACATTTGAATATGCGCTCATATAGCCATTGGTTATGTGATAATATTTTTCAGCCATCATATTTTTTCTAAGCATCAAGTTTAAAAGATTTTTCCATGAAGCCACACGGTTCATATATAATAATAAAATTATTCTTATTCGCGTCCGTCGGGTCACTAGAGGCGAATGAATCTATGGGGTCGGTGTGGTCACATAAGTGTCTCCCGTGACTTATGGAATTATGCACTTTTTCCTTAGCAGTTCAAATCAAATCAAATCTTTATTTCGTAGGTACTAGTATGACACTTGGAATATGTCATTATTTTATTTTTTTGACATCAATATTACCACCCTTTCCAAATGCTGATTGAGTTAACATTATAATGGAAAAATCCGTACTTATTTGCTAAACTTGAATATAAAACATCTATTTGTGGCTACAGTTTAAAAAAAAATGTAATGTGAAGTTTTCGGACGGTATTTCCGTTATTAAATTACGTAAACATCATCCAACTATAACCCAAACACTTCATATGTCTGACGACAATCTGTAGCAATACTAGATCTTCATGTGCTTCACTTCAAATTCATAGAAAATCATATCGTTTATGATGATGTTTACGAGACAGCAAAAATTTCAAAACTTTTCATTATTGATGGAAACCGGAAAAACAAGATCTAGACCTCTGTTCAGATATGGAAGGTGAAGAAGAAATAAATGCTGAAATTGAACTTAAGAAAGAAGTTAATGAAAAACCTATCGAAAATATTTAAACCGAAGGAGAATATTTAATTAAGAAAATAAAAGATTCAGCAAAAAATGGAAAAGAAACTTAATTCAAGGACTAAAAAAACAAAAGTTTAAAGTCAAAGAATATTTCAATCATCCTCTCGAATCAATATTCAATCCCTTGGATAGAGATTCCTGGTGGAGAGGCAGATTCGAGGGTCAGCGGTGGGTTGCATGCTGCATGTTAATGCATGTTGCAGGCAGGCGTCAACTACTAATAAAACATATTGGAAATTTTGAAAATATTGAAAATGGAACAGACTATTTCTATATATTTTACAATAAAAAATATTGTTTTTCGGCCATAAAGATTTGGTAAAGTGCATGGTGTGCCAGAATTAGGAACATAGAAATAACATAGATGGAGTTAAAGCCGATATCATATGTGACTTGTGCAATGATAAATAGGCGGTCCGTTTTACCACAAAATGACAGGGTATATCCGAATGGTATGGGGGATCCATCCATTGCATAAGGAATCTGGCTTATGTAAAAGATCAAATACAAGATGTGTTCTGAACGTAAAGTGAAACGTAAATCATGTAATCTGACGGTGATAGTGAACGAAAGTGAAGATGAATTTATCAGTGGCTAGTGATACAATTGTACTGTTTCATTTGATGGATGCTAGTACACAGTAGTCTTGGTATGGGGTCATCAACGGAGTGAAGAATCTGTAAATACCGCAGTTGAATGCTATTGGACAAGCCTACTTTTCCTTATGTATTGGAGTCAAATATTTCGTAATAAAATTACATGAATTAGCCAACGAACCCACACTGGTGACCCCGACGTGATTTTAACTGGCTCGACGCGATTTTGACCGATTCTAATAATGTGTTGTGAACAAATAAAAAAAGTTTCCCTGTATTAATAATAAATTATTAATACTATTAAAATTGTGAATACCAAAGCCACTACCCCCACCATACATTCTGAAAATACAGCCCTGACCACAAACACCGTTAGCGCTAGGGTTCCTGATTTTTGGGACTATCAAGCGCGGCTATGGTTTGCGCAATTCGAGGCCGTCGTAATTAACCAGCGCCTTCCCGACATCGCTCGCGATAACCTAGTAGCAGAAAAATTAAGTAAGGCAGCCATACAGCAAATATGCGATATTTTGTTGGCGCCGCCCGTAACCGAGAAATACAACACGATGAAAACTCGCTTATTAGCCGTATACGAGGAAAGTGAAACTAGACAGCTGCAGAAACTGTTGTCGGAAGTGAAAATAGGCGATGAGAGGCCGTCGTAATTTCAACGCATGCGTGACCTTTCTCGAAAAAAAATCCCGAACGATACGCTAAGCGTCATGTGGATGGGACATCTGCCAACAACTGTACGAGCTTTGTTACCAGTGACACCAAAGGATCTAAATAATCTGGCCGCGGTGGCGGAAAAATGATTGAGAACACACGGCCACTTGCTGACATAAACGATGTCACTTCTAACACGAATCATACGTCGTCCGCCTTACACAAGAGCAAAGCGAAGGTCGACCGTAGGGTTGAGGAAATTTCAAAACTCTTCGTTAAATGGATGGAAAGAGCACGACCTAGTTGGCACAGAGCGCAACGACATCGCTCTCAATCCCTCACGCCCTCACGCAGCACGGGGTATCACGAGAACAGCGGTGGGCAGCAAGGACCCGCGGAACGGCAATCGAGCAGCTGTAGGACCCTAGCGGCCCCGAACTGGCTTTGCTTCTATCATTCTCCGTTCCGAGATAAAGCCCGGAAGTGCATCCAACCACGTAACTGGACACGTAAAGCGGTCTTCACTTTCGCTAGTCTCTCCACTAATGCCTGCTATAACTATAAAATATAATAAACATAATCATGGATTATAAAATAAAACTATTTCAGTGATAAAACTTCTTTCACGATTACTTACCAACAACAGTTTCAACACTCCATATAACTGGTTTACTCGTTACAACTGATTTTCTATAGTTGGGATGAGGTGGGTCATCAAAATAATCACCGTAATCAAGGACCTGAGTATCAAGAAGATCGTCCTGATACTGTTCTGTTTGATGATCATTGTTAGTCTCATAACCTGTTTTATAGTTGAAAGATGGCAGTGTTAACTTTTTTGGATCATCCGACTCCTTACCTGTGACCATAGAATAAATTGGAATGACACTCAGACTGCAATACATTTTTGAGCAACAATAAATTTATTCTTTCAATGAAAGAACAAATTTATACTGAACCTTCAGCTTTTTTATCACTACCATTGTCTTGGTCATCGCTATCACAATTACTTAAAGATTTGCCATCGTCGTAACGTGCCGGTTTCTTGCGCCTACGTTTATTAGGCTTTTCATTATCAACAATATTTTTGACAGAAGATTCATCGCAAGTAGACATTTCTACGGCAGCAATTTCGACAGCTCGAGCAGTATCGTAATTTCCTTTGGTTTTTTAATAAAAAAAAAATACATTAACTAAAAATACTTAATATAATCAAACTTTACCCATAAAAAACAACAACTTACCATACGGTCCTAGCAATTTATTGTGCTTGAAAGTTTCCCAATCAGTTTTTGGGGTGTACTGTTTTTTGCATGCTAAAGTAGCATTAATTTTCTTATGAGGCCACAAACTAGTTTTTTTCTGAATCAATCCACGACTCGGATACAGTGGCACACCAGCTCCCAGAAAAAGCTACAAAAAATCCGGAAAAAAAAATGTTTAAATTGGTAAAAATATATGTTAAGTTATAGGTTACATTGCGCCCTATTTATTCATTATTGAACTCAACATTAAAAAGTTTCCGAAATTATTATTTTTTTAATAAATATACTGTATAATTACCATCTTTTTGTTTTATATAAAATACGATGCACAATACTTCAGGTATAGTTTTACGAACAAATTACATGCGTCTTGGCATAACTACTCTGGACTTCACTCAACTTATAAATAAAAGACCCATGTGTTTTCTATCCTAATTATTTTATTAATCTCAACACAAGATGGGGCGCCGATAGAAACGCGCGGATTTTCAATAGCGATTAGTGATCAAGTTGAAAATAATAAATATTTTCTTTTATAATAATAAAATATATTTTTATGTGATACATATATTTAATAATAAAAATTAAATATTAATTTCTCGAAATGTCATAATTTAGTTAATTAATTTGAAGAATGTATTAATGGAAAAAAAGTAAATGATTTATTGTCAGGAATGCAAACAGCTTTTTTTGAAATTGAAAAACTCTGCGCAAGTCTCAAACTGTGCATCAAAAATGAATCCATTATCAAGTACTCAATTCAACGTCTGTATTTTGACTTCTAAAAGAGTAGATAGTATGATTTCCATAGGAAGTAAGAAAAAAGAATACTCTACAAGTTCAAAAGGAATAATTTAAAAAGAGGTCAAAAAAAGTTCTTAATTTGTACGTAAAAAAAATTGGCTTCTTATTAATGAGTTCAGTAAGAGCTCAGAATTCTGAGCTCATAAAAAGGAGCTGTTTAAAACGTCATATTAGAACTTGTATATGAAGTTCTTTAAAAGGCTTCGTACTGAAATCTTTCTGACTTGGATGCTAATTGGGTATATTAGGGGTAGACTTTTTGAGTCATTTTAGGTTACTCGTAGATCTAAGCAACTGTAGGATAATCGATTAAATAACAAAGCTTAAAACGGTCACAGGATTAGTCAAAACTGCAGAATCTAGCGCATCTGCCTTAGACAAGAATCTCCCATGCCTAGACATATTATCTGAGTTCCCAAATATCACTAAATCCATTTTATTAAAGAAAACTCCTTCCCACTACATAGTCCATCACATTGAAACTACAGGTCCGCCAGTTTTTGCGACAGCGAGACCTCTGCAATCAGACCGCTATCGGAGAGAGAAGGAGTTTCAAATCATGATAGATATGGAGATCTGTACATCATCGAAGAATCCATACGCCGGTCCGTTACATGTCGTCTCGAAGAAAGACAGGCAAATCCGTCCATGCGGAGACAACTGACAGCTGTCGAGGGAATTAATAAATTTCAAAAGGCGCCAAAATTTTCTAAAAAAAGGAAACATATTCATCTCGGGCAAAAAAAATCGGTATACCAACATTGGTACACCATTGAACAATAAACATGTTAGCAATTCGAAGAATCAACAAGAACTACCAACTCGAAGAGTTTTTGGCCTCGCTGCCAAACTTTATGATAAATGTAATACAAATAACAATTATGTGCTACTGAAATTTAATTATAGTAACAGACACTTCAATAAATTTATTTACTACCTAAAAATTATAATGTCTTAGATTTATATCAAAAGCTATATGTTTCATAAAGATGCTTAAATCACATAAAATGAACGTATGTGTAATTTATCATGATATTAGTAGTATATGAGAAACATAATAACGATTTTAATAATGTTTATTATAAAAATTACAATTCCCCATCGATAAAATGTACCAAAGCAGTTAATGTCTATATTTATCAAATGTGGAATTATGTGGAGATGATTCCAGGCTAACTTAGACGATGCATCTATATAAAAAAAAAAACAACAGTTATATGTGAAGAAGTAATCAGATCAGCATCGATTTTATTCTTCGAGATGTATTGAAAATTTTTAACAAAATGAATGTTTTCACTATAAATGAACAGGAAAATGTAGCGAACATGAATAAGAATGAAAAATGAAAAAAAAAATAATTAAACAGCAAACCAAAAAGATATTTTCACCTAACTCGATATATATTAGGGAAATACTAAAAGTTGGTCTTCTCAGATCATAATTTACTTTAGTACAATGATTATGAGATTTGCAATAAGATTTTATTTTTATTTCTCTTTCACAAGATCCAATTAATTCACTAAAAAAATGTTACCAAATTTACAATTTTTGTAATCCATCTCTGTTGATATTATATTGTATTGAGAATTATTTAAGATTTGATTGATAGTTTCATTTATGTTAATTATTATTTTTTAGCAAATTTTAGAAGTATTTTAATGGTTATTAAAATTTGTCATCTACATAGGTTCAATATAACCTTTGAAAGATTAGAAATATTTAATGGTTTTATTTTTCATAAACCTTAAATATGTTTTTTCATTTTAAACGTATTTTAAAAACTTGGATTTTTTAAATATTTATTTTTAGTTATGGTAACCCAGCTCTGTGCTTGGTTGTGCTCTATTCTGTTTTGTTAAGTCAAACGCATAGATGTAGAAATATAAAATGACGCAGTTTTTACCTCCAAATTTACTGGCGCTTTTTGCGGCTAGAGACCCTATACCTTATTTACCTCCTGCAAATAAATTACCGCACGAGAAGAAGCAGAAGGGCTACGATGGGGTCGGTGCATTTCTCGATTGGTTTGAGGTTAGTTCATATCCAAGGGATATTAATTATGTAAATTAAACACATTAACATTATTATAGTAGTTTGCCGACATTTACTTTTAAAGTTGAACGTATATTTCTTATAATCGTTTACATCTGAACGAAAATTTTCAGATTTGTATAAATGAATATACATAGGTAATACTGTTAAGAAAATAATTTATGAAACATAATTTGCAAATAGTTTTATTATAAAATGAATTACATTGCAAAACATTTAAGATAATAATTAACTATTTCTATATGTTAAATCAGAGTTAAATCTATTTTACTGCCAAAGCTGGAGTTGGACTCCTGCATCTAGAATTCTGTACCAATCGATAAAATGACATGAAATTTGGTATTTAATTAATTTAAAGTAAATTGATATCACACAATTCCTGGTACATTAAAAGGAGGGTGCGATTTTCATTAATAACTAAAAGTTGTGAATATTCAAAGACTTGTAAACAAACCTTGCTATCATTGTCATTGAACTACTTACAAAGCTCAATTACTGCGTTGTCAAAGTTTTTCATGACAAAATCAAAGGGGGGAACATACAAAGTTATTGATGTTAGAAGCTAATAAATTGCAAAATAACCTTTGAGGGAAACTTATTTGAGAACATTTAATTTACTTTTAATATAAATCCAATGAAAGACCAAGAAGTAAAGTGCAAAAAGAATTTTTGTCCTTTGTTTTTATATAAGGGAAGTTACCCCTAATTTTTTTTGTTCATGGCTAAAAAATTGTTGAATAATTCATATAATAGGATAAAGCTTTAAGGTTCCTTTATTGTTGTTAGTCATGGGAACTTAAAAAGCATATAGGTCCTATTAAAAGTTATTGGTTTTTAGATTCAAAGTTAGTCTGTGATAATTCAGTTTATCTGTTTGTGATTTAGCACCCATCAGAAACTCCACCTCCGACGAGAGTGGAAACAAGAGAAGAAAGACTTGAAAGGAGAAGAAGGGAAAGGGCTGAGCAGACGGCTTATAAATTGGAACAGGAGATAGCAGTATGGGACCCAACTGCTAATACTAGGGCTACAGCAGATGCCTTCAAGACATTATTTGTGGCTAGAATTGTGAGTGTATTATGAAATATGCATTATATCTGAATCAATTAGGATTTTTTGACTTTGAGCCGAGTTTTCAATATTATGTTTCCCTTATTATTTTACATTTTTGCAATAAGAACAAATAAAAGCAATCATAGGCACTTGGAAACCTGCATCATAATCTACCAAATCAACTAAATTCATATGCATTGAATTTTATAATTACCTGTATGATGGGAGTTCCATTTTTATTACCAATGGAAGTATCATATTTTTAAAAAGAAATGTTGATTCTACACCTGTTATTGCTTTGAGTAATTAAAATCTTCATCTGATGCGTATTTGTTATTGAGTAAATTTTTTAAATATTCTCATAAAAGGGAAAATATTGGAATTAAAGGAAATCCTCAGTGCTGTAGGTGTAATTTCAGTATTCGAGGTCAGGATACAATTTCGGATTAAATTTTCAATATTTACATTTTTTCTTGATTTTATTTTACAATCCTTATACATAAATTACACACTGACAATATTAAGTGAAGTCTTAGAAGACACAGTTCCGTTATTATATGTACACAAAATTTATTAAGTTACTGGCTAGTTTACTTTTTATTGAATCACTTATGGTACTATATAACATGATTAGGTAATAAAAACTGATCACACTTCAACGAGAGCTGGTCTGTGGCGGCGCGCGTTGCCATAGCTATATGCCGGCACGGCATTTGCTCAAGTTCTTACTTGTTTTTACTCATATATTGAATGAATGTATGAGTAAAAACTTGAATATTTAATTTTACGGTGTGTGAGTGCTTTTGTGGATTTAGATAAGTAATTCCTACAGTATTTGTACATTGATTGAGGTTTTTCTAAAGTTATAAAGTACATTAACTTGTTATTCATTGAATTTAGTCAATTCCTGATAACAGTCATTGGTAGTCTCGAACCCACTTTGGGTCAATGAGGTAGGTTTATGGTTAAATCCCTCAATCTGAAATAAAATATGGAACAAAAGACTAAATGCTAGAAATTTTAGACAGAAAGATATGAATGAGCTCTAAGTCTTGAAAGCTTGAATCGGCAATATTGTAGAACTCTGAAAAATGTAAAACTCAATAGTCTTCTTGGCTATGCAAAAAGCCGTTGATATTAAGGTTTTGATAACTACTTCTGCAATATTGAATTCTAGTTTTTGTGACTCAGAACTCTTGTTGGCTTTGTTCATAACTGATAGAATAGAAGAAGTTATATAGACATGTTTAAATTACAATGGCTCAGTATTTGTTAATAATGGACAAGAGTTTAACAATTGAATCCAGTTCTCAGCAAGTCTATGAAGGTATATACAGTGTTTGCGTAAATATGAGTTGAACATTTATACTGCATGAACATAGTAGATTTATTTATGATGCCAACTCTGATCTTTTTTTTTAAAGTACAAACATTCACGTCTCCATTAAATGGGATTGTGATGAAAAAACAAATCAATGTTACTTCTATGTTCTTTTTGAAATTTTCATCATCAGAGTTGAATCTATCGATTCGATCCTAATGGACATGATTTCATGATAGTCTTGCACATGCCATTTTTTAACCTGATTCGTTTTCGTTTTCAGAATTATGACACATCAGAATCTAAACTGAGGAGAGAGTTTGAAGGCTATGGGCCTATTAAAAAGGTGAGTTTACACCGTGAACTACGAAAACAATATTTTTTCAATATTCTCTTTTCCTATGGTCTCTGTAATTAAAATATAGGTGAAATATTATTTAAAAAGAAAACAACAACTAAATGTACAAGTGGTATTCCATAATTTTTTTTTCTGATATATTTGCAATATGGAAAGTATGTACCACCCCCTCTGTATTTATGTTGAGAGGTTGTCAAATAAAATACATATTTTATTTATCATGTTATATAAAGCGAATATACAACATTGCTTTTTAATGTATATCTAATTTGACTTCCATAGTTGTTTTATTATGTTCAATGTCTCATAGATAGTAACGAAATTGATATGAAAAATGGCTAATGATGGTTTTCATTTGAGGTTTGAAAATAGAAATAAAAATCACACCGCTATTTATTTCTTCCAATGAATTTAATTGAGGGAATAATTTTACTTATTATTTATTTATAATTCGGTAAATAACCCCATTATTGTTTCTACATTTCAGATATCTATGATATTTGACAAGGAATCAGGCAAACCTCGCGGTTATGCTTTTATAGAGTACGAACGCGAGAAGGATATGCATTGTAAGTACCTAAATGTTGACAGACGGACAAACGAGGACACGGGGAGACGTCAAGACATGGTTGTTATGGATATTGCTTCCCAAAAAGAACTGAGTAGCTACATTGGAGTATGATTTTTTCTAAGGCTACCTAATGGTTTGATAACAATTTTTGTGAGCCTACATTATTTTGGTGTTAAATCACTAAGCTCAGTTTGTGTAAAATTAGACTAACACACTTGAAACGGAATAGATCCTTGCATGTACAGCAGTGAATTAAAACGGTTTGAGTTTATGAAATAAACTCAGAAACAATTTAGTTTTTTTTTCATGTATGTTGTTAGTAAATTCTACTGATTTTTGTTGTTCCTAAGAAATTACATTTATATTTTTAATTTTCTCTTTACAAAGTAACTGTTGTTGTATTATGTAAACATTGTTTTAAATGTTTAACAATATGTATGAACATTGTTGGAAGAAAGTCTATTGATAGGTGAAGGTAGAGGGGTCAGTGATAGTATGCAACACTTTTGAATATGTGCTGAACTATGCGTCACAGAAAGGGATTGTGAACTACACCATTTAAAATATTTAACTGCATATGCTTGAAATTACTCGAGGGCACTCTGCAGTGTTAGTTAAGAATAGTTGAAGAAATAAATATAAAACTAGATTCCAAAATTTCTTAGAATAATGGAATTAAACACCACATTGTTTTACGGGTGATTTAATATATCCCGTACAAATACACGTAATTTCAACAGCAAAAGGAGACTAGTTACGAAAAGCTCAATAATTTCTACAATATTAAATTTTATTTTACCCTTATTAAGAAGTCAATAAATGCAAACAAAGCTGTTTTATGCTACTCAGCCCCTTTGTTTATTAATTTTTCTAAATATCTTAATTTGTTTATACTTTTTAATCCCAAAAATTTTGTTGATAATAATAGTATTATTTACAGACACACATAATCCTACTTATCCCAAACTGGATAAAGATGGCTATTATCTATTATTATTATTATTTATGTTTATTTTAATTTATTAATTTACTATTCTATATGAGTTAGTGTATTAATATAAAACTTAATTTATATTACTTAGTATTGTCTACCTAACTAACATTAACAATTTAGCATGATGTGGTTCAGTGATCGTTGCTATTGTAGAACTGTGAGCAGTCGTTTACTGACACCAATAAATCTAGGAAAGGCAGATGTTAATGATTACAGTACTTTTGTGTTTATTGTTACATTAAATATTTTTTGTGGGATTCTCCAGAGTAAACTATTCCAAAGTATTGAATTTGCATTTGACAATGTTTTATCGTCTATGTCTTGACGTCGCTCCATGCATTTTCGAAGCGCCATCTGTTCATACAATCTATAACATTGATTTTGCTCGTACAGTAAATATTCAGAAATATGAAAATAATCAATGTTGTAGTTAATATGCTTGGAGGTGATCACGAATATAACTATTTTAATAATTAAAAATATAAAATATTAAAGTTTTTATTCGTGTTTTCACTTCATTTAAAAATAACAAAATAAAGAAACATTTTGTTTTATATCGGCACAGTGAAATGACATGATTAACAGAAAACTTTCTTATTATCACAGACTCGGCTGTAAATGACCGTAAGATGCACAAAGCCGGGGAAAAGACATAGGTTTGTATGTGGTAAGATTGCCAACATACAAAAATGTTATAAAAGATGTTAAAAAAAATATTAGTAGCCCCCCAAAGTCATCATTACCCGACCCGTAATTTTGTATTCTAAAGAACATATTTTTTAATGTTTATATATGTATATATAGTATTTGCAAAGTAATAGATTATCTTTAATTCTATGTTTCTTAAGTAAATTCTACTGTCATAATTTTTATTTTTTGCGCAAAATTCGCGCACCAGGTAAATGGTAAAAGTAATATGCGAAAAACAGGTAAATGTAAAAAAAAATTGTAAGTGGAACATATTTGTGACGTGTCCCAAACACTCGTAAGTAAAATGTCGGTAGGTATTTCTTATCTTGTTTAATAATAATTGTGGGTTTTTTTTACATTCAAAGGTGGGTATTTGATGTAAAACACATAAGCATCTAAATATTCGGAAAACGGTAGGTATTTTGCAAAAAAAGGTAGGTGTTTGAAAGATGTAGGTATAACTTGTATGCAAAACAAGACGTTCACCATGCCTACCGGTAGGTATAAAATAATAGGTATGTTATTTCAATGTCTTCAATGTAACTGATAGATTTTATGTATAAATCATAAGAAATGGCATTGAGTTAACGTGTTTTGTTTAAACATTTGAAGTAAAAGTTCTACATGTTAAAAAATATAAAGCACGATATAGAAGCGACAATAAATGTAAGTTTATGTTCAGTGTTATGCATAAATAATTATTTTATTAAGAACAAATTTAACTTTGTGGTTACCATCATTAAATTTAGATATTCATATTTATTTATGCATCTAGATAAATCTATAGTCTATTTCATTAAAAAAGTATTTTATAGACTATAGAATACTTCTCACTTGAATGGTATAAACAGTTATTTTTTTTTATATTCACATGAAATCTGCATGCATAATTGGTAAATAATTTACTTAGATAGTATTGGTACAAGTAATTTGAAAAAATAAGACTGATTGGTAACACCATATATGCAGGTGAACCCAAAATTATCCATGTCATTTTATTTAAAAAAAATAAATCTTTGTCTCTATTGATATGGCAAAGTGTACCCTGTGATAATCAAATTAGATTTGAAATAATTAATAATGTTCCAATTATAACAGATAATGCCAATAGTCTTGTGGTACGTACAATATTCTGGTTGATCGAATTATGCATAATTTTATCTAGTATATCAAAGCAATGTCATTTTGTGGTAAATAAATACAATTATATACGGATTTTGGTGAGTAGCAGTGGGCGGGCTGCAATAATAATGAATGGCTGAATACTGCATTGCATTGATAAGTTCCATTGCGATTGGGCTTATAATTGGCTCTCACATACTTTCTCAATTGTAATATTAAATGTTGTATGCAGTTACATATAACAGCCCTATTTTCTCCAATTGTTGTCGAATAACCTGAAATTTGGCAGAATTATATTTGTGTAAAAATATAAAACTTTTTTTTAATATTTAATGGAACTAATCCCATGTACAAACAATTATTTAACTTAAGGTAAACAAACTGTAAACTAGCTGAATCAATATCAGTGTTCTCCATTTTTACTTTCAAATAAATATCTGTATAGTTGTTTTTGTTAAATATATAAAAAAACGAATATATTGATACTCTAATGATAAAGTAAATCATGGTGAGAAAACCCACCGTTTGAGGGTAAATTAACAGCGAGTTGTACCAAGAATAAAAATGTAATTCTTAAACATCATCCGTAAGATTTGACAGATTGTCCATACGTTATGTGTCAAATCTTTGGATTACTTTCACGAATTAGGTTTTTACTTTTGGTGCAACTCACTGTTAAAGTTACACCTCACAAAACATACATAAATGTGCATCTCTACTTAGTCCTTATTGGTAACAATGCTATCAAGTTATATTTAAAAAAATATTAATCGAAGACTGCAGCTGTCACATTGTCCGCTTTCCATATATATGTAGTTTATTACATATTTCTTGTATTCAAATTGGTAGTTAAATTTAAATCCAAGTTGTTATACCATTCTCGTGTGAATTAATTGTTAGTGATGAAGCTGACAGCCGTTACGTCTGTGCTTCTGCCCCACAGCGGCGTACAAACTCGCGGACGGGAAGAAAATCGACGGCAAGCGAGTGCTGGTGGACGTGGAGCGCGCGCGCACCGTCAAAGGCTGGCTGCCTCGGAGGCTCGGTGAGTCCAGTTGTTATTTTAATGTTTCATGCGCCATCTTGAAATTACACAGATGCTATGTTTCTTCAGCCGTTTACAAGTTCAATTTTCTTGATCTTACTTTTGATTTTTTTTATCATAACAGAAACACATAGTGTTCGTCTATGTTTTGTAGACTATTAATATACAAAATATACACAATATTTATCACAGATGACAAATATCTATAGTAGAACTTAAAGCATTGATTACTTATTTTTTTTTTATGTATTGCCCACAGATGTTAAAATGTTCATTATAAAATCATTTTTAAATATGTAATAAATTTGAAAAAATGTTGAATGGATTTCAATATTGTTTCAACAATTACTCATCTATACAGTTACACACATTGAAGAAAATGTTGTATGTAGAGCCGTATGTATATTATAAATTATCCATTTAAGTTATGAATTTTGAATATATTCATCATCCTTTCGGAAAAAATAAAATTTTTCATTCTAAAAATATCATTAAATTTATCAGTAAAAATAGAAAAAAATTTCACTTCACTATGAAAATTTTTCAATTCAATACAGTATTGCTACGAAAATATTACATTGAAAAAAGAATTAAGTTTTAATTATAAAAATTGATTTTCATTACAATTAGAATATTTTGCTTAATGTTCTTTAAAAACTTGTAATAAATATTGAAACTGGTCATCATTTTTAGTTAAGCGTTAGTCGTATTCAGAATCTGAACACAAAAGTTATTTTATCAGAATTTAAATTCATGAAAAAACTATTAAAATCACTACACATTGGGATTCAAATGCGAATATCTTCTAAGTGATTAGAGTAAACGATTAACCACAAGAGATCTGTTTTGTAGACCATCAAATTTCCTATGAAAATGATTAAGACTCATTTAGCAATAATTATATTTCAGTAAGTTACAAAAAAAAAGAAAAATAAGATATATTTTTTTAATTCTTCAACTTTCGACCTTAGATATTTATTTTTAAATTGTTAGATTAATGAAAAAAGTATAAGAGACCTTTTTTGTAGAGCATCCCATTTCTTACAGAAATTAGAGATAAAACGGATTCAAAGATCTGTAGATGAGATATGGCCATTTTTATATGAGACTGAATTGAAAATGGATAACCGCGATGAGGATGGTCTTCCCATTAATATTAAGAGGTCATATTTTCCAGTAGGTATTTTCCAGAGGTACCTAACAACTAGTTTTTGTGTCGGTTCAAAAAAAAATGACTTTTAGACCTTCCCTATTGTGCATATTGATATAAGTGGATTTAGTGCTACATTGGTGTATAATCAATTTGGATGACCAGTTCTAATTGGAATGTCACCAATTTTGATCATAAGGAGAAAACCATTAAGCCGAGTTATTCGATGATGTGGTATGGCAGTTTCTGATCTGCTTGTATGAATGGATAATAGAAACTATATCATGCATGGGAGTTTTAGATCACCAGCTTATTGACCAATGATTTCTTAGGTGGCGGGCTGGGTGGCACGCGGCGCGGTGGCGCCGACGTCAACGTGAAGCACTCAGGGCGCGAGGACAATGAGCGTGAGCGGGAGCGCTATCGGCTGGAGCAGCGTGATCGCGACCGCGAGCGTGACCGGGAACGCGACCGTACGTACTGCGTGTGCACTTGTTTACTTGTCTATGTGCTTCCTTATGTTTGCTGTATGTAACATAGAAACAGATACTGTTGTCATTGAAAAGATCACATGAATTTGAAGCATTTCAAAGTAAATTGATGAGTGTCACACATGTTCGAAGAAAGACAACCTTAAATTGCAATAAATTGATAATAATTTTTTGATGTTTCTTAGTACTACTTTTTTTAAATTAACATGCATATTTTTTATGATCTACACGGGTACTGAGACTTTGTCAGTCAATGAAATTTTAATTGATTCTTATAATAGGTCTGACCATAGTTAATTATCCGAGTTAATTTCTTTGTACACTTTACACTTATGAAAATTTCTATTCAAATTGTGTTTTCAATACCACTGTAAAAAAGTTCATAAACGTCGTGTTGGTCGGCCAGGTGGGCGGCGGCGCTCCCGGTCGCGCTCCCGCCGGCGCTCCGGCTCGCGGTCCCGCCGCCGCGAGAGGGAGCGCGAGCGCCGCGAAGAGGACCCTGAGAGGTAATGTTCATTTTGCGTATTTGCCTAAAAAAAAAGAGTCATTTATGTATATACATAAGAATGAATTCTTTGGCGTGAATAGACACTTGACAGTTTAGTCTTTAAAAATTCATGGATATAAATTTGTATTTATTATGACTCATAATCACTTGATCCCTTTAAATGATCCACTGAATTATACATAACAGGCCTATGCATTGGGCTGTTACAGTAGTAGTAACAGTATATTCACTTGCATACCACTTGTTAACTCGGACCATACTAATTTCATGCTGTTATTTTTTCTAATGCACCAAAACAAATATAGATTCAAAAAATAAATGTTGATATTTATATCCATGTGTTAGTAGATAACCTTCTGTGGAGTTGTTGCAAAAAATTTAAGATGTTCTAAGAGTTTGTATGAGTGGCAAAATATAAATAGTAAAGGATGTTGTTGAATACTGTTGGTAAAAATGCATTTAAATTGTTAACCATAATTTTCATTGAATTAATGGTATAACTGTGTGGCATGTTCTGAACGCATGTACTAAATGAGCTCTATTCTGCATGTTCACAGTCGACATTTTTTACAATTGAATATAGTTTACGTAAGAGCTTCAACTCTAATGCCTAATGTAGACATATAAGAAGCATATACTGAAACTCAAGTAAAGACTAATATTCCAGATGCTTACTTTTACTAAAGCACTATCTAAATTATTGTATAAATGTTTTCGAAGACTTGCTCCTATTTGAAAGTTCAATATGAATTATCTACAATTTAGTTTTGAATTATTTACACGCCAATGTGATATACTTTGTCTTGCTAATAATAAAAAGCAGTGTAATTATACAGTGAAAAATTCCCATATAGTCAGTATTTTTCTATATAAAATAATTGCTTATTGATTCAATTTTTTTATCACATTTAAAGTTTAGTAAGGACCATCACCATTGATTGAACAAATTTTTGGAGGCTCCTTCGCTCATGTGTATTCTACAAAAAGTATTACCTAGGGTGTAAACTAGCTTTAACTATAGAGTCATAATTTCTATTAGCAGTATAAAAAAAGTGTCAATTCCTCGTGATTTTATAAACCCGAAAAATATTGTTTTTAAAAAATTTTTATTAGTATTAATAATTCAATTCATTTCATTCAACACATATAATAATAATTGAAATTCAAAACATCTTTATTTCATAGGTTATAAAATAACAACTTGATATTCCGTAATTGCAGGCGGCGTAGGCGCTCTCGATCGCGGTCGGAGCGGCGGCGCGAGCGTCGTGAGAAGGACAGGCCGGCTGATCGCGAACGCGACAGGTGAGGCGCCACCGGGGCGGTGTAACAGACGTGTGGGGTCGGACAACGGCAAATATAAGGGGAAATCAGTGCATTCTGAAATTGATTAAGTACTGGCTGTCATCTGTCCTCTTTGTTGCGTTATGTTTGTTTATGGGTTATGAAGGCAATTAAAAAAGTGTGCATACAATAAAAAAAGTAGCCTAAATCACCCATAAACAATTGGATGGCAGATACAATGCCAATAAGTTCAGTAGCTTTTAGTTGACCAAATAAAAAGAAACTGTTTTCATTATAGATAATGAATATTTTATAAATTACAGAAATACTCCCACGAAATATCTTTAGATTTTCATTAGAGAACCTGCAGGGTTACATTAGAAGCCCTGTAACATACATTTTTAATCAGATGGTGCTGGTGTGAGTTTCAATTTTCTTCAGGATCATAATATGCATTTCTACTTAATACTCATTTTGAGAGGGTTAAGCACATTGTACATCTCTTCCCTTGATATGTGTTTCTTGCTTCACTGACATTCATATATCTTTCTATGCCAGGTTGCCCAAAATTTAATACTACTTTATTATGTTACCAATCTGGTCTGCTAAGACTAGAATGCCGCTAGCTGGCTCTGTTGATACCTATGTTTTCTGACAAAATTAATTTCAATCACAAATCAACTTCCAAATGGCCAACTCTCAACATACCTTTATCCCTTAGTGTAAATAATTTTTTTTCGGACCGCACTGTTCTTTTATGTTGTTATATTTACATATTTTTTTTTTCATAAGCTCTTCTATTAGAATTGGATTTTTGAAATAACAAAAACCAAATTATGAAACTCATACCTGTCTATCTTGTGATCCGCATGTTGCAGCCTGTTTTTTTTTTCTCAAATTTAATGATATTTTTCAAATCAATGCAGTTGCAATATCAATATGATACTAAATAAAACTTTTTATGTATCAAGTGGTATCATAATATGTATACATAAACAGCACTTCTTTTTTTTTTAATTCGAATGAAACAAGCTGTAAGCTCAGGAGAAAACCATTCATTCATATATCATTTGGGAACCTTAATTTTTATTAGCATGGCGACACTGTGTAATGTTTATTACTTGTGAACTAACAGACTATATAAATTGTAACATTAATTTTATTTAATCATTAGCAAGACACACAATGTTATATTTAACAATAAAGTCTTAGCAAAAAGAAATTTGTTGCCTCAAATATAGGCGACCACAGCAATAAATGTATAGAGCATTGCATTATATATACAGCAATAAATATATAATGTAATAAACATTAACATTGTAATTTATAATTGTATAAAACATTTTTACCAAATGCTACTCTTTTTTGAACCTCACTTTAATTTTCAAATTAGCGTATAATCATTCTTTTAACACTTACTTCATTGAAATTTATTGTTGTTCAAAATTTGCAGGGGCGAGAGGGACAGAGACAGAGATAAGAAAAGGTCGAGGAGAGACAAGGAGAGGAGAGAGCACAAAGTCAAACCGGAGGACATCAAAATCAAGGAAGAGCCCATGGATGGTAAGGCCGCATGCTCCACAGGGCGTTATTTTAGGAATGTTGTTTGTCTAGTCACATACCCGTTACCACTCTAGCAAATAGTAATAAAAGTGTCAGCGGGTGATCTGATTAGTAAATCACTTTGGCAAATCAATGATGTAGATTCAATGTAATTAGTGTTATATTTATTCACCGGGAAGTCACTTGAAAGCATGTCGTTATTATTCGTTGGTATGCTTTTAAGTGACCCTCGGACAAATGAAATATTGGAATAATTGTTTCTGACAAGTATCTAAATTGTATATCTTCCAATTGTTATGGTGCATCTGTCATCTTTAGTTTTGTGTAGACATTTGAATTTCATAATTGTCATTTTGCATAGCATCGTTTGCTTCACAAACAACGGGTTCCAGTTCTGATTTTGATAATTTTTTCCTTCTACTGGATTTGCTGTATCACATTCTAAGTGCTACACTTGACATGCCATTAAATATATTTTTAGCTAATAAACTCTAAATATTTTTTTGGAAAGTCATTAACACGAACTTCAGTAGCAATATAGAAGGAACTTTGTTTCCAGAAGAAACAGTTGTTCATTTACGATTTTCTGTGAATTATAAGATCTTTTGCCCCCTTTGAATTTCCACCCCACAATCATAAAATAATTTTGTTGCTTTACATTTTATGTGAGTATTATCCTCTAGGCTGTATTGTTTGTCACTGGCTGTCAATTGGCTGTAGTGTTCATTCTGTATATCAATAATTGGACTGTGACATCTCATATATCAACTTCTGCCTCTAAAGCTCTGTGAATGTTGAGCCTCTCCAATCCACAGATCACCATACTGGGTTAATGTAGCGACGTAACATCTTTATGCATACTTTACCACATATATTGTGTGGGGAATGTTCTGAAGGATTGCTCAACTTTATTCCTGCCACTTGATTCTATTATCATTTCGCTCATTGAAAACGCCATTATCATTATCTTTATGGCCGGCTTTCTACCATTGTACGCCTTATACACAATGCCATGTACAATCTGGAGTAGTGTCAGCAATGCACTAGTGACTCCGTGGTATTACGGGTCTTCATCGGCGGCAATGATACCTATTCTCTGGTTGTTCACATGCTCGTTTTTTTTAATCTTACAATAAAATGGTATTTAAGATTATCGTATGTCATTGATATAGTTTTGAGGCATCAATAGGCTCAACATAAAGTTCCCAATGACAAATGCCACTATGTGACAAATTAGATAGATGGCACTATGTGTCATTGCTGACAAGTAAATTTTGCTTATTTTATAATGTATATTATGTTGTATATTTAAATATTTGTTGTTGGAAATGAACATAACAACTTTTCGACAAACTCGGAGGACGCCAATCAGCAAATAGCCATCGATTTAAACGCGGTCACATTCCGCAGACTATCCGGAGTTCAGCCTGCCGCCGCTCGACATGCCCATCAAGCAGGAGCCGGCGCACGACGACGACACCAAGTACAACCCCGACGACGCCAACGGTGACCACTACGACTACTAGGCGGCCGCCTCTCCCGCCCCCCGCCGCCGCTCGGGGGGCCTAACTCCTTATAGGGAATTGTAGGATTTATTGAAATTTACGCATAGAGGTTTCGTCTCGAACAGGGTGACCACTTTCTGGGGAATCGTAGTAGGATAAGGTTAATTCAGACTTAAAGTACAAATGTTTAATTGTTATAGTTATCTGATTTTACCAACCAAATAGGAAAAAGTAGTATCATTTCAACAGACTAATTGGAACAGTGAAAATTTGCATTGCAAGTGAAAAGTGCTCACTCTGTTCAATCCATTTCTGATGACATTTCGAAGAGAAGGCAACGAAATCAATGAAATGGTGAAATAGGGGATTGTTCTATTTAATATTTAACTAAAATTAATTCATTCTTTCAAAGTAAATATTGTTCTACACTTGAAATAAAATATCTTGGCATATATTTCGTCCAGAGCCCAAGTCTCCTGTAGAAGTAAGGACACTTAATAAAATCACAAGATTCATTAACTTTGGTGTGCTACTCTTTTTATGTAAAAATTATTAGCAATTTCCTAACTGACCCCGGAAGTGTAGAAGTCATGTTGTATGCATGCAAAAGGGAAAGGGGCGAAGTGCCTTTATGGAAGCCGACAAGTAACCTCTCATTTTGTATTATTTCAACATTTCGAATTTGTTCATTTAGAGAGGCAAATTAAATAATCTTTTATCCTATATCGAAATTGAGGAGCTGAAATTTTTATGTTAGACATTTTCAAGCTTTTCACTGCCTGGTCGTCGATAATATCCTACATGCACCCTGTTTATACCTAAGTAGTGTATGGATAATGGAATATTCAATTCATTGAAATGAAGTTAAAAGTTTATATGATAAGCACTACGCTCAATAGAGATACATACAATGTGGATAACAGTTTCGTAGACATTAAAGTCGATAGTGTGCTGTCAATCGTTATTTTACCTTATACTATCTTTCGCATAGGGTTCTGCCTGACTGTGTGTAGAATATTTTCATTTTGCAGAAATTTACAAATTACGATAATTAATTCATAGACTTTGTTCTATTTTAATTTAGATATGAATAACATTAAAATTTATGAAGTAACCGTATTGACCATTTTCACTTGTGAAAAAAAATTTCTAGCTAGATAAATTCTTGGTATTACATTCACATTTTTTCCAATATAAATGAATCTTTTTAACTCTAATTAATTGCATCGACTACTGCCTCGCTCTTTAAATATATGTAATCTATTCAAAGACCTTATTTATAACCTCAAGAATTGCAAGACATGCAACAATGCTCTGCCAAGAAGGCGAAATTGTAAGTCCAGAATGCCTGTTATGAATTTGTCAGTTTGTGTGTCTGTCAGTTGTTTCTAGAGTGGTGACGTCACGCTATAAACTGACATAGTCCCTTTCATACACAGTGCAGGAGACATCACTAATGCTTAGCAAAAATAATGTGTTTATTTATTTTTTTGGATTAAATATTGTCTCATAAATCTCGTATAACAGAGCTCTTGCAATGGCATAAGTTGAAATCAAAAAATTTCATAAAAAATATTTTACAATTTTCTAATTGCCTTCACAGCCCAATAACAATAAAGTGACAAGAAATAAATGTTAAATTATATAGATAAGTGTAAAAGAAAAAACTATTAACAGCAGGAGATATCAGAATAACAGCTAGTAGCATGTGTGGCATTAGCACTTGAACTAACCAATAAATAGCTAACAATAAAATTAAATTTGAAGATATTACCATTAAAAAATGTGGATTTTTGAAAAATTGTGATGATAAAATTAGGTTGTATGGTTTCATGGATAATCGAAATCTAGAAAATGAGTAGTTTCTACACACTTCCCACCAGAAAAACCGAATTGTATATTTCGAAATGCAGGATGTCACCCACACCATGTTGTGAAAATAATTCTAATCACAAGTTAGGGTTGTCCATTTGAAATTTAAGGTTCATTGTAAGAATATTTTGACGAATTTCATATTATTTTCTAATTTCAAACTAGGTACACTATCATAAGTGTGTTGTACCTCTGTGATGGAGTTGAGTGTTGTATCATATGTGGGATGTCATATCCCGCAGAGATTGATACTGATTATATATAATGAAATATATGCAATAATTAATATGGTTTTTATTTACACTTCCACATTTCACTCTCCATTTTGTGATCTTTTACAGCAAAATTCCTTAGTCAATTTCAAGAATTCTGAAGAGACCCCGAATGAAAAAGCATAAGGTCATTGTTTTTTTTTTTCATTATCATTATTAATTGCATTTTCTTTTCATTTTCATTATAGTTTTAGAACAGGAACTCTAAGAAAAAACAAACAAGGAGATTCATAACTATTCTTCGATTCTGCCTGGAACACTGTCCTAAAGAGAGCTGCTGGCGACCTTATCTCATGGAAGTTTAAGATTGTGGAATAAAATCTTATTTTTATAAAAATGATAGGCGTGGTTTACCTTTGATATGAAATCTTAGTGCGATCTGTCTTCATACGGAATTAATTATCTGTAGAGGCAATATCATGTTAAGATGTATCGAAATAATTTAAATAAAAACAGCCAATAAAAAAAATTACTTGTGTTTGAAGATAAGGTTAGATTGTTTTACACACACACACACACACACGTGTGTACATATACATATATATATATATTGGTAAGGAAATGGTATCTGCTTTGTCATTGAGCTACCATGACACAAAATGATATATGTATGTATATGACATACTTAGAGCTGCGCCGTAAATAGCCTTTTCTGAGTCCCGTGCGGGCTTCTATAACTGCGCCCTTGTTTTTTAATGTTATAGTTACCTTAGCTAGAGTAATGCTATGTATTGGCCTATTCAGGGTGATAAAATAAGTCCTTGTGCTTTATTTTATCACCCTTCATTCAGGGTGCTAAAATATAGCACAAGGACCTTGGTGTTGATGGGCCAATTATCTAATATTTTGAAAGAAAAAACTATTTTTTTAAGAACTAGAACTGATGTGGGCAAACAAGCAGACGAGCTATTTATGTTGACCTATTATATCACCCACTGTGTCTCACTCACTAAAACTCAAACGCAAGTTCACTAGTGCAAATGCGTTGCTCACCCTGATGTTTAAAATTTAATTTTCAGGCCACTTTGGTCTTTATACTTCTATAATAAAATAATATCCTGCAAAGTTTCAGTAAACTGTAAATTAATTTAATTTTACGTACTTGGTACGGTAGAGTTTTGAATAAGGAAAGTAGCATAATATAAATTGCGTTTAAGTATGAATTGGTGAAAAAACGTTTGGACTCTAGCACTAGGGGCGTAGTGGGAATTTATGTGGAGCAAACCGAAAAAATAATAGTTCTGCCTGGTTTGGCCAATCTTGCGCCCCCCCGAGTCTACGCCCTGTGCCTGGGCACCGGTGGCAGAGCCCACCGCACAGCAGAGCACGGCACTGCTTGAGAGGCAAACGAGCAGGAGAAGCATCAGAGAGTAGGCACTGTCGCTCATGGGTATGCGTAACCCCAGAGCAATCATCAGTGCGTTGCCGACCTCTTAGGAAGGAATAAGATATGTGATGGAAGGTGAGTGGACCACCGGAACTCCCATTTATAAGCAGCGGGGAGCTGCTACTTCACGTCTTTATTCTGTGATAGTGGTATTTTACTGGTCGGGCTGACCCATTTTTGTATTGCAGCCAAGTTGGCCGTACTGATATAAAAAAATAAATTAATTAATGATACTGCAACTTTATATTTTCATAAAAAAGGTATACAGATGATTATGACAATTTATAACAGAGGTACTAAATAATACAAGTATTTCGACGTATTGTAAGTACGAAAAAGTGTTTGTTGGTTTGTTTCTTTTGTCAGTTCCACAACAATGGTTGACGTATTTTTATGTGGGTAGTTCACGGGTTGGACCGTGGTACATATTAGTTTTTATCCTGAAAAAAATTAAACGTATGGTTTACCTTTTCGGAATTAGTTTAGCATAAAAACTAATTCCGAAAAAGTAGAACAAATTAGTACGAAATGTGACATGAAGAAAGACAGGTCCATATTAATATACTATTTTTTATACCAAGAAGGTAAATGGTTCCTGGGAAATTTACGTTATTAATAACTGCAACAATTGAATGGCTTTGCATGTATGTTCCATACACGCAAATTTTACTGACCGAAATAATATTTTTATAGCTTGGGCTCTTAGGATAGATTATTGTGTTGTACCTGAAAGATATAATTTTTACTGTTGGCTACGCTAGCAAGCTTCAAAGAGCCCAACGTCTTAGTATTTTTCTACTTATTTACGTATATTAGTAATTGAAAAAAATCGTCTGTAGCGTTAATCACATCCTTTGTTTTGATGCATCATTTAAAAATTAAATATCGCCGCGATCACTTCAAAAAATGCATCAATTATGGCGAAGTCCAGAATAATCATAGAATGCATCCCTAATATACACTGCTTAATAATTGTCAAATCCTTAAACTTATTGATTTGTTAAATTTTCCGAAGCATCAGCCGGGACTAGCCGACTACATTTGAATATAAATTTTTGAAACACAATTTGACATAGTTCCAGTACATCCGAGTTTTTGGTTTTTGAATAGAAATTGCTTTTAGCAGTTAAATAAAACTGTACGAAACAGCATTACTGATCAATGAGAACTAAATTATATTATTCATTCTTTGATCCTCACTGCTAATTATTGTTATGTGATGAGAAAAGAAACTCAAGGCAATGTAAATGAGAAAATATCATCTTAATTGCTAAAATTTTTTATTGTTTTTATTATTTTTACGGCGTACATTATATTTCTCATCGTATATTATATTTCTTAGAATCAGTCCAATTCTGATGCTACTCCAGCATAACATTTGCGCTTAGGTATAGGCTCACATTTATAAACATTTTTATATACTCACATAGCAAAAAAAAAAAGCGATACTTCATTGGTAATAAATAATCATAGAAAAGCTTAGGTTTACACGTAAAAATATTGAAATATCAGCCTTAATTCTATTTCATCTCCATTTAGTTTTTATCGTGTTTTAATCTTTCAATTTAATTATTTGTTTTCTAATCTTTTTTTTTAAATTATGTAGGTACGAGTGATTTTTTAAAAATAATACCTCTATTTTTCTGTTATTTCTACAATCAATCCAATCATGTTTGTGATCAACTACGATTGACGTAAATCATAGACTAAAATGTGTAGTGTATTATTGTTCTGTGGTGGAGTGTATTTGTCATTATTTGTCAAAACTTCATAGTTTTACTAACTAAACATGATTTTAATATCAGTATTAGAGTTGTTTTTGTTAGATTTTAGCCCTTGCTTTTGTAGGATTGGCTGAGAATTGTAGCCCCGCAGCGCCTTACGTAGTTTGCCCACAGCACCCATTCTCGATGGAACCCTCTTCCAACTACGTTGAGTTAGTGCAGTAGACTTATCCTGAGCGATTTAGTTGTTTTATATGCTTCTTGGCGTCCATTATTTTATTGGTGTTTTTGGCTGTATTAAGGAGCTGTATTTATGGGATATGTTTTATGAGCTAAGAGTGTGATTTTTTGCTGTTAGATATAGCCCTTAAATATCTGTTTGTTGAACAGTTATCTGTCTAGCTTTCTATTATTGAAAATGAGGATATTATTTAAAAACATATAGTGCAAATTTTAAAAGCGAGTTAGAAATGGAAGATTACAATAATAAAGTATAATCAATAAAATATACCCCTTGATAGCTTGATATATGTTTACAATCATATTTGAGCTTCTTATAATAACTGAAAAATAGTGTTTGTGAGTTGGGTACTGATATAGTACAGGTAGAATATGATTTTTGCTAAAATGTAAGTAACAAATTACAAACAATTTTAATAAGGACAATGTGCTTAGGTGATCATTAAAGAGGAGTGTGACAGTAATGGTTCGGACACTGTGCAAGACCTGAATGTGCGATACATACAGTCGAGACAAGACTCAATCATCGATACAAAGATGGATATAACACAGGTAAGATATGGCTTTGTCACCATTTTAGATTATTCAAATATTTAATAACATTGAAAAAATGTTTATTTACAAATTCCTGCAAGTATTATTTCCATGTTTAATTTTGTATCTGTACTAAGGTTTGTTTCATGTTTTATTAGAACATGATGCTGTCAATGAAAATTTTAGTGAATTTATTTTAATTTTGTAGAGAGATATCAAGAATGAGGATGGGATATATAAAGTTATGATCAAAGAAGAGCTGGACATTGGTCCATCTGTGCTGCAGTCCAGGGCCTCTCCTCATCCATATTGGCTTCCTCTCGAGGTTACTACTTCCTCATCTTTTCTAGCTAGGTATTGATAGTGTTGTTATAAATAGTAGTTTGTTTGTGCAGTTTTCTTAATGGGGTTTAACAGTTTTTCCTTTGAGGCAATGTGTACAAAAATATTATCTATTTGGAATGTAAAAGCATTATTAACTTAGCCATAGGAAGATTAATCCTCAATCTGAAGATTGTGGGTTTGTGTTTCAACCTATGCTCAGTGTAGTGGGTAGGAAACTGCTAGTATAAAATAAAAATCTGGATAATCTTAAGCTCTTGCACAATCCTGTAGGGTTTTAAGAGTTAATGCCATGCTTTTAGACCTAGCAATTTACATAGAGGATTAAGGTATTAATAATATCTTTAACTATTATTCTTAGAGCTATAAATGTTTTAAGAATAATAGCTGTTATTATATACTTCTCTATATATTTGTTGTTAAATATGTCTATATATATATATATATATATATATATATATATATATATATATATATATATATATATATATACAATACTATTAAATCTTCTCTATATATCTAGTAACATTGTTCATAATAGCTATTACAATACTGAAATTTTTGTATACTCTTTATACTTAATGACACATGAAGTCAGGGGAATTAGTGTGTCGCTAAGTATGATGAATTGTAGGATAAAATATTGCTAAGATGTTTCATGAATGTAGCTCCAACCTGCATCTTGTATATGGCTGATTTAAAAACGATATTAATAAACTATAGTGTTTTTACTATCATTTTGGTATTTTTTAGCTCAGTTTTTTTTTCTACAAAGCTATTGAACATTTAATTATAGGCAATACTTGATTTAAGAAATAAAGGTAGCAACAATGACAAATAAATATTCACAGGCAAGCATGTTCCGGTAGGTAGAGAGGGATAGAACCATATGAGCGAAGAAGATTGCATTCTTTTTTTTTGTAGTTTTGAGGAACATTCGAATATCTTAACAAATAAAACTTGACACATATAACAAAACAAAAAAGAAATATATATATATATAATGCTATGCAGTAGTTTTATATTTTATCTTATAAACTAGTCTGGGATGTTAAGGTTTTTCTATTATTATTTTGGTATTAAGTTGTCTCACTGTACATTTAATATTTCAGAGTGACAGTTAACAACTTTTGGAATGAACATATTAAATAATTCTTTTGTACAAAAAAAAAAATATATTAAAAATTGCAATTATTCCAATGGTTTATAATTTTTTATTCTATTTTGTAAGATATGTACAAAGTGCAGGCTGAATATGAAACATCTTTATTCACTTGCGCTCTGTGCATTTGGAGTCTCGGAGTTAGGTGCTCACTATGTGTATGCACTGTGCGTGCATACACACACCTCACAGATCTGTTCTCCACTATAATAATTGAGTTTGGTTGCTTCCAATTACATATAAGTTACATCTAACCATACACTATTTATAATATTCACTTCTTTTTTTTTATAAGTCTCTTTCGTTCTTTGAGGTTTTCCAGTTTCCATACATCCAGTCATAATATAAATTTTGTTTGCATGCATTATTATACCACGTAGTCATCTATTTCCTGATAATTCAGTTGTATTTTGTTCATTCTCTTGCAGGCTCATGACCCGGCTCCACATTTTGCCAATGACTCCGGGAACAAAGCAATGCTGGAACCACTTGACACAAGTGAGTTCATTGTGTGTTAAAATTTTCATTCCTACATATTATATTTATTATTTTTAAATTTGAATACTTAGAATCAATTTGTCGTAATTCCTTGCCTACATAAAACACTGCATTGTTTTGTATATATATATGTGTATGACGCAGAATCCAATAACTTTTACTACTTTCACAACATTGCCCTGTTACCAATCACACAACATGACAACCTAAGGTGGCAGTTTCATCGTCATTTGGCTAATCAATCATTACTAAGATATATGTTTAGGCTAACATCGACTATGTTTTATGGTATAAGTATTACATAATAGTGAAATATGTCTATTGACAATGTAGCATGAATCAATCCCAAACCCATTGAACCCGATACATACATCAAACTTGAATCTTAATACTCACATAACATAATCATTTTGGCAAACGAGATAGGTACATTAGACAGTCTGTTTGTGACGTAATATACCGCTCTTCCTGTTTCAACTAAGTGGAAATATAGATTCACATTTTTGCTAAAGTTATATAGTTAATTTTATTCAATAGTTTTAAACATATAATAATTTGTATTTTTCTAATAGAATTGCTTTTTTTATATGGAATTGATCATGAGTCTTTCCGCTAATATTCATTATCTTCTTCTTTTTTAGAACAACTTTGGCAAAGAAATCATAGTCATTGAAGTAGTCTTTTCTCAGAAAAATAGTTTGAAGATTGTGTGTCACGCTGTACTCCTTCAAGCGCTTTCACGAAGTGCGGAACAGTCGTGCCCCGGTGATCGTGTTGCCGCGTCTTCCTTAATTTTCTTACTATTTATAATTTGCTAATGGGTACCACCTGCTACCAAACATAATGTAAATTAGGCTTTCAGCTCATAATGTAGTCTATTAAACCTAAATGAGTTAAAATAATTTTAAAAATAAATGAGTTTATTAGGTTTTACTAGTTTGATTTATCAATCTTATTTCGTCTTTTTATTGCATTGCTTATCTGTTGATTGTTTGAAGTTGGGTTTTTTAAATCCTAATTATTTATTTTAGTGTTCTGTCTGACACATTGACATTATAAACGAAAGCATGTACTTTTTAAAATACATTCAGCCCCATCTAGCAGTGAGTAGCGGAACTAAAAAATTGCAAAAAGAGTCGCGAATCGTCGTCATTACAAATGATTGACTATACCGAATAAAAAAATGCCTAACACAATATCCAACACACACTTGGCCAATTTAAAGCCAAATATGACCATTTCAATGCATTGATTACAAATTTATTCGAATGATTGAATTGAAATAAAATGGTTGTAATTATTCCTGATTAAATTTAAACACATGAAATATGTATATTTTTGTAATCTCCTTTTAATTCACTTTATTTTGATACCCTACTCGATAGGTTTGGTTAAAAAAATTTTTGACTACTTCACCCTCTCATACTCCCCTGTCTCCCTCTCAATCCTCATCACCATTGCCAGCGGGGTTAAATTACCTCCCTCCTTCGCTAAATCAGTGAACAATATAAAATTAAATTAATGAATTTTAAATGTTCTAATTATAATGAGTCATACAGATAAACATACAAATAAATACACATGTACTTACAATATGGCGCCAAAAATTCAAAATTTTGTTTTTTTTAAGTACCTATTTTAAAGACACGGGTTTTTGAGACGAATATAATCGATGCCTTAATTGTTGAAATCCATGCAGCCATTTTGAAGATACGTGGGAATAAATAAATTTACAAACAAACAAGACACGCGCTTAAAACAATACCCTTCCTTGGCGGTCGGGTAAAAATAATACTTTACATAGCTTTACAGAGCGCGGGGTAGAATTTGAGTTCGTCACGTGCCCGGGGCACACTGCGTCAGGCACGGCGCTCACAATGGCGGCTAGCAGAGTATTTACTAGGGTCTTGTCAATATTGTCTTATATTATTTATAAGTATACTTTCTATGATATATTTTTGTTATAGTTACTTTGGCAAAGGTGTTCTAAAAAAGGACGAGATTATGAATATTTGCGAAAAGATGCATGATTGATTCCATTCTATATACATTTTGCAAGAAGTCTACAAATAAAGTATCAATTTGCACGAGTTTCTCTTTTGAGATATAACTGTACTGAATACCCTTCGTAATCCTTGAAAGAGGTGCCCACTGCATATTGAATATGCAGCTTTTACAATGGTGTGTTCCCAAGGTGAAACCAGAAGTCATTGAGAGTTGCAGTACTTGTTGAGGTATGGTGTGAAATCTTTGTTGGGAAAGCGCTATAGCTTCGCGGCGTTTCTAGTTATTTTTCATATCGAAAAACATTGACCAAATGTTACAATTTGTCGCTCTTTGAAGAATAAATCCTATGATTTCAAAAAGTAGTGTATAAAGGCATGCAACTATATATGCAGGTACACTTGCAGCACTCACGGTATTTGTAGTTCCGCAGTTATAGCTACAGTGTTGGAAGGAATTTCTGCATCCCTATAATAATCTAGCACTCGGAGGTTTTATATTAAAGTCTAAGATTCAATGACGCCCTACTTCTATGTAGAATTTCTAATCTAGAAAGACTGCAGACCCTGGCCATTAACAAATATGTGTTCGTATTCATTTTGCCCAGTACACAATCCCTAAACCAGATTGTCTCACTGCTCACCACAACGCTGACAAAGAATATTGTATAAAGAGTATAATAGGGTTGCTATTGGACATGTTTGCATTTTTTGTAACATATTTTTTTTTGAGTTTCAATCAGACATAACAACAAATAAAGTCTTATCCAGTTTCCTATCAGACTAAATTGTAGTTTTTTTTATTATTCCATATATATTGAATTTTAAATATGACATTAGACATTTTCTCATTTTTTTCAGTGACGGTCCAAACAGTGTCAAGAGCCAAAGAGGAAGACCATTATTCTAAAGATAGCTGTAAAGAATTGGCTCCATCCAACTCTAGTCTTGTTTTAGATGCGAATACAACAGATAACGTTACTGAAAGAGTATGGAAAAAAAAGGTGGCCAAGGGTATACATTGTGTTAAACTCTTGACCGAGTGTGACTTTACAACGAACACTACAAATATTAAAAGAGACACAAACAGCGATGTAAACAAATATGAAGGTGATTATTGTGGGTACAAAACAAACAGTAAAACTGGGTTTCAGGAACATAAGTGCTTACACAAGCCAAAGAACCCATCTACGAGTCAACAGAATGAGTACAGTGACCCGCAAAGTGATACAGGCCATTATACCACAGTTAAACCTTACAAGTGTAGCCAGTGCGAGTACAGTGCATCCTACTTGTACATCTTGCAGAGACACATGCGCACACATACTGGCGAAAAGCCTTATAAATGTAAACAGTGCAACTACAGTGCTTCTCAGATAGGGACTCTACACACTCACATGCGTCGACATACAGGTGAAAAACCATATAAATGCATGTACTGTGAATACAGTGCAGCACGACTAAGCAGCGTACAAACGCACATGCGCCGACATACAGGTGAAAAACCGTATAGGTGTGATCAGTGTGAATACAGTGCATCTCAATTGAAGAGTCTACAGATGCATATGCGTAGACATACTGGTGAAAAACCATATAGATGTGAGCAGTGCGAATACAAAGCATCTGACCGTAATCGTTTGCAAAGGCACATGCGTAGACATACAGGTGAAAAACCATATACATGTGTGCAATGTGAATATAGTACATCTGATGTAGGTAATTTAAAAAGGCACATGCGCATGCACAATAACAAAAAACTGTATAAGTCTAAATAGTGCGAGCGTAGTGCAACTCACTGAAGTAGCACATGACTGAAATTTTGTACAAAGCTGCATCCACCATCATCCATACATACAAGTAGAAACCATAAAGATGTAAGTAATATGAGTATATTATTTATAATGGAGATAATTCAAAAAGACATGCTTGTGTGTCCAGTAACTATGAAGTCTGAAGTAGGCATAGGCAGTCTGAAGACATGGTGATAAACAAGATATGAACTACAGCAATTTGTGGCTCTGAAGTTGTAAACTGATAAGTGTTAATAATGCAGACAGACACACACAAAATGTGTGTATGCCATGTTCACTAGTAAAGATCATCATAAAGGACATCAGTGTAGTACTTATTGAGAAATATTTATTTGATTTGTGCTAATAAGTCATTTGTGTATTCTCTTATGATTGTGTTAGGTATAGTTAACTGTTTGATTAAGATTAAATTTTGTATATGAATAGAAGGTGCTCTCAAACCATAGACTAATACTAGTTATTGTGTGCAGCTTGGCTCATGTATATGCAGAATGAATTGCTTCATTTTTATGGCTTTTGGTGCTTTCTAACAGAGATATCTAAAGAGAGCCTCTTTAGATATCCCTGTTAGAGAGAATCTCAGCTCCGATGCTGATTTATGTCTCGTAGATCAGCATCGGAGCTGAGATTGAACTGCCGACTTGTTTATTCAATAAAAATCTGTCCATTTTGTGTGAGATTTTTGACGAAAAGTAAAGCGGCCCAATTAAAACAAAACACTACGACACGTCCGTTCCGTCGCGGCTCGCTTGTAAATAGACTGGTCAAGGCGCGGGAGGGGAGGGGTATCAACGGTTTTCAAGCGCGCGTAGGTACTTATCCGCGAGTGAGCGACGTAAAAACCTACGATGCGAGCGCTCAAAATTTTATTGGTACCCGCGAATATTTATGGTTTCCGATAATGATAGAGGAGCGACTCACGGCGCCTCTCTTCACTTTCTACGGCGCACACTTTGGGGACCCCTGTTTTATACAATTGTAATATGAATTCTACCAAGTTGGGCAGGGACTAGCTGGAGATTTACCAGTAACTTCCAAATAAATTTCAGATGCTTTCGGTGACCTAGCGCGCATAAATTCCAAACAGCCTGACATTTAGCCATAGCCGCATCATGTAGTTTCCGATATGAGTTTTTTTTACATCTGGCTTTATCAATGTTCCGTGCTGATATCAAATGTAAGGTGAGGGTTGCACATCTCGTGATTGGGCAGTTGGTATAAATCATTTCCTTGGGATATAGGAAACTCGTTCAGGGCTAATATGTCATCATTATCATCATCATCTCGCTGATTGTTATTGTCAAGGTTTTCATCATTTATTTTCACTTCAAAATTTTCTAATTCATTCAACAACGGTCCACCACTTGTATCAGTTTCTAGATCAGGTTTCCCAAATATTTTAAAAGCTTTTACCATGTTGGAGCCTTTATCAGTCACTGTTTTAGTTATTTTGAACAATCTTAAGTCATATTCTTCATGTGTTTGAAGTATGAGTTCTGCTATCTTATTGAAGATATGGGATCCCTTAAACCTTCTGCAGGCAAGAGAAGAACTGTTCCTTGCAAATGTGTCGGGATCTATCCAATGAACAGTCATACCTAAGTAACTTCGTCTTGATGATGACCAAATATCTGCTGTAGTACAGACGTATTGAACAGCCTTCAATTTATTTTTTAGATTGCCTTCATATTCTGTGTATGACTCAGCAATTTTATTATTGCGTGTACGGCGGCACATCACTTTTGGTGGAGTTGAAAGTTGTTGAGCTCCCCTGAATTAAAGCCCTAAATGACTTATTTTCAACTATAGACATAGGTGACATTGTGTCAACAACAACATTTAGTATTAATTTATCCAAATGAATTGACTTCGGTAGAGATTTTATAAGAGTATTTTGTTTAATTTTTTTTGCTGTACTTGCAGTATTACTGTTATCAGATTCTGCAACACCACATTTTCTTTTCTTTGTATACTCCTGAGACCCAAGACTAAAATATGTAACCCACAATTAAGATGCTTCTTTTTATAGTTAGCTACCACTCATTGTTAATAAATCACAAGAGAAAAAAATCAACCCCCTCCCCTTTTGGCATGGGGGATGGTACCACAGGTGATACCTTGAGACTGCATTAGTTTAAAACAAGGTTATTATTCATATTATTTTTATTTTCAACTTACATTTAAAAATGGCACATTAATCAAACTTTATGTTAAAAAAGCTACTAGGAAGTGTGATAATCAAAAAAGCAGTTCCTATTCACATTAAAGCAGAGAAAAATATTACATACGGAACATTTTACAAATGTCAAGTTTCTACAACCTTTATTTCGACATTTTGATCTGTTGTTTGGGGCTCCCTTAGCACAAGTTGACAGGTGTTTTGCTTCTTTCTTCCTTTTTGCAATGTGAGGTATAGGTTCAACGAGTCTCTGTTTTCTAGTAGAAGTAGAAGGTCTTTCATTCATAATGGGAGTAGGACTGTCAGGAATGCAACTGGAATGAGGGCTTTGCTGTGGGGTATTGCGTGACACGCGTGCAAGTTGTGGGCTCGAAATTCGTGGCTGTGATTGTCCAGGACCTGAGTATATTAATTGTTTCGCCAAATCCAGCGTGAAATCTAAGTACTGGTCTATATCTTTCCTCTGAGACCAGATTTTGCAGCATCGTCACGATATTGCACAATATCGCTGGGTCAATCTGCACAATCAAAAAAGTGAAATATTGTTCTAATAGTCCACTTACCAGTTCTTCCTCTCATGGGATATTTGCCAATAATACGATCCAGCAAGTTAATGCCTCCCATATACTTGTTATAATTTTTTATAGCTGCGGGTTGTGGCACTTCAATGTAGTCCTCATTCTGCTTGCTCCAGCGACGACATTTCCTAATGGCTGGACAGCCGCATCAGTTGACGCAACACGGATTGGTTTACTGTCTAACCACTTTATGACAGCCAACTTGTCACCCCTTACAACACAATCGTAACTGCCTCTTCCAGCTTTTTGTAATGCAGCATCTGTCCTAAACAAATTCTTTTTATCTTTTATCTTTGAATTCGGCCGCTGGTACTCTGGCACTCTATTTTTCATTAATGTCCCGGTTGCCTTGATTCCTCTTTGTATCAAGTTATCAAGAAGTGGAATAGACGTGAAGTATCGGTCAATAAAAATGGAAGAACCTGTAGGCAACGTATCTACTAGCTTTAACATGAAACGACCTCCAAGATGAAGTTTTTCTGGTGATGGATACAGTGCTGATTCAATTGTTGTGCCCTTGCCCTGATATAAATACAAATCAAACGGAATACCACTAGGATTCGCCATTAGAAAAACTTTTATGCCTTCTGGGTTTGGTTTGCCTTTAACAACTTGCTTTTGTTTGCATTTTCCAGTGAAAGGAATCATTTGCTCGTCGATAGCAACACAATTGTCTCTTTTATTTTCACGACATCTCTTTTCTACTGCAGAAACGATAGGACGTACTTTTCAAAACTTATCATTCTATCTGGCGTTCTGAGTTGGCGTTCATCATTTGTAACCTTCAAATTGGATTTAAGTTGAAAAAACCGATTACGAGTAATTGTATTTGCTATGTGGTAGACTTTTGTTTCCAATGCTCAGTACATTCTAATTCGTGGAAGACCAAGTACACTCATTGCCTTGAACATCCAAAGAACTGTCTAAGTTCATCAGCCGTCGTATTCAGACTTTTTCCCGTCCTTGATACGCTGCAAACATTTGTACATTCGGCCATAGTTTAAAATAAACCATCATCAATGTAATGACCGAAGTACTCCAATGAACTCTTAACAATTACGCTAGGATCGAATGAGACATCCAGACGATCGTCTTCATGTGGAGTAAAATTGAAGTTTTCGGTGTGTTTCCACCGTGAAAGTATGTTTCGAGACGACATACATCATCTGATTGATTCCAATCTTCTTCCTTAGCTAGTGGGATTTTCTCACCAATTTCTTCCTCTCAGCATGCCAGAAGGTCACTTTCGCCGTCACTGTCATCTTTTTCCATATCTGAATTATCATAATTGAGTTCTTCAATAATATCTCTTTCAGAGACATAGCCTGTAAAAGAAAACCAAAATAAGACCAAAATGCCCAAGGTATCACGTGTGATACTCGTAGAAAAACGTAAAAATTATAATTAATTATTAAAGGTTTCTAATAAATATTTGTATTAAAAATAAAATTACAATGTATTTTATAAGATTAAAGTATAAAAACACTAAGATAATTTAAAAAAATAATATTTACCTTTACGTGACTTCGACATATCGGCTAATGCAATATTTTCACATTTGCACTGATCGCGAAAAATACAAATTTTGACAATTAACAATTGAACGGTGAATGAAAAAACAAAAGAAAACTCGCGCTAACTATTGAACGACGAACTACTTTAGAATTCCGATAGATGGCGTGGGAATTTTTTTAAAGTTATCACTGGTGATACCGGGGGTTTCAGGAGGGTATGCTAGGGGTTTTAATTCTTCATACTCTTTAAGAAGATCACCATGGCCTTTTCTCTAAAGAAAAACAACAACCAAGTTTAATATTTATTAAGGCAGAAAAAATTACATACCACTCATATTCATTAATATGAATAGGTATGTAATTTTCTATTATATCATAACCTACAATACAAATACGAATACTATAGCTAGCAAATTTTCGTATGTAGGTTACTACTTTAATATGGTTTAAGAAGTTTGTTGTTGCATTCCGACTTCCCTTCAATGTTTTTGAACATTTATTGCAAATAGCGCTTATATTACTTCCATGATCAGCCTCCTTCTTCACGTCTTTAAAACAGTGCCTCAATATAAATGGCACATTGGGGTTATACCTGAAATAAAATCAAATAGAAATTGTTCATTGAATTTAATACTATAGCCACTATAGGTAACTAACTTTACTGATCAAACAAACATTATTTTGTTAGTGACACAAGGCACAACAAATAATGATTTCCCAACAAAAAATTAAAAGTCAGCTTTGTATGATGCTACAGAGTGTAGTGCAAATATTAACATTAACTGTTATAGCTTAATCTCTTCAGACCCGAGATCACTTTTTGTTTGCTGGTGTAATGAACATTTATAGGTAAACTTAGAGGACATTAGTCAATAAAAAAAATGAATAAAAAATTCAGTCCATGGTTTTTTTTAAATGGCCTGTCTCGTCTCCTGCACAAGACTTTGGGCTTATACGTGTCGATTTTACATTACTGTATTGAAAAACGAATCAAAATATTAACTGAATATGGAAGTTTAGAATCGACAGATGATGCTATTATTACTGGTTTGTTGTCAAACCACTTCAGACAGCTACATTATCGTACATACATAACGATTTGATCTAAAGAGTCACGTCCTCCAACTCTTAACTGTTTATCAATCTTGAAATTACAGTTTTTCGCTATTTGTTTTTTTTTAAGAGTTCCCGTTCCTTGCATCTTCTTTGCTCGTAATTTGTCGAGTAAATCGATGAATATCTTGAATGAATATAATGAAGTAAAATATCTGTCCATGTATAACTTAACTCCTTCATGCAAAGTTTCTAACAACTTCATCACAACTTTTCCTCCAATATCAAGGCCTTCAGCTTCATGGGTTGTCATTATCGTGTCTCCTTTGCCTGGTACAAGAAGAAATTTAAAGGAACACCATTTGGAGGAGAATTTGCAAATAAAATTTTTCAAACCACAAGGGTTTGGTTTCCCTTTGATGAACTGTCGCATAGATACTGGGCCCCAAAAGGGTTTTATCTGCTCATCTACACTAATATTTTGAGATCTAGGAGTTAGTAGACAAGCTCTTCTTATTGTTTCAATTAAAGTGGTAATGTTCCAGAAATTATTTTGCTTAGATGTTTCATCTACCTCAAGTCATTTACAAGTTTCGATCTCTAGTCATATGATCAGCTATCATTGCCACCCTTGTTTATTAGCCCAATACATTCAAATCCTTGGCAAACCCAAATAGCTCATGGCTACAGATATGAAAAAAATAACTTAATTTCCTCGACAGTTGTATTCAGATTTTGACCTTTCTTTAATAAGTAAGTTTGGTTGGAATAGGTACTAAAATTTTCAAATATATCCTCAGGAATATATTTAGAAAAATATTCAATTGGTTTTTGTAATACCCGAGCTCGAGTTGCAACTAAAGTGATAGTAAATTACTGGTTGATATGGAGCAAAATTATTTTGGTGCTTGATGAACAGTCGACGACTAGAAGTCTGATGAGCAGCAACAGCAGCTAATGGTGTATCGTCGTCGCTTGAGTCACCGATTGAGCCTTCATTACTGTCTTGGAGTTCTTCCAGGCATGATTCTAGATGTTCATTGATTTCGACGTCGTCGTCAGATAGACCTTCGACAGTGGAATCATCACCATCAAACTCTAAAATTCTTTCTATCTCTCTGTCAGTTAAAGCTAAAAAATAAAACACAAAAAAAGTGTAAGAACAGTCGCATGGAAATGAAAAAGCACCTAAAAAAAATTACGCACCTAAAATAAAAAAAGCACCTAAATAAAAAAGTTTAAAACTTAGTGCCCCTCTAAGGGACAAATATATATACATGAGGCGATTGTGGTTTAACTACTTATCAAAATATAAAATCAGTATGTTTATTTTATCTCACGTATACTAAAGATCAAAGGCGGCTCGTCTTAAAGAGCGCTGGTGCAGTGCACTCCCACAAAAATTAAGTAATAAATATATTTCTTTATGTAACCTATAATACTTATATACATTCTACTATACCTGCCTATGCACTCATAATAACAGATTACTAGAAACTACCTACGCGTATTGAGTTGAAAGTTCTCTAACATATTTGGTGTTAAGTTGCAACGAGTGGAGCGCCAGCGATTGCGCTCCTATGGAGCAAACTTTAGTACAATCTCTTGCACTGTATTCAAGGAGTGCGAAGAGAAACATCGACACGGTTCGACGCGTGAAACAAAAGATTTTGTATGAGAAATGAACTTCATCTGGAGCGCCGCTCTTGCGCTACGTTGCCAGATCGCGGTGTGATGGCGACTCGCCATTGGCGAGTGACAAATTGACACGTGTGGCCATGGCGAATGGCACGCGGAGAAATGCGTTGTTGCCGTCCATCATGTAAACAAACAAACGTGTATTTTAAACCAGTTATTAGTGTCGTGTCGTGTGTCGGTTTGTTGGTTATTTTACGGGAGTTTCTTATAATTTACGTATTAAAAATAATTTGTGCGCAACGTTTGTGTTAAAAATGGAACAATACAATGTGACTTTTATTAAACATTGTGAAAAAACTCTAGAAATGCGTCTCGAACTGAAAGTTAAGGGACCACCACGGCCTGAAATTGCACTTACTCAAAAATGTCGTTCGAAAACTAAAACTTATACGCGTGCTTTTAAATCTGAACAATATATCAAAACACCTTGGTTGTGTGATTGTGAAGACAGTAATAAATTATTTTGTTTCCCGTACTCGGGAAACAAAGTACCTACCTCCACAGACGAAATGGAATTATAATACACGTACAGTGAAAGCTATACACGATAATTTAGAGCCTCTGAAAGAGTGTATGCAAGCAATAATGGACAGTCATAACAGTGATCGATAGCTACAATCAAGCTCAATCGCTCCTTTCATATTCAAATAATGAAAACTTTTTGTATTGGCTGAACTTTCATGCGACGCTTATGCCGCATTGTGAAATGTTGTTTAAATTTTTACAGTCTCGATCACTTGACTCGATTAAAATCATGAATGAAGTCAGTAAATTCGAAAGAGCCATAAACGAGTTACGTAATGCAGTTCCACCACCTTCGCCGAAGAAAAAACGTCGTCCTGATGACGTAAATCATTCAGTTATGAGAAAAGAAGTATGTGACGTTTAAGAGTGCAGATTAAAGACAGATTTATACATACGAACCATTTATTGGCTTCTAAATTGTTCTAAACAGATAGATTTGCGGACTACAATAAGAGTTTTCCTGAAGATGATTTTAAAAAAATGGTAAACACTACAATTTCCTAGAAAAAACCAAACTAAAAAATGAGTTGTTAGTAATTTATAGCAGAGAAGATTTTCACAATGCTGACGGCGCCGTTGCTTTACTTCAATATTTTATGGAATTTTCATTAGAATCTGTATTTGCTGAAAGCATGAAACTTTTAAATATTGTATGCACTATTCCTATGACCTCAGTAGAAAGTGAACGCTGTTTTTCGACGTTAAATAAAGTAAAAACGTTTACGCGCAATACTATGGCGCAAGACCGTCTTAATGCGTTATGTATGATAAGCATAGAAAAACACTTAATTAATTCAATATCAGATTTTTACAAGAAAGTGATAGATGTCTTCGCTCGCCAAAAAGACCGGCGAATTGATTTTTTATATAAATAAAGTTAATGGTAAGATCTTGTTTTTTGTTTTTATTTTTATTGAACACCCATAAAAATATGTCACGAGCCGCCTCTGCTAAAGATCATAAATTAAATGCATTAATTTCAATGAAATCAAACAAAAGCTTATTGCGGGAAGCCATATTGTACGGATTGTTTCACCCGGTAACTTCAAACTGTCATATTTTTTAGAACGGGCGCAAAGAAAAAAAATGATTTTATTTTTAATAAACGCCATCTTTTTTGACGTGCGTGTAATAATAATTAACACTGTTACATCAAAATAACACTTGAGGGAAGGCCTAGAAATAAGGTCTCTTATAGGGGATGCCAGGCTTGAGGAGGTTAAAATCAATTTGAGTTAGTCGACGTCTCCTTTTTAAGTATGTATTTGTATCTAAGTATGTACTTAAATTTTGTTTTGCTAGACACCAAATCCACCACGTTTGTTTAGAAAATCATGTAGACGTTAACTTCTTTTATTGGTTAAAACTATTGTATTTTTATAGTCCAATACTTGCAGAAATTCAGGATTTTACTTACAACAACATTAGCATTTTATTTACTGTGTGATATATGTAAGCATAATCGCATTATCTTAATTATAGAAGAGTAATACACAATCCCGACTTCTGCACATTCTAACTTTAAGCAAAAGAAATAGGGCGATTGGCCTTTATATACAAAAATATAAGTAATTATTAATTTATAAAAATTTTTAATTAACGATTTTTGTTAATGAACATATAAAAATTCATAAGTTATACATCGATAATTTATTTTATTGCTAGCTAAATGTATTATTTTTTTAAGGATAAAATGACTTTCCAAAAATGTAATTTTTTAAACAAAAAAAATTATAAGAGCATAAATTACCTCAAACTTTTTTGGTCATTTGATACTTTTGTTCTGTATTATATAAAACAATTGTTAAGTATATTTTTCTTTAAACTAGATGTTCTTAAAAAAGTATAAGAAAAGTGAAAAATTGTATTTGCAGATCATATGTATAATCTTCGGCAAGGAAGTATATTTATGTAAGTTACAAAAAAACAAAACATTTATGTTAATCCATTAAATATTTAATTTTTAAGTGTATAGTTATCAAAATCTTTTAATTTATGATCTTAGCCATAGGGCGGTTACGTTTGTATCCTCTATAATAGAGTTGTTAGTTTATGTTCATAGTTTCTATGTAGCGTTCTATCGTTTCCTACTGAATTGAATCCTTGTAAAGAACTGTTTGTGAGTAGGTCCTGTTCCGAGACAAATTCATTACTTTGTTAACTCTTTTATTGTTTCAATAAAATAATAATTTAATGACATAATGACAATTTTGACTTCAAATAGGAGCTAGTACTTTTTTATTAGAAAAATAATGTGTTATATTAGTATTAAGATACCTAGTGAATGTTTTACTTGAAATTGAATAAATATATGTACTTCTAATTGTATTTTTATTTCTTTTATGCAATTATTATTGCTAAATTAGAAAATCCTGCCATTATGTACTTCCTTTAATAGTTTACAATAGTTGTCAATTTCCGCCGTGATGCTAATGTCGCTTTGCATTTGATTTGTATAAAGTTGGGTTTCTTTAAATTTAATATCGGCATTTCATTTAAAATAATATAGTCAATATATTATTTTAAATGAAAACTTCTCTGGCGCCATTGTCATTTGAAATTTGGTGAAACGAAAAAACGGCACAGAAAAGAGAACATGCATCTACAGCAGTGGATGGAGCCTGCGAGAGATAAGCCTGGATAAAAAATACAGTGTTGCGTATTTTTTTCTCTTTGTGAGGTGCTTCTAAGGCTGGATACGTACGAGGGGGTAACACATAACATTAAGTATCGCAACTCATAATGTGATGCGGACGCGATTTTGTGTTGTGTAGAAAGTGCGTAATGTAACACGAATCTTTTCATGATCCGCAGTGTTCTTGCGAACGTTGAATGATGGAGGCGTACGATTCGTCATTATATTTTTTAAACTTTATTTCAATGGTATTCACAAGCAGCTATTACATCCCAAGTATCTTCTTTTAAAATGTTGTGGGTTTTTCGGGTTCTATAATATTATATCCCTTTGTCTATACAAATCGATAGAAAATAATGCGTGTTTTTCGTTCTATACACATAGTTGTTTTCTCGCCATTGTGCGTTCGTGAACCAAAAGTCGACGTTCACGTCCACGCGGGCACCGTGGGCGCCCGTTCGCGAACGCATCGGGCCGGCCGCTGCAGCCGAGCCCGTCCACACGGTTGCGTCAATGAGGCCGCGCAGCGGAGCCCCACACTACGTGCGTACAACACTTACGTCGCCACAATATGCGTGCTACATTTATCCTCGGAGTTCATGTGTCGCGTACACACACGTCAAACACAAAGTTGTCATGAGAAAATATCGACATCATCATTATCTGACGACTCGAATTTCTTGATGTAGTAACTATTGAGAAAAAAAAGACATTAGATTCACGTGTTTAATAGAGATGCTACAATTTACAGTCATTTCAAAATTTCACGAGTTAGGTACAGTTTGATGAAGCAAAGTTTCATTTACATCATCGAATGTCTCAAAATACATAAGAAATTAAGATATAACTTAGTTGAATCGTGTTTAACAAAATACCCACTACAGAGAGTATATTTCGGCTAGAGCGTTTATTCATCACTTTAAGATATGGTCAAGATTTTTAATTAGGTATTTATCAAAATAATTACAATCTTTGATGATTATCACAATATTTATCCAATAATTATCCATGCTGAGTCATATTTACTTCACTTATTTTTTTAAATTAAATTTTAGGGTTGTTACTAAAAAATCCAAATTGTTAAAAAACAATTTAATCGAGCAATAGATTTATTTATATCCTGTGTATAGTCCTATTTACTTGTTACATACTTTATAAATTACATATTGATCTTCAGATGGAGGAATGTATGATAGTTGTTGCGCAGGATAATCAGTCACATTATATTGATTTTCAGATTGAGGAATCTCGGATACTGTTTGCAAAGTAATCATATTATATTGACTTTCAGATTGACGAATTTCGGATTCCTTTGCAAAGGACAATCATGTACAATTTGGGAAAAAATTGCATGTTGGTATATTTGAATTTTGGTGAACCCATATCTGATGATGTACGTGGGAGTTGCTGGTATTTAATATTTTCTATCAGCTTCCGTACCCCTCTTTCAAAGCTCAATTGTTGTAGCTGGAACATGGATGTCATGTGCGGAACTAAACTTAAAAGGAACATCTCACATAAATCTTTTTGTCGTTTCTCAGGTTGTTTATTTTCTAGTTTCCTTTTTTTTTTTTGTAAAATAATAGCACATTTGTCTACCTCGCTCGTACGTTTCGATATTTTGGTGGTTGAGGAGTCTGTACAGGAAAACTTGAGGAGTGTGAATTGGATACAGGTAGACTGGGTACAGAGTTAGCTTTAGCTGTAGGTACTTCATGTCTCAGTGAATTTTCATCGGCAGATGTTAAATCGGGTACATTATTTAAAGTTTCCTCTATGTGATATTCATGTTCAGAAACCACTGTCATTCATCTTGTGTTATGGGTATGTTACTCTCTGGAGATTGATTTTTTGTAAAAAGGTTCAGAAACAGCAAGTATGGTGCCAAATAGTACTCTTATTTAGACCCAGCAGCAGATCCTTTTTTAGATTTTGTGTTCAAAGATCTTATGTAGGTTGAACATATCGATTTCCATTTTGACTTATAATCATCACCTGAAATAGCAATATTGACAATTAAAACTAAACAATTTGTTTATGTACTTGGCTACTGGATCATCATTTAAAGCAATATCTTACGTATTTAAAAGAGGTGAAACTACTATTGGAAAAATTATAGATGAATGTTGTGACGTCATATATAAAGTTTTACAACCAATGTACATGAAAATGCCTATAACAAATGACTGACTACATATTTCACAAGAATTTTTCCAAAGGTGGAACTCCAAACTATTTATATTGGAGCTATAGACGAAAAGCATATTGGAAAGAAGAAACCTACGAGCTCTGGATCTTCGTGCTTTAAGGTACAAAGAGTACTTTTCTATTCCCCTTATGGCAAGTGCTGATGGAAGTGGACTATTTACGAGTATCGATGTGGGTGATTATGGTAGGAATAATGATTCATGAGTGTTCAAAAATTCGGTATTAGGCCAACCACTATATAACAAAATTTTGAATATACCAGAGCCACGGCCCTCGCCAGGTGAAGACGAATTTTGGACGGTCATTTCCTTATTATTTTGCAGCTGACGAAGTATTTCCCCTATCCAGTAATATAATGCGAGCATACAATGGTAGCTCTTTAAATAATAATAATCAAATATTTAATTATCTGTTATCCCGTGTACGAAAGATTGTAGAGTGTGCCTTCGGTATGCTTGTATCTAAGTTTCGAGTTTTTGAAACTCCAATTTCATGTTCAGCCGAGAAAGCAGTTACAATTGTTAAAGCCGTTTGTGTTCTACAAAACTTTATAAAAAAAAAATAATATAATTTTAAGTTCAAATGATCTCGAACATACATCTACCGCCTATAACACCGGTAACATAAATCATGGAAAACCGAATAACGATGCTACAGAATATTTGTGTAATTACTTCATAAACCATACAAATTGGTGCTGTGGGAAAATATTTACACAGTATAAAATAGCAGATAATCATTGACAGGTACTCGCCCCTTTCATTGAATTTTTCGCCGATTTTGGTCCAGATAATTTTCGAATTCTCCTGATCCTATAATCATTGAGTTTATGATTGTATAATATAGGGTTTTTTCAACCTCTGTAATAAATTCAACGTAAAATTCAACGTTGTCTTTAATTTTTGCCACAAAAACGAACGTGTTCGATCTTGAATTTGTGTAGCGCGGCAAACGTCATCACAAACTACAACCGCTACGATGTGTCCTTGGTGTGAGCGCGTACGCGCGGTCATACGGGAGCGTTAAATGTATCGTGTTTCTATTGAATTGACGTCATATTTGACGTCACAATTATCGTAATACAAGTGCATGTTTGGTGTGCGGCCTGCTTCATGCGTTGCATTACGCGATACGTTACGCGTGTGCGTGCTCGTAAAAAACTCAGCCCGAGCCTCCTCACCACAAACTATACTATATATTTAAGGCGCCTCACTTTTGTCTACCGAGCGTTGTACATGTGTGCGATTGCGTACACAAGCTGGCTTTTCACTGCGGGATATGATAAAAATTATATCTCCAGATATAAATCATATCCCTCGATTGGCGTTCACACAATGAAATATACTTCAATACTTCATTCTGTTACGACCGATCACATCGGTCGACGGTCAGAATGGATATTTTATGTTAGATTCTCTATATAGTTGACCAGACGAAGGTGATGCGGTATTGATATATGTCACTTGTAAGTAAAAATATAAACGACAGTACTGAGTGTCAAACCATATTATAAAGTTTGGAGAGGAATATGGTGAATTTAGGCGTTTTCGTGAATTGAATAAAGAGAAATTGTTTAATTACTAACGGTTGTCTAATTGCCTGGCCACGATATTACGCGACTAGCGCAGCGGTAGCGGCGAGCGGCGGAAACCAAGACACGGGCGAGTAGAAGGGACGCCACGACCCGAAGCGCCCCGAACGGACTATAGGCGGCACGCATGGGGGATTAAATTGACGAACAAAATTTTTTAGATGATTCGCGTCCCCACAATGGATTCAGAAATGTTAATAACAGAAATTTTAAATTAGCCCGCTATATGGATGTCAAAGCATTATCAACATAAGTTGCAGCATATGATTAAAAGATTGTGGGCGGAAATAAAAAAAAACGTTTTATTTCTTTATTTGAAAGCTGCGTGTGTGTTGTATTATTATTTACTCAATGATAATATTAATAATATCCTTGAATGTGATATACCTAGTTTATTTGACAATCAGCTCAGTCCGTTGACTCAGTCACACTTACGATATTCCAATGAAAGTTTTATTATACGGGAAGAATTTTATTGATTGTTTGATGCCGACGGAAGTACGCTATGGCAAAGCACAAGAGTACAAAACAGATTGTCGTAATATTTTTAATAATAATTAAAAAAAAAAAAAATAACTTACTGACAGGTAAATTGCATTCTTTATTACATTTCTTCAATTTAGCAGTATCATTAACTTCGTTCATCTTATATTCTTCACTGTCAATCATAGTCACTCAAACGGGGATGTTTCCTAACACTATAAAGTGTCCTATTGTTTTTATTTATGCGGAACAAAAAATAATACACAATTAAATTTAACTGATGGATCGAATGCGACGCAAGGATGGAAGGGTTTGCGCAGGGTACGGGTCATAGATAATACACTATATGGTAGGTACGGGTGGAAAAATATAGTTCGGAAAAATATTTTTAGTTTGGGATGTAATATATATGAAAGTTTAATGAGAAACTATGGTGAGCGATATCAAGTTATATCTTGAAATGTTATATATTATATCTCGCAGTGAAAGTCCGGCTTAACGTTTGTTTTGATCCAAGCGTGCTGAGAGAAAAGGTCGGCGACCGGCGTTATATCATGCCAATAGGTATATTAATGTTCTGTGGTTGTGGATAATGTGTGTCGTTCAAGCGTAACCTTTTTATGAATAACTTTATCATTTTAATATAACATTTTCCGACTATGCCGAAAACTAATGCTGAAAATTGTCGTGAGTATCGGCGGAAAAAAAGAGAAAAAAAGATAAAAAAGGTCGCAAAAAGTTCAACTCAACGTGTACGCGAATTTCGTGCACGACGAAAAGCGTCACGAAATGTGCGACAAAACTCCATCACGCACGATGACGCGGCCGCTGTACCAAACAGTACACATCGTCGTAAGTACTTGAATATTTTTTTATCAACTGGTCCTTGGTCCATACTGCTCGTGCTTGTGGAAGCAGATTGAAGATTGGACCGAGATAATCCAGTTACGATTGTGGCAATTTACATTTTCCCCGCCCGATTAATAAATACGATCACTTGTTGAATTCATCCACGAGAATTTGATACGTACCAGAAATATCGCAGGCTTTGCATTAGAGTAGGATAGCATTTTTACGTTTTAGCTAGTGGCTGGATAGTGTTTTTGGGTTCTCTACAAGTAATTTGAGATTAATTCTGTGTACGCAAAAAATATATTAATGTCTGAGCAGTAATTAATTATTAGTTAATAGTATTATGCTATTGTAATTATTGAAAATTTCGCACTTGTTCAATATAGGATTCCTGTATATACCCTTTTCACATGTATGTAACACAAAACACCAGTAAAAACATTTGTTCATTTGTTTGATCAATAATATGCACCATAAAAGATTACAGAATGCTAATAGATGTACATGACCTTGTCAGAATTTGTAACTACAGAGCATAATGATAAAATATATTTAATTTCACCTAAAAGTGATTTTGTTTATGGTTTGTATATTCAAATGAGAAACAGTGAACAAGACTGACTGGAGTAACTCGGTGGATGAGGTAACGAGCCTGTAACTTCATTAACACTTGTTTGCTCGTGGAGCTCAAGAGGATGATTCAAGGTCTCTGGTGGGAGCGAAGCAGGAGTCATCATTTGAAAAAAATGTACAATTATTTTCCCTTTTACTCTTCTAGTTCTTTATCTGATGTGAAGGGTACCCCGAAAGGGGGAGTAAAATATACTGAGGTGGGGGTAGGGATGGGGATAATAGGGTATATTCATGTATTCTTTTGAGCTAAAAAGATACAGTAAATAATATTAAATAAAAAATAATGGCATTAGAACATGGACAAAACGTGTCACTATTATTAAAAAAAGGTGTTATACCACATACATTCCAGTGTCAGAAAAAAAGATAAATTGCGGCTATCACTGGAGAGAAAAGGTGCTTTGAAACGGAAAAGACAAGCACTGATTGAAGAAGCTTTAGCTGAAGCTGCTTTATCTGAAGCCGGTCCCACTACGGCATCAATACCTAACTGTATGGACATATAATTTAACAGTCCCGGGATTCAAATAGATACTGAAGTTACTAGTAAAAGAAAAGAATATTGCATGTTGATAAAGCTGTTCAACTTACTAGTAAAAATCATTATCAAAGCAAAGGTGTAAACGTGAATTTAACAGTAAAGACATGTAGTATAGCATTATCTCCGTTTTTTATACCATCGAAAAATATATCTACATAATAAGAATAATACGTAGATATATGTAGATTTTCGAATATTTAGAAAACAAATGGCTATGGGCATAAGTGGCTCGAATTCTTACCAGTCTGTTCATTCATCAATGGTTTTGTATTTGTTTTGGCTATGTGTGATGAAATAAGGAAAGAACTACCCTTAAGTTTCCAGCTCGTTCTGCTTGGGGGCCGCCTACCGAATACCGCCTTCCAAAAGAGCGGTAAAGTGTAAATTCGAAGAAAATATAACATATTTCAAGTGTTATTTTATAACCTATGAAATAAGATAGTTTGAATTTGAATATTAATTTTAACAAACTGTGTGTATATCGTTTATAAGTAAAATTCCATTCAGCGATCATATAAATTCATAATATAAACTAATGCATATTTCCCAAAAGGGTCGGCAAAAACTATAGATTTTCATGTTGATTGTACCCATGGTACAAATTTTGCATATCTCTTTTGCCTCGCTGACATCCATCTATTTTTTCATGCAAGTTTGTTTGTTTCAGGTGCTTAAAATTTGACCCTTTTTTAGTATTCTACCAATATGGTCCGCATAGGATTTTCTAGGGTGATCCTTGCCGACTTTCCTATCACACACATTCGCTCTATAGATTTGTTTGTCAGTCTACTTTCCTTCATCCCCTCCAGACGGCCCAACCGCCGCAACACACCTCTTTCTGTTCCAGTCACTACATCCTCCTTTAAATGACACCACTCTCTAACATCACTTTCTACATCTATCATTCCAAGACACTCCACACATACTACGCATATATCTACATCTCCGTTAAAATCTGCTCAGTCTTCTACTAAAAAAGAACAGACCACCCTGCTGGTATTGTTTTTGTCACTAATATTAATTTACAGTTTTCAGTGTTATCAACTGATTATGAATTAATGCCTAGTTCATCTGATTAAAAAAAATATTAGCAGTATATTTTAGGTTGTAATTACTTGATTGACTCGTCTCATTAGTATAAAAATAAGGATTATGAAAATTTATTGAATATCTACAACTTATTTATCTTGCAAATTTTACTCCTTTTAGTTCTGTGGATGGAATTATTTGAGAAGTACATAGTCATCATGAACACATAAATTTTAGACAGATTATCCGACTGTGCCTTGACAAAACCGCTTTCAGTCACTGTGGCCAGTCTTTTTTTACGAGGAGTTACTGCTTTTAGTTAATAATTCCCAAAAAAAAAGACACTAATTACTATGGCAAAACAATGCGAATAACTTTCAATAATCATACAAACGACCTGTTAACAGTAGACACCGAGTGGATGGTGATGTCACATTTCATTCTGCTAATAGCATTTTGGGAATTTGCAAGGGAATTTAAAAAATACTACTTCTAAATAATTAAATTTATTAATAGAAACATGATAACGTGTAAAAATAATCATGTGCATATATTTCTTTAGTATTAAGGATTACATATATTTTTTTGTCCATTTCTAAATCACATGCTTATTCCTTATTGTGGTGATAGAGTTGGGGTGTAGGGGAAGGAATATGAAGTCGAGGGGAGGGAGTGAATTTTAAATACTTTGAAAAATCGCTTGTCAACAACTATACTTGTTAAAATAGAAGCTTGGATATTTGTGAGTAGGAGGACTGTCTAACATTCTTTTTCTCCCGCCTCCCAAAATGGGGTATTTCTTTTTAATATTCCGATGATTTTGAGTAGGGAATTAAATGTAAATTTAGCATTGGATATAGCATTTTCATTGATCGATTTCCTTAATACTAAATTAGAAATGTGCAGTACTAGCATTGAATCGACCACAAGATCAAAACAGTAATTGGCTCTGTATTTCAGTGATATATTCATCAAATCCAAACCAAATAATTTATTTCATACTTCAGTTACCATAAGCCACTTGTGTAATTAGTAAGAGATAATAATATGTGACAAAATTAAGGATGATTTACATACACACTTGATAAATATGGTATTAATACAATAATATAAATGTTGTTTTGGTGGATTTCAGTATTTGATTGTGTACGATTGGCTGGAAAGTGTGGCCCAGCAAAGCCCTATGTGGTTTGCTCACATCGCCTATCCTCGATAGAACCCTCGTACACTTCGCACCACATTCAAGTTAGTGCAGCAGACTTATGACATGGCTTTAATTGTTCTTTTTGGCCAATATGTTTAATTACGTTTTTGGTAGTATATATCACGATGGGTATTAATGAGATTTGTCTTGAGAGTAAAAGACCGACATCGTCAGTGTTTTTTTGACTCAAATTTTATAAATGATATAAAAAAGTATTATTATGAGAAATATAGTGCAAACTTTAATATCAAGATAAAATGAAAGACAGGCTTGTGACAATAAAATATAATCAGCAAATTAAGTCTCTTCGTAGCTTAAATACATGTTTATTATATTATTATGATGGGACTTGTTATTCTAACTGAAAAATTGTATTATTGAGCTAGGTATTGAAATAACACAGTTATAATTTGCTGTAAACTAAAATGTACCTAATTACAAACTATTTTAACAATGACAATGTGTTCAGGTGATCACCAAAGAGGAGCGTGACAGTGATTGTTTGGACACCGTGCAAGACCTAAATGTGGGGCACATGCAGCTGAGGCAAGACTCCGGCACTGATATGAACATAGATTTGATACAGGTAAGATGACAGCCCGGTCACTGTTTTATATTATTGAGATATTTAATAACATTAACAAAAGATTTTTAGTAAATTCCTGCACATTTTTGTTCCTATTTATTATAGCATTTGTGATGAGATTTGTTTTATGCTTTATTAGAACACATTGCTTTCTATGTAAAGTTTAATAATTTCATTTTGTATTTCGTAGATAGATATCAAGAAAGAGGATGGGATATATGAAGTAATGATTAAAGAAGAGCTGGACATCGGTCCGTCTGTGCTGCAGCCCAGACCTCCACCTCATCCATATTAGTTTTCTTTCTAAGCAATCGCCTGCTCATCTTTGTCTTGTTAGGTATTGATTATGAATATTGTAAATTACAATTTTGTTTGGGTTATAGTCTGAATAATAAGGCATATTTCCTTTTCCTTTGAAAAGACACACAATAAATTAGTTTAGAGAAAAGTGAAAGCAGTGTTCGCTCAGTCGTAGCAAGCTCAATCCCTAATTGTCAATTCGAAGATTGAGTACTTACAGGTAATCAGCAATTATTGCGAAATTTTAATATATGCAGTGTAGTGGGTGGTAAACTGGTAGTGTAAAAAAGAAAAGTTAGTAAATCATAACCTCATCGATAAGCCTGTTGGACTTTGTGAGTTAATCCCATGCTTTTAGACCGTGTGATTTATTTAAAGGATTTATATATTAATAATAATTCCTGTAGCTATTATTCTTAGAGTTACATTTCTCTATATATTTAATAAAATTGTTTATAGTGGCTTTTACGAATGTATGAAGAGTATGTAAAAATGTCAAGATCCTTGACTTAGCGAGTCGTCAAATTTGATAGATGGTGGGGTAACATGCTGTTAATTTACTTACTTTCTTCCTGTGCAACTTGACATAAACATCTCACAGATCTGTTCTCCACTATAATAATTCAGTTGGGTTGCTTCCAATTACATATGAGCTACGTCTAACCATACACTATTTATAATATTCACTTCTTTTTTTTATAAGTTTCTTTCTTTCTTTAAGGTTTTCCAGTTTCCATACATCCAGTCATAATATAAATTTTGTTTGTATGCATTATTATACCACGTAGTCATCTATTTCCTGATAATTCAGTTGTATTTTGTTCATTCTCTTGCAGGCTCGTGACCCGGCTCCACATTTCACCAATAACTCCAGGAACAGACCAATGCTGGAACCATTTGACACAAGTGAGTTCACCTTGTTAAAATTTCCATTCCTACATATTATATTTATTACTTTCAAATTTGAATACTTAGAATTAATTTGTCGTAATTCTTTGTCTACAAAAAACACTGCAGTGTTTTGTATATATATATATATGTATATGAGGCAGAATCCAATAACCTCTACTACTTGTACAACACTACACTACTACCAATAACACAACATGACAACCTAAGGTGGCAGTTTCATCATCATTTGGCTAATCAATCATTACTAAGATATATGTTTACGCTAACATCAACTATGTTTTATGGTATAAGTATCACTTATAGTGAAATGTGTCCATTAACAACATAGCGTGAATCAATCCCACACCCATTGAACCCAGTACATACATCAAACCCCATTCATAATTCTTTCATAATGTAGTTATTTTGGTTGAAATAAATATATACGTACGTCAGTCTGTTCATGACAGAATATTGCTGCTTGCCCCATTCTACACTTAGCATGAACATACATTTTATTATTCATACACTTAATTTTTCCACAGTAGTTTTAAATGTACAATAATTGTGTTTTAGTAATAGAATAGCTCCTTTAATGTATCAAAACAATAATATGTATATTCCGTTAGAAATCTGCAAATATAATAATATGGTTACGTGAGTTTCATATCCAAAATACATCATAGCTGTGTACTGATTATGCTCGGTAATTTTTAGAAAGAGGCGATCATTGCATAGTGAATAAACTGATTTGACGATAATGCACTCCCTAGTTAAGGTTTCCTCACCACAACGATTGTGTAGGTTTGGTATGGATGATGGGAAAGTCAGATAGTTTTCTCCATAATACTTCTTATTTTATGTAACGAAAACAAAAATGAACCAGGCAATCTAATTTCATTAGTCAAAATGAGGATGTTACAATTGGTCATGATTTTAAGAAGAAATACCATTATTTCAGAAATATCTAAATGCATGCATATGCAGGTGCACTTGCAGCTCTCATGGTACTTGCAGTTGAGCGGTTACAGCTATAATATCAGAAGAAATTTCTGCACCCCTATAGTCACCTAATGCTCAAATGTATCATTTCAAAGTCCGAGATTTGATGAGGCTGTTGCACCTACATAGGAATTCTAGTTAAACATGTGTACAGACCCTGGTCATTAATGAAGATGTTCATGTTTGTTCAGTCCAGAACACAATCATATGAAAGGACAGTAAACCAGATCATATTACTGCTCTATGCAGCACTGGTAAAGATTATCTTTATATTTAAAAAAATAATATTGTTGCTATCATGCATGCTTGCATTTTTTGTGGTATGTTTTTTAATCTTCAATAGGAGCGCACAACAAACCTATTGCCATATTATAAGACTTTTTATTATATCCTATATAATGGATGTAGCATATTAGATTAAAATATAATTTAAGCATTTTTTTCATTTTGTGCAGTCATTGGTGAGTCAGTGTCGAGAGCCAAAGAGGAAGGCCACTGTTCTACAGACAGTTGTAAAGAATTGGGCCTGTCCAACTTTAGTCTCGTCTTGGATGTGAATATGACAGATAGCATTACTGAAAGAACATGGAAAAACCTTCTACCGAGTGCGACTTTACAACGAACACTACAAATATTAAAAGAGACACAAACAGCGATGTAAACGAATATGAATGCGATTATTGTGGGTACAAAACAAACAGTAAAACTGGGTTTCAGGAACATAAGCGCTTACACAAGCCAGAGAACCCATCTGCAAGTCAACAGAATGAGTACAGTGACCCGCAAAGTGATACAGGCCATTATACCACAGTTAAACCTTACAAGTGTAGCCAGTGCGAGTACAGTGCATCCTGCCTGTACATCTTGCAGAGACACGTGCGCACACATACTGGCGAAAAGCCTTATAAATGTAAACAGTACGAGTATTTCTTAGATAAGTACTCTGTGGCGCACAGTATAGATGTTTTGTTGTTCACAGCAGTGGACAGGTGACCATCAGGAAATTCGTCACTGAGATTCACACGCGTTTGAATTTTGCAAACTAGTTATAAATAGTCGTCTTGCATGGTACTTCATCGCCATAAATAGTTTGAAGCCGAGTGAGGTTCTGCTGAGCTGTTAAATTGCACTTAAAATCGTAGAAAATTGTGCTACGAAAATTTTCACCACTTATAATTCATAGTGATGAAGACACGCAGTATGTAAAATGATACCACAGTGTAAAAATAATTAACAGATGAAATAAACTGTATTTTACAGCCAAAGAGTTTCATTTTTAAATGTTGTAATTACTTTTTAGGTATTGTTTATGTAAGTGGCCAGTTCCAGAGACTTAAGTGCTCCCAGCATAATGAAATTTTATTTCTCTTTTAGGTAGTACATATTTGTACTCTATAAATTGAATCTGTAAAAGGACACTCTCAGTCGAAGTTAGAAAAATATAATGTTGTCTTACTTTGAATTCCCCTAACTCTGCAATGAAATCCAAAATGAATGTTTTGTGTTTTTGTTGTACTGTTGTACAAAAGGCAATTAAAAAAACTTTATAAGTAACCAAAAGCATAGCTAGGTCATGGTTTTGGGGGAGGATGTTTGAGATAAAACAATAAAAATGTCATGTAAAAAAAAATTTTGAGAATTTGAATCTGCACCCCCACTCCCTAGTAGCAATAGCACAGAAACAAGAAAACATGTAAATAACAAGATTAATAAGTAAATATATAATACAAAAGAAAAGAAAAGAGAAATGAAAAACCAAAATAAAAAATAAATTTATTTTATTATTTATTCTTATATTTTTATTTTTGCCTAAAATAAAACATAAAACAAATAAAAGAAGTAACATTGGGTTGTAACGTTGTTCTCTATTTGAGATGAACAAATGTCACTATCCAAAGGCAAATTCATTGTCAGCTGCAAGAAAATAAGTTACAGGCATTGGGATCGATTTTAATAATAAAAATATTGCATTAAACATTGCAGTAATTGTTAGACAAATTGTAATTATAAATTTACCGTTGACTTGTGATGCAGCGTGTTTACTTAACTATTAGAAAACACTTATAATTGAAGTTTCGCCACTATATTCCATTTATTGGGTTTATTTTACACGCATTCTTCATTTTTACAATTAATAATAACCGCGCGTATCTCAAATAGTCGCGATCAGCTGCAATCGGCTGTGAACGTGCGGAACACGGGGTTCGCTGGGCCCAGCCGAAAAGAGCCCAGCGGACCCGTCCGTGTCACTCGGGCGTTTCATTGTGACGTCATAGCACGAAATCACTAACGTGTCTAAGGAAGTTTCACTTCCAAACAAATAAATAACAAAATATACAAAAACAGACACATTTATTCCCATATTTTGTAATTTAGATATATGCCCTATTAATTTTGCAATTTTCAGCAGATGGTAGTATGATAACCTACCTATACCTAGACCTACCTATAACCTATACCTAGAGATGATAGTATAATAACATGCGAGTTAAAAAAAAAAATTGTCACCTATTAAACTTCACATGTAATTGTTTATTTCTGATCTAAAAAAAAAACATTTAGCGGTTTTGTACGCAAACATTATAGAAGTTAACACATCGATTTTAACTTCAAAGTTTTGTAACAGGTGGCGTTATTAACAGTGTAGGAGGAAACGGAACTCATTGACAGTCTTATTTCTTCTGTGATTTCCAACAGATGGAGTCACTAATATAATAATATTTTAGACGATAAAGTATTTCATATTGCTGTTTTAAATATTTGTTTTTAAATAACATATTGAAGACAAATAAGAAATCTAGACATAAATATAAATTACTATGCTATATTCTAAATCTAAAGGTGCGACAGTCTTTTATAAAGTGTACCACAAAAATGTACATATTTTAGGATAGTGATTGCTTCGCTCGTCCTAATTAATATTGTTAAGTAATTTTTGATTACGTTTGTTTCCTAATGGAAAATGAACTGGAAAAATGAAGTCATATCTGAAATTAATAATTCTAAAACTTGCTCAGGAGTTCGATTTCTATAATTCGAAATCACTGTTTAATTCGTTGGATAGGGATCCGTGGTCGAAGAGTAGATTGGGAGGGTCAGCTGTGGGTTGCCCACTGCATGTAACTGCATGTTGTAAGCAAGCGAGTACTTATGAATTTCCGCATAGTAACACCTTACACAATGTAATATTTTCAATACCCTATCTTTTAAGGGTACCGAGCCGAAATGGCAAAAAAGGAATACTTATAGTTTCACTATGTCCGTCCGTCCGTTTGCCCGTATGTCATAAGCATTGTACTCAAAACCTGCAAGATGTATATATCGATGAACTACATAGTGTAGGTATCTTGTATAAGCCGCTACTTAGTTTAGTAGTTGAACAACAAAAATAAATATTTAAGGGGTCGGCGGCCTTACACATGTAACAGAAATTGAAAAAAATTTCGAAGGTAACGCTTAATAAACACTTCAACAAAAATTATTTTGAACCTATTCGGATGTACTTTTTTGAGTTATTGCCAAAAAACTACGTTACTCGATAGAAGGACGTAAGTGCCATAAAGATACGCTCTTTAGCTGGTGCTTTTTATTTTCCACATACCTACTTGTTTTTCTGGTTATAGGTGACTAAAGTGCTTATACCTATTATGTGCGGGAAATGTGGAAGAAAGGGTATTAACGTGGGTTTTTCATCTGTAGTGCATTTCTTTGTAGTAACGGCAGCTCTAGCCTAGCTCTTAGCCGGTTTTTAGTTTACATTAACGATTTGCCATGTTTGACCCAGGAATCGAGTAAGCCTACACTGTTTATAGATCATACTTTTTGCTCTTCAAAACTGATTGGAAAAGAGATGCGTTTGAAGAGATATACAATGCCTTTGCTCAAATTTCAAATTACTTTGTTGTAAATAATTTATTACTAGACGCGAATGAAATTGGTTTGCAAAATTCACCTACACTAAAGAATAGATTTGACAGCGTTTTTGGTATTACTTTAGCTTGTAAACTTCCAAGGGCTGACATGTATCTCAATCGTCTGACAAATTTAGTCTTGGCTCGAGCGTTCAAGACGATTATGCTTTGATCACATCACAATGTGACATCCTACGACATTATAGCGCGGGATAGCCTCTCCGGCACACGTAAGCTGTTTCTATATACAGCTTTTAGTTTGGGCTCGAGCATTCAAGAAGATTAAGCTTTAATCACATCACAATGTGACATCCTACGACAATTTGCGCGGGGTAGGCTCTCCGGCACACGTAAGCTATTTCTATGTACAGCTTTTAGTTTGGGCTCGAGCATTCAAGAAGATTAAGCTTTAATCACATCACAATGTGACATCCTACGACATTATAGCGCGGGGTAGGCTCTCCGGCACACGTAAGCTGTTTCTATATACAGCTTTTAGTTTGGGCTCGAGCATTCAAGAAGATTAAGCTTTAATCACATCACAATGTGACATCCTACGACATTATAGCGCGGGGTAGGCTCTCCGGCACACGTAAGCTATTTCTATGTACAGCTTTTAGTTTGGGCTCGAGCATTCAAGAAGATTAAGCTTTAATCACATCACAATGTGACATCCTACGACATTATAGCGCGGGGTAGGCTCTCCGGCACACGTAAGCTGTTTCTATATACAGCTTTTAGTTTGGGCTCGAGCATTCAAGAAGATTAAGCTTTAATCACATCACAATGTGACATCCTACGACAATTTGCGCGGGGTAGGCTCTCCGGCACACGTAAGCTATTTCTATGTACAGCTTTTAGTTTGGGCTCGAGCATTCAAGAAGATTAAGCTTTAATCACATCACAATGTGACATCCTACGACATTATAGCGCGGGGTAGGCTCTCCGGTATACGTAAGCTATTTCTATGTACAGCTTTTAGTTTGGGCTCGAGCATTCAAGAAGATTAAGCTTTAATCACATCACAATGTGACATCCTACGACATTATAGCGCGGGGTAGGCTCTCCGGCACACGTAAGCTGTTTCTATGTACAGCTTTTAGTTTGGGCTCGAGCATTCAAGAAGGTTAAACTTTAATCACATCACAATGTGACATCCTACGACATTATAGCGCGGGGTAGGCTCTCCGGCACACGTAAGCTATTTCTATGTACAGCTTTTAGTTTGGGCTCGAGCATTCAAGAAGATTAAGCTTTAATCACATCACAATGTGACATCCTACGACATTATAGCGCGGGGTAGGCTCTCCGGCACACGTAAGCTGTTTCTATGTACAGCTTTTAGTTTGGGCTCGAGCATTCAAGAAGGTTAAACTTTAATCACATCACAATGTGACATCCTACGACATTATAGCGCGGGGTAGGCTCTCCGGTATACGTAAGCTGTTTCTATATACAGCTTTTAGTTTGGGCTCGTGTGTTTCTCTTAGAGACGAATTCAAAGAATTCGGAATTTTAACTAGAGCAGCGCAGCACACCTTTGAAACTATTAAGTACGTGCATAAAAATCTTCAATTACTTGTGGTGGAGAAATAGTAATGCTCTCTAAATTAATAGGTACAAGAAATAAGAATAAACTGATAATTCCTCGCTTCTGATTCGACAAGGTTAAAAATTGTTGTGGGCCGGTTTGCACAGACTGTAAGATATGATTTTTGAGAAAATACGGGGTTTATTATCAAAGCAATTTAACCTGTATGTAGAGAATACGTAACAATTGAAAAAAGCTTATTATTCTACTTGCGATTTCTTGAACGGCAGAACAGTATGGAGTCGGCTACCACTCACAGGTGTCTTTTTGTAGGTAATCATCTAGAAAAAAAAAATATATAAACGAACAAACGAAAAGTAGTTTATGTTCGTTTCCTTCTGTCAAACCATCTCAATGCAAAATTTCATCAAAATCAGTATAGCGGGTTATGCGTGATAACGTAACAGAGAGAGACAATTTGACATTTACAATATTAGTGTGTTATTACATAATGCGTTTATAAATTACGTAACTACACTTTTTATGAATAAAGCTGTGGGCAGAAAACTAGTTGAAAGAAAAGTGTAAATATTGATAATTAGAAAGTGTTTTAAAATATGTCGTTTATTGAACTCATTTATTAACAAAAGCTACTATCATTACAGAAGCGATTACAACGCAGAACATCGCTAAAATGACGAACCACTGTCCGAATTTGCCCATGCACGCGGCGTCACGTCTGCGCAGGCGCCGCCGCCGGCAGACGCTCTGGGATTTCGGCGTGGGTTCATCAATCGAATCATCTTCCATTTTATTTTCGCTGCTTATGGGAATGTTCTGGAATAAAGAGAACATTTTAATGTTTCGGCCTCTGTCTAAAACATAACACTTTTCTAGTCTGTCTGTTTGTTCATCTCTTACAAACCTTTAATGTTTATGTATGTCAGTAGCATTTCGAGTTAATAAAAAAAAACGTTATTGCAGAAATCAGCCAAGAGGGGGATGGGCTTGTACAATAGGGTTGTTTGGTTTTGTCATCAGACGTAAACGCGACACAAGCATTAAGATGCGCTTTGTTAATTATAATAATAAAATAATAATACGCTAAGATACAATTAAAATACATTCAAATCAACATAGAAAATTGGCCGACGGAGCGACAATTACCAAGCGACCATCGACGTTCTCAAAATCAACGATCTAGCTGTAAAAGTGCGAGCAGTAAATAAACGCTCCGATGCACGTAAATCTGTAGACTGTCATTACGCTGTCATTTGTCGGTTTGTGGACGTTCTGTCAAACATGAATTAAAAGGATCAACAACGAGCGCTAAGTAAATACTTCGTTACTTTTTAGTGGTTTTCATAAAAATCTAACTATTGTATTTTGTCCTCACAACGCAACTAGAAAAAAATTGCTGTTTTTCGGCTTAACTCAACGATCTGAGTCAGAAAATATATATGGTTCAAAAATTTATATATGTACGATATAACGCGGGCTTGTTAGCGCGATAGCGTCTACATTCTTTAGAGATCATAATGAAAGTCAATATACATGTTCTATGGACGATTACAAAGGTCGAGTTCAAATTTGAGGTAAACCGGTCAACTAATTTAGAAACCACAACAATTTAAAATTTTAGAAATCCGAAAATTACTTATTTTTACCAATAAAACGGTACTTCCATTTCGGATGGCGAATGGCCCTTTTTATATAGACACATATCATTTAATGGAGGGTCTAAATTTTTGTGTGGGAAAATCTAAAGTGGCGGTAATAGGTTAAATAAAAAGAGCGGAGAAATGGCTAAATAGTAAAATGTAAATTCTTAAAGTATTGCGACGTATTACAAGTATTGTTCATGAACTATGAAATAAAGAAATATTTGAATTTACTGTATTGCAGTTTACCTTTTCAATTTTAGCGTTCCCCCGGCTGGTGCTGCCCACCGCCGACAATTCCTTCCACTAATGACAACTGATGGTTGAAAGGCAAGAGGAAGACCTGGCGAAGCGGGAGCGGGATAATATACACGAAGAACTTGAACGTCCAACTCTGATTCGGCGCCCCGTGCAAATTTTCGACACAATATAAAAATATAATTTTTAATGTAAACGAACTGCAGAAAAATTGCTTCTTTTCGAGATTATGTAGTAAATTATTGTGAGCTGTCAAATTTATTTATAAAAGTATATTTTTTGACACGGATTTTTAAATTACATCGACAGCCAATCGTTATTGTGAAGGGCGATATCGACGTACATCGTAAATTACCTTTGCTCTTTTATCGGAGACGGTAGAAATGTGACTGATCAATCACTTTTTCACGCTTCCTCGATATTCGTTCAAAACTCTCAATAGTTTTTGACAAAAGTACTTTGAAATTCTTGGCACAGGTATAAAAGAAATATTGTTTTAGCTAGCTTTCGACTGTAGCTCCGCCCGGGTGGACACAGAATGAATTCCTATATCTTTTGTATGGACCGACGGCGCTGAGTCCAGCGTGATGTTGGCCCCTGGCCTGCTTTCGTCTGAATGTTCAATTATGCTATAATAAGAGAGTATGACACGATTTAACACCATAGAGATATGAAGTTCTAAAATAATTCGAAATACATTCAGTTACAGTTTCCAGGTTAAGAATACACGCACTTAGCTTCTAAGTGGAACATCTAGACGAAACTTGCCCTATTTATTAAGTTGGACCTTCAGCATACACCTGTGAAAACTGCATTCGACTATGTGCAGTAGTGTTTGCGTGATGCACGAACAAACAAACATACATTCGAACGGGCGGAAATTCAAAAAATTGTTATTTTGGCTTCAGCTGCACTTCCAAAGCTTTCCACATTAGTTTTTTACGAATATTTTCCAAATACAAACATCGGTCGGTTACGATCTCATGTGTATTGCGAAGGTAGGCCTTCTTTTTAAGGATTTGCTATTGAGATGCCGTTTGTTTAGTGTTAAGTGCATGTGCAAGCTGACTTTGAAATTATTAGATACGTTTACAAATTGCCATTTTATTTGGGATACGTTTCGAACAATTGAACTGATTTTAATGATTCTTACGGAAATAATATTTAAAGTTTTTTGACAGTCAGAGCTAGTGACATTTTAAAAGAGTTAGCACTTTGAAAGTTGTTTGAACATTATAATTTTGAACATATATAAGTTATTGAAACGACATTTTTAATAATTCTTAATTAGTTGGGTTCTTTATTAAAATAATTATGGATTTCAAAACAGTCGCATGAAACTTGCGTGTGTATTTATGTAAGTTTTATTTTCGGAAAAAATATTTAAAAAATAAGAACAGGGATTAATGAGATTATTTAAATACATCCGAGTAAAGATACGGACAGTGTTTAAACAAAACGATCACAAAATGATTAACACTTTATTATAAAACGAAAAGTGAGTACAATGCTATAAATAAAGCCAACACGGCGATTATAGTGAAACTTATGCACACCCAAAAGAAAAAGTATTTGCCGAGACACGTATTTTGACCGTGTATGGGCTCGTTTATCCTTAAAATTGGTTTTTGAGGCGGTCTTTCTTTTGCGGTGGGTTTCTCCGCCATCTTACGGGAATCGCTTGTGTTGCGCTGGAATGTATTGAAGAGTTTATAAATATACGAAATTAAAAAAAAAGGCCAAGTGCGAGTTGTACTTGTGAGCCTAGGGTTCTATGCTCCTATGCAGTATATTTATGTTATGTATTTATCAAAAAATTTTTTTTAAGTTCGTAATGTTTAACGCGAGTTCAAGTCATACTTGGAGGGTTTTTATTATTTCTTGTTTTACTTTATAGTTGCATTATAATCATAATAAGTTTTGTGTTTGATCGTATTACTGTTTATTCGATAAAGAAGAATCAATAAGAAGTTATAAAATAAGTTGTAAGGAGGAATGTAATTTATTAATTATTTTTTCTCATTTGTTAGAATATTCACCAAAATATCACTCCATTCTGGGGAAATTTCAAATCGCCACACATTATGCTTTCAACAGTAGGTACAGCCCTTTAAAGGTCGGACAGACAGTCGGCGTGGGCTTTGTGATGGGATCCCTTTAGTACACCTTGGATACGTAAACCTAAATATCATCGCATTGCCTAGAAACGTCAAATTTGTTGTCGCGAAAAGATTCACTACAACGAATTCCCATTGTAATGCGCATATATATATATATATATGTATATAAATAGTTTACATGTTTTTACGATGTATCCATTTTAATACACGTAATAGTGACAGTATTCCGAGTCGGACCATCGTTTCTCACTTCACGAGGGGCAGGTCCGACCTCGTCGAGAGCACTACCGTGACCTCCGGACTGGGGCACCCCGATACCGGCTCCTGTCCCTAGACTGCGTCCGACGTTGGCGCCCCCGAACCCGGCCGGCGCGACCCGTTTGGCTGTCCGAAAATATATAGCGTCTCTGCATAATGTTCTATCACGTATACTAGGGGGAGTGCTCCGAAGAGCTGTTCAACCTCATTCCTGAATTTTGTCATCGTTTCGCTCGTCGATGCATCATGGTTACCATCTCAATGGCTGGCGTTTTACCGCTGTAGGTTTCATGTGCGATTTTTTTGCTAAATACAGCTAAAGCTTTGGAACTATTTACCATCAACGGTGTTCCCAATCAACTATAACAAGGGCGTTTTTAAGAAAATAGAGTATTTCGTTCTAAAATATCGGCAATGACCTGACCCCCTTGGGTTGCCCGTGTCCGCCTACCGTCCCAGGCCCGCATGCCGGCTTAATCCTTAAAATCCTATAAGAAATAGTTATGGGGATTTATTACGGAGAATTCGTCTTATTGAACTTAGGAGTACTCTTTTTGATTGTTCAATTCTTGGCGTTGATCTTTGTTCGCACGATTCGTACCATTTAGTTAGTTACGTTTTGTTACCGCTACACGACTATGGGGTTGTCTACGGTGCTTTATGAGAATGTAGTGACGACTGGAGCTGTTAGAACTAATATTTCGATTCAAAACTGAATTCAGATTCAAAGAAGTGGTGCAATCTTCTTTCTGGTAGATCTGCTTGCATCGCCTTGCACAGTTCCGGGCCGCCAGTCCCCGGGGCGGGCCGACCCGCGATGCCACGTCCGGCTCGTGGTCATCTTCTTCGGTTGTCGGTTCCATGAGCGACGTGGCCCGCCCGGTGCCACCTCCACTCACCGATCGTGTGTGCTGTGTCGGTAATTTTTGTTGTTCTGCATATTTCCTTATTCGGATTCTATGTCAAGGTAGTAGACAGTAGGTTTTGGTATCGCGGGTTGATTAGCTATGAATATTTAAAAGAAGTCACCAGTGAGAGAGCTGAACTTGCGTCACAAAAGCTCGAGATAAATTGTGTAACAAAATTTACATCTGAATAAAGATGCTTTAGTATTTGCGGATCTATCTTTGTATTTCGTTACCTTTAGAATTAATTCTATTGAAATGCGTCTATCATTACCATTTTTAGGTAAGGAATGAGAATTTGTTATGTATATTTCGTCTTAGGTGAGAGAACGAGGGAACACGCGAAATGGAGTAGTCGTCTTTTAATGCGAGGTCATAGAAGTACTTAATCGTGTTCGCCTACGTCCTCGTTTGCTTGCTTATCGGGGTGCCCCCTCGAGGGCCTGTTGGTAAACACCACCCGGAACTCGGAACAGTCCACGAACTGTTCTGACTTCGGTGTACTTTCGCGTGGTGGTGGTCGCAGCCGCCGCGTTTGCGGTCTGATGTCGTACAAAGTCCGCGCATTCAAATAAAACTGTTTGATCCTTTGATTGAACAAAGCCGTTTCGGATTAAATTAATGCAATTTATTTCAATATTAGTAATCGAGTAGCTGTTTGTATAAATTATTGTAAATGCACATGATCTACATAACTCGTTACTTACGAAATGTTGAAAATGTTAACTTATCTCTGACCGCTCTGTGCTGTTATAAACTAGGGCCATGTAGAGCTGTAACTTGCCGTGTTCAATGATCCATGGCGGCCAAATATTTCGTGTTTCGCAGAAAATTCGTGGGAAAGATAAATAATATGTCATAGCAAAAATATGGCAGCGTCAATAAATGTCATGGCAACAAAGACTTCAGACGGGCTTTGTTATTTACGACTACGATAAATGAAAAGGAGCCAAGTGCGAGTCAGCCTAGCACACGAACAGTTCTAAAAAAAACAAGAGAGGTGTTATAGCAATATGTAATTATTCTAAGTAAAGATCTGTGAAGTAATAGCTAATTACATACGACAAAGTCTTGTCATTGCGACAAAATACTGGTGTATATATTCTTAAGTTATTTGTCAGTCATTTAAAAAATATTATTTTATCATACTCAATAGTATGTAGTATAATTAAACGAAGTTTGGTGACCCTGTACGGCGCAGGCGCAAATTAGCTCGAGACCGACTCACGCTTGGCCGGTTTTTCATTGATGGGGAGTGTGCTTTATAGCAATACTAATTAGACTTTTGTATGTATCGCCATCATTGCCATTATTAAGATCGAGCACAAACGCCCGAAAAGAAAACACGTTGCTTGTCCATACAAGCAATACAATATGTTTTTGTGGGCGGTTTTTGGATCTTCATATATCCTTAATCATTCCCAAAAAATAAATTACAAGGAGTTTCCAGGGATCCTCTGTAATACTTTATTTTATTAGACGCAATAGTAATATACATTCTATGAAATTTTCAAGTGTCTTCTTATCATTTAAACGATACAGTCCCGTAACACATGGATAGACACACAGCGGAGATTCAGTAATAAGGTTCCGGTGGCAACCTTTGAGCACTGAAACCCGAAAATGATTTAGGGCAATTTGGGTTTTTGCATCCCTAGACCGGTATCTCGCAAGAAGATGGATGTGGATAAATTATAGTAATATTTTATATCAACGATTTGATCCATCGTACAAACAGACAGTTGTCCGCCCATACGGCCGAAGTCGACGTTAAATTTATACAAATAAGAAACTCAGCCCAAGTAAAAACAGAAACGTTCCTGGGTATGTCCGCCATTTTGTCGTTTTAAAACTGGCAGTCGGGTCTCGTGTATTGCACCGTCAAGTGTACGTTGTTTCGTTTTTAATTTCATAACATTTCGAAATGAAAAATGTTTCATTTGACAATCGCCAGATGTCCCGAGAATCGCCTCCTGGGCCGCACTACTTCGCCGAGCTGGTCGCCTTTTCGGCCTTTTGTTTTTTTTCATTATTTTCTAGTTACCGATCATAAGCTCAGACAATAATTATTTTGTGCTTCTAAAAATACTATTTGGATTTATTTTACAAAATATTGAATGTATTAATTAAGTCTTTAAAGATTTTTTAAGTGTTGTGACTTGTGGCCCGAATAAAGGTATCGTTTATTTACAACGTAGTACAGACATTTAGTAAGGCACAACATGTACTTCAACAAATAAAACATCGACTCATATATTACGTATAATTTAATTTTATTAATCACAATATCGGACCTGAAATTCTGTTTGATGCGTCGAAGTTTCTGGAACAATGGTTCAATGTCAGAGCGCGTACTTAGGTCTAAACGCCAAGGGCAACTTCCCGCACAAGCGAATACTTAAGCATGCTATATCTTTGTTTGAACATTTTTGTACACTACAGACATATTGGTCGAGTTACTTTTATTTCTTACCGCATTTTTTTTATAGAAATCATCTTAATGCATACGACTTATGATCTAATAAAAGGACATTAGTAACGTCCGAGTTATCATATTAATCATTCAACCATTGAATCCCGTGTTCACAGTTTTATTTCTGTCGTTTACACAAAATCGCTGGATACTATGTTGTCAATAGAACGAGACTGACGTCATATACTTGAGCATTGTCCATGAAACGAGTGCTTTGACCGTGCGCGGGTTCTGTAAAATAATGTCATGGATATCTTTCTTATTTCCGAATCCGTAATTATATGAAGCTTTGTCAGTGATTACAGTACTTTACTTCTTATTCATATAGCTTTAGAATCTGTAAAAACAATAATTTTAATATTTTTTAGGCCTATTTGGCTCTTTAACAAAAAAAGTGCAAAATTATTAAAGTCTGATTGACACTAAACCATTTATTATATATTTTTTAAAATTATATCTTAAAAATTCGTCACGCATAATCTGTCGACATGCTTCGTTTGATACTCTATATTGTGATCTTTAATCATTTTTTCCTTATCGTTTTATTTAATCTCAAAATTTAAATTTAAGCTGAAAATATGACATTTGACTCGCACGTCTGTACTGCATCTATAACAGCGTTGAATTTCAATAACGTTCATGCGATAACCTTTGAACCCAATGCATATGACGACCAGGCGGATGAACATACTGGGAATCGATCAGCAAAAGCCATCAGTTTTCGCAATCCAGCCATAGAATAGTAAAATGTCGAACTGTCTAAGAACATAGGGCTCTGGCGGTCACCCGGCCAGTGCCGACGAGAACACCCCTACGCAGGTCCCAACGCGGTCAGGGACTTCTCTCCTCTCTCTCTCTGTTCCGAAATGCTCGTTTATTCTCGATCTATATTATAATGAGTTGTTTAAACGTGCAAGTGGAAAATCTTTGTTATAGGTTGCGGTGGGCGGCTACCGGGCTTCCATACTGCTATATGTATAGTTAATTTTAAAGTTTTTGATATCATCAAAATATCTATTCTTGGGCTGGTTGATTTTCATTGAATCGGATACATTTTGTATTATTCAATAAGTATGTATAAATATATGACGTCAATCACGTATAAGAAGTTTTCTGTACAATAGTTTTTTGGACTACATTCGAGTTCTGAACTCGCTTTGAAATTGTGGATTAAGTTACTTATGTTATACTACTAGTATTACCATTTTATTATTTACTCTTTAATAATTGCTTTAAATCGTAACAGTCCGAAACTTAAGGAAAAACATTCAAATTCTATAAACCGATTTATTTATAAATAAATACGCAAACTCATTTTTTTAAATCTACAGATATCGGTTGATATTGTGTGATATATTTCATGAATTATTCATTTCACAAAATGTCACATTTCACAATAAGAAAACGTTTCACAACATATCAATTTATGGCGTGTTTATAAAAAACTCTTCTTTGGGACCTTTCTATGGTTTCTAAATTTAGGTTGAAACCTATAGAATCCATAAACTACCATTTTATAAAATAACAACGTGTTACAAAGATCCATTAAAAGCTTCGTATTTAATTAAAAATAATTTTAATATACCATTAAATTTTTGTGTACCAAATAATATGTCGGCTTTTTAATCCTTTGCTTTCTCATATACCATTGTGTTGTCGCTTCGACTATAGCAAATTGTTTGTGGATTATTTTCGACCAATAAAATTATTAGATTCGACAGAACGCTGACGTTAGCATTTTTCAATCCACGGTTGCAAACGAGCTACCTAGTGTACTCTTTTAGTGGCCAAGGCTGAAGCCCGAGAGAATGACAAAAAATCTACAGCACTCCGTAGACTGTAGTTCAGCCAAAACTAGACACACTTGTCTAGTTTTGGCTCAACACTAGGCCCAGTAATTCGGTTGTGTTGCTTTTGTTCTTATTGAAGCTAGTGTTTTCGTTTCCGTGAAATAACAATATCTGTATATCTACAATATCAATATCTTGTTCTACCGATTCACATCTGTCATCATAGACGATAATCCCAGTGGACTCCGAAAATGATTGATCTACATGTCAGACTCGACGCTAAAATTCAGAAAGTGACAGACGTCAAAGATAACAAAGAATAATGCTCCGTCCGATTTAGTACCGGTCCGAGGCCGGGCGAAGGTCGAATAATAAGATGGTAATACCTTAAACTATTACGATAACCACTGCTACGCTGTTGGTACATTTGCGATCGGTCTCATTACCGATTGGTGAATTTTTCTAAGTTGCGAGACATTTTTAGTGCTTTCGTCCCTCTATGTTATTATTAAGAAACTAGCCTAAGTAACACTTTTGTGTTATTCTTTTAAGTACAGAATTTCTCTATTTCCAGTCTACATTATAATACTGGTATCAGGCATCAAGGGTGTAAAGACCTAGGCATTTAATCTCAAGAATCACAATCACATTTTAGTTTATTAATAATGCTACTATATAATAAAATAGATAGGTAAAAATGTTGCCATATTTTATAATAAGTAAGTAATAGCAACATTTTTTTTATTATATATAGAAAAATGTAATATAACAATTATTACTAAGAAATTAACGGAAATTCTATGCGATAACAGATATACGCGTAGAAAATTGCTTATGTAAATGAATTATGTTTATACAGGTACTCCTCTTAAAAAAAAGTTACAGACGCCTTATAGCTATAAAAGTGTTACATTGTAAGGCTGATTTAAAATTTGTGAACGGTACTTGTAAAGCAATGAAACATTCTATTGATGACACACTCTATTATAAAACGTCTATACCCCTCAATTGACAACAAAAAGATTATGTGAGGGCAAGCTCTGTATGTAGTGATTTGATTCAAATTTAACCATACAGTATCTAATACATTATTACCTGCTATTCTTAAAAGATTCATAATTTTTGTATTTCAATATCAATTATTGTAATAGTGATAAAACGTTGACTCGGGAAGTGTCACAATAGTTTACTATAATGTAGGATGCGCAAAGGGAGGTTGTGATTTTCAGGTTTTAAAAGGATTAAGGATAGATAACTTTAAGCACTAATGACAAATGAGAGTCTAACGATTGTCTACAGGAAATACTAAATGAAAGGGACTCCTAAACATTTTCTCTAAATTTTCGCTAGAAGTAGCAGTCAAGAATTTAGGTGATAACTATTCTGCACGCACTCGTGAAAGGAGCAAAACTAGATAGATGTTAAATAGACTAAGTATACATTTATAAGAACTACATAAGTGGATATATTAAATTTAAGGAAATCTACCAAGGCAACTATATAAAGTTTAGTCTTATGTTTAAGGTATTGCCAGTTATGTTCCACGTTTTCATTATATCTACCCTTAGTTTAAGAAGACAAATATAAGATAAGAGAGAGACGAAATAGATAGATGGAATTAGTTATAAGACTAGAGCATCCAAACGTTCTAATTTGTTAAAGATTTTAACTCTTTTATAGGCAATGAATACAATTACTTGTTTATCATTTCAATAAATATGAAAAGGATTACTTTTGTTGGCCCATATTTTTTACAAGATTAAACAGCAAAAACTACACAATAAAGCAAAAGCAATAAAGCAAATCAGTTAGAAATCGGTTTCGAACCCTGTTTGTTATTCCACATTTTCAGAAGGGTTCTACTACATACATTTGAAACAATATGTTTAATGTGTAATACGTTTAACTCTGGTGAAAGAAATTTGGAATCCTAACGTATGACCATGTCGTCTCAAAATAGAATGGTACTTTAACCGACACCCAACACTCTGAGGCCGAATGTTGACTTACAGTCTGTTTCATAGTAAACTTTGTGACGGCGGTGGTCATTTAAAGGCGACAACAATCGATTTGAAAGTAACATCTGACACAATTGAGTGTGTTTCACTTGAACGCGACACGAGGCCCTTGTAATGTGATTAGGTTGACATCAGATATGTTTAGTTTTATTATTATCACTTTTATATCAATATAACAAACAACAAAAGCAAAAGCGTGCGCATTATATATTATTTACAAATAAGCAACTCTTATGCAGAAGGATGCAAGAAATTGAATATTATTTTTCTTAAGACGATTCATTGCACACTTATTGCTCAATAATACTGAAAAGTGTGGAGCGATATAAGTATATTGATACTAAGTATTAAATAACATTAAATATAATAATTGTTGTCTCGGTAATCTCAAGACCAGTAGAAAAAGTATAGTAGAATATTTCACCGATTTTTGGTAGAAACAGTCTCAGCGTTCCCACGTAATTGGTTAGCGTTTGAAGTTTTCATAATGTCAGAACGTTCTGTATCTTTCGGTAGATTTTTTTCTCGTCGTTTTTTGCAATTCTTTGAAGGATTTTTTGTTTCTGCGCTTGCGTTTTGTGCGCGAAAAGTTCTGGCGGGAACCGGTGGCGGCACACGAGTGGCCTGCGACGAACAAGATGGCTGCTCATTCTTGTCTTCTGATCTGAAACCCATAATATATTTTTAAAATTGCTTATGTTTGTCTGCCTTTACAAAAAGAGTAATATGCAACATAGAATAAATCACACAAGATGAGCATAGTTTTATTGAAGTAAAACATCTTTGGCTGCAATTTAAGAGTAACTCAGATCTTTTTCAAACGGAAGTAACAGTTTTCGGACGGAAGTGCCATTCTCTTCATTACCACCCTAATATACGAGTACATACTTGTACGTATGAGTTGGCAACACTGTGGATGTTCAACTGCTGTATAGTTCTACATTATTTACACGAACAACGTGAAACTGGCCCAAATATAAGCTTACATTATGTTGCGACTTAATCTTTTTGATTACAGCGCTTATTTTAATTGACAATTATTATATAAAAAGACGAGTGTAATCAAAAATACTTTTGAAACATTATAAAATAAGTGTTGTTAATATTCATATGACTGACTCGGAGGAAAATTTTACCTCTTTAGTTAATAAAAGTAAAAATCAGCAAACCAATCATGATCCGCGGTCTAAAAAATGTAAATTTTTAAGTTTCAAAAATAAAAAGGTATTCAAAAATTTTTTTTAATTTTTTTATTAAAATCAATATTATATTGTAATTATTCATATTTATGACAGTACACTGTTTACTCGAGTTATTGATTATGGGTTGATCATTATCAAAATTTATAACACGTATTCGATGGTTTTGGGAATCCGAAAACTAGTAACACAACGCCGCCGGTACGCCCACCAACAAGGGTCAATGCAAAGTAATTTAGCACCATAGACGACCTTTCTCGAATGTGTAGAGTCCCGGCCTACTCTCAATTTAAAAACTCCATTTAACTATCATTCCGGCGTAGTGTTCTTTTGTACAATAGCATTAAATAGATACATTAGGAAATACTTACTCAAAAATATAAAGATGGCGTCAGTGACATATAGTCATCTGACCTTCCCCGCAAGTCATTATCGGTTTAATCATGTTTATTCCTGTTATTGATATATTTTGTCTCAACATAACACATGAATAACAAATTCATTTCATTTGAATCGGCAGGCATTAACTCGTGAACTACATGAACTCGTAGTGTATACAGTACAACGCATGTAACTTTGCCGCTCTGAATGATGCGATGAGCACGTTTAACGCTTCCCGACCCTTTCTTCTCCCCTCCTTGCCTGTTATACGCTATTGCTACGCTTTCGTGACTAACTTCATAGCGATACAGTTTCGTGCGTTGTATCTAATGCACTCGTAACCCATTTGTCCTATATATGAAATATTGCTACATATAAAAATATATTCTTCTGCTTTTTTTCAGATTTTTCATCGATTTTGCAAGAATTGTGCAAAGTGTAGGCCGGATTTGGGATATGTCCTTTAGTATTTGTTTTCAGATTGAGGATCATAAGATTCCTAGGCTGTTATTCTCAGGAGCACAGAGGATTTTGAACGTGAACTGTGCACCAGCTGACATGTTTATTCAAAAATTTAGGAGTTTTCCGTTATGGCATTGAAAATTTATTAATATCGTAGGCCTATAGTATTCTGTTGACATTTTTAACCTCTATTGTTGATTTTCCATATGTACTTTATTGAGAAAATACACGTAGTTTGTATAGAATAGATTACACAGATGTTTGTCGAAATCTGTTTTGTTTTTTAAAGTTATATGTATATTCATATTGGCAAACATTGATGAGGATGAGACAAATAATGTCAAAATTAAAAAAAAAACAACTAATTGATTATTAATTATCATATCGTAGCTAACTCCACTTATGTCAATTTGAACACGTACATAGACAGCGGGTGGAGTCAGACACGCATGCGCGTAGCAACCATGTTGCTGTTTATTGTATTAAAGAAGGTATTTTCTTATAAGTTCAAAAATATATTTATTCTCATGATAATCGCAATTCACTATATGAGAACTTTTTAAAAATAAGTTCATCACAAAAACTTAAACGTGCATAGAGAAAATAAAAAACCAAAATTAAGGTTTATAACTAAAGCATTCATATGCAGTTTCATTTTGTTGCTCGGCAGACTAGTTACAAAATAGATGCAGCGTTAGCCGAACAATAGTGCACAAATATTATTAAAGGCAAATACATTTGCTATAGCACTTGTATATATTTACCAGTGGTTGTTTTTTTAAAACAATGGGTTATAGTATAATGTTAGCATATCGTATCGTCGACTTAAATTTTTAAGTAGCTATGTTTTCCATGACGTTAGAGGCGTACGTCTAAAAATGTATGTTTGTATTTTGTTGCGTTCATTTTATTTTTCTTTGATACACATATTTATAATTTACTAAACTTATAACAATAGCTATTCCGACATCACACATTTATGTGATTGATTGTCAATGCCGTATTGATCGTCAAAGAGTATTATTGTAATTAACTGTCAAACCGGAAATCCTTTTTTCGGCTAAGCGAAATACCACCAATGGTTTTTCTTTCCATCCATCTTTCTACAAGTATAACTCGCAATGAGTAACTACATAAATTCTATATTTATTTTATTTTTATGGTCTAACGAACTTCAATAGCAAAATTACAAAAACGAAGTCTAGCGCCATCTAGTGGACAAATTGTCTCAATGTTATAATCGTAATATTATTTAGGAACGACATACTTGTCAGGACCGCATCAGAGCACGGTGTCGAGCTGGTCCAGGGAGTGCAGCCAGCGGGGGTCGCGCGCGCACCACTGCCACAGCTCGTCGGGGGTCACCACCCCGTCCTGGTTCACGTCTATCAGCTGGAACAGGCCGATCGGTTAAGCTAGCGTTTTAAAAAAAACAGTATAGTTTCCAGTCTATGCTCGAAGATATTCGTCCGAGACTGGCGGTCGTTCGAACTCTTCGCTGGGCATTCTGGATTATGAGAGTAAATGAAAAAAAAAATTATGAAAGACGTACATAGTTATAAAGCTACATGGCTTAAAATCGTCTGAAGTAATGTCTGAAATGATTTTAGAATTACTGAATTTAAGAACTTAAGATCAGTTTTATATGGGCCGGGGAAGTAACAGGAAAATGAGAGACTTGGGTTCGACGTATAAAATTTTTGTAGCTATTTCAATTTTTTTTATTCATAAATATATCATTATTTATAATACTATTACATATAAAAGTACTGTTATTTAAGCAGCCTACTAATATTTTGGGGATATGAAAAATGGCACTGCTAAAGATAAATATACACGTTACGTCATAACGAACATACAAATTATTGTGACTGAATAAAAACTGGAAATCGGTATATTATTTTTTTTGTGGAATCTTTATATTTTCAGAATACAATTGGTAATCCTATTAAAATCTAGAAACTACAAAAGATTCCTCTCTTCCGCAAATGGCGTATATCCGATGAGCTCACGTGGAAGATCTTGTCGACGTGGTCTTTGGCGGCGGCATGCGCGGGCGGATGCGTCGGCGCGCCGCCACGCCTCGCATCTCGGCGCGCGAGATGCGGCCATCGCCGTCCACGTCGTACAGCGCGAAGATCCAGGCCAGCTTCTCCTGGGGCGAGCCGCGCGCCACCCGCGACAGGATACTCAGGAACTCCTGTCCCAACGCTCAATACAGTATTCATGAACATCAACTTCCGTCTGTGGCTTTGTCCGTGCGGACACAGAAATTTTCGTTTACGTTTCAAGTTGATGAAAAAAAAAAAACGCGTAAGTGTTTACCGGACTCACACGACTATTAGAGTTTCATTGTTGTATCTTTTCGCAAAAAGCGACTCACGCACTACAAGTCGCGCCATTTTTTAACAGTAAACAAAAATCTAACATTTTAAAACTTGCGAAACACTATTCCTACGGCGTATAATCGGGACTCGAGGATTGAGATGAGATGAAAAGTAAACACTCATAAAGAGAGAAGGCGATATTCGACAGCACTGAGATATAAAAATGCACTAATAAAACCTTTTAACACTTTCAATTGATCGCACTTAACTCGTCAATGCGCTGAAGGCAAAAAGAAAAATGACTCGTCAGCGCCCAAATTCCGGTACGTGTATACCCTTCGGCGAGTCATCTAACACACATGTCACACGAGTAAACAAAGTCGTCAATCAATTACAAACACTAAGTCGTAAATATCTCACATCACGCGTAAACAAACAAACACCTACCACAATCTGCCTAGCCGATTAAAATGCTCGGACTATTTAAACAACAACGCCGACGCACTTAGTTTCAAATAAGCGAGGCTATTTCATTAGTATTTTTTAGAGGGGAGTTCTTTCATTTTACCACTAGTTTCCCGCCCGTGGCTTCGCCCGCGCGGACACAATGTTTTCCTTTCTTTTCTTTCTGATTTTGATTCCGATCACGCTCATGACTGCAATCCCGGCCCTAGACTCTGTTTCAACCCCTGTCCTATTCCCGACTTTGGTTCCTATCTCGGCTTTCGATTCTGTTCCACGTGTCGCTTTCAATTTCAAAATACCGAGAAATATACTAGTATCACAATAAAATATAGTTTACAAAACAAAAAAGAAAGATTTAAAAAAAAGTTCCTTATATCTTTTTTCATATATCTTTTTTTGTACCATGAAAACGTGAGTGAAAATTTCGTGATGATGGACTGAGTAGTTGAGGCGTGTGAGCGTAACGCACTAAATTTACGCATTTTCATATACATATAAGTTCGGATTTTGCTTATAACATTATATTAAAGTCTACCGTCCACGTTGGATTTCTGTCTGTAGTTGAATGCGAAAAAGCATTAAATATAATCCTTAAAAGCACAAGTACTCATCACAAACTGTAGTTCACGTGTCACGGCTTAAACGCAGCACCCGCAGGCATGGTTAGAAAGTGGTCACTCCGGGGATCAAAGAAGACGGGTGATGTTTGACCAAAAGAATTCTAATAAAAGTTATTGATAAGGGCAAGTTATTGTACACTTACACAAGTTATTGTACACTTACACAAGTTTTTGTACACTTACATAAGTTATTGCACACTTACACAAGTTATTGTACACTTACACAAGTTATTGTACACTTACACAAGTTATTGTACACTCACATAAGTTATTGTACACTTACACAAGTTATTGTACACTTACACAAGTTATTGTACACTTACATAAGTTATTGTACACTTACACAAGTTATTGTACACTTACAAAAGTTATTGTACACTCACATAAGTTATTGTACACTTACACAAGTTATTGTACACTTACACAAGTTATTGTACACTTACATAAGTTATTGTACACTTACACAAGTTATTGTACACTTACACAAGTTGTACACCCACATGTATACACTTGCACACACAGTTATTATTGTACACCTACACAAGGATTGTACACCCACAATGTTATTGTACCTAGTTATTGTACACTTACACAAGTTATTGTACACTTACACAAGTTATTGTACACTTACACAAGTTATTGTACACTTACACAAGTTATTGTACACTTACACAAGTTATTGTACACTTACACAAGTTATTGTACACTTACACAAGTTATTGTACACCTCCACAAGTTATTGTACACTTACACAAGCATTGTACATTACAAGTTATTGTACACTTACACAAGTTATTGTACACTTACAGTTATTGTAAACACAAGCTATTGTACACTTACACAAGTTATTGTACACTTACATGTTATTGTACACTTCCACAAGTTATTGTACACTTATTACACTTACACTTATTGTACACTTGTTATTGTACACTTACACAAGTTATTGTACACTTACACAACGTTATTGTACACTTCCACAAGTTATTGTACACTTACACAAGTTATTGTACACTTCCACAAGTTATTGTACACTTCCACAAGTTATTGTACACTCACACTGCGGCGGCGTAAGTGCTGTACTTATGCTGCATCAGTCGTGCGTTTTATAGACAGCGTTATTATCCTCGCATAAATTTTGCTAGTCGTTCCTTGTCCGTTTCGCTAGGTTTAAATTAAAACTTAATTATGGTTGTTTTCTGTGATATGAATACGCCTTCGGTTCTGCTCAAGCACACCTCTACGCACACGCAGCAACACACACCCATACACCCCCACACACCCCGCACTCACCATTGCTCCACACTACACACTACCACACGTCACCACACACATCCTCACACTCACGATTATATAGAACAAAATGAGTGTGGCTGCTTAAGAAATACAAAACAATATTTTTTTTATTTTATAGGTTACCATAAATTGTATCGAAATCAGATTTATCATACATAGCCTATCAGTTGCGTAATCACATATACTTTTTCTATATTAAATTTCATCAAAGTCGGCTAAACCGTTCCAGATTTGTAAAGGACATATAGACAGACAGACAAATAGAAATCGACAAACCGGTACAACGGGAGCCAGTGAATCACAAAACGAATATTTATAATAATATTTGATAAAAAATTGTGTGCAAAGACAGAACCTACATATTTATACTAAAGTTTTACTAAAATGTATGTACAGACATAGATTTTAGTAAATACCAGCCGTTTCCCGCCCGAAGTGCGTTAACGAATATTCGGCCGAGAATGTTCCTTCCCGATCCTGCGCTCGGTCTCGACCTCGCTGCCTTTCCGCTCGAATGCCGTATTAATCGGTGCCAATCTTGGTGCACATTCAGCCCTTTTTTCCTCCAGTTCGAGTTAGTATGGCGCCGCTTTCAAAAACTCCATGTAACAAAAAATACTGTCGGAAGATCGTTTACATCTTTACCTATACCTGCGATATTTTAATAGCATTGTTTAGAGACATGAAGCCATTACTTCACGGTGCGTACGTCGTCGGCGCCAGCGGCGCTGTGGTCGCGCGGAGCACGACGCAGGAGGAACTAAAACCATAGCGCGTTCGATTCGTTTAGTCGTGACCATAGACGTAATACTCAGTCTCAGGCTCAGTCATACCAGAGGAGTCATCGCTTTTTCCAGAACTCGTGTGCATTAGTGGATGTGATACATGTTACTGTAAGTGCTTATTGGAAGTTGGAAGTTTACAATCGTTTGATTTACCTACTACCGAAATTTAACGATTGTGCGACTGCGGCGCCCCCGCGTGCGATACGCGAACTAGGCGGTGACAGTTGACTATATCTTGTACGTATACGAGTGTAAATTAATGTAATTTGTGAATATATATTTTGTTTGTCCTTGTCATATCGGTGTTGTGGTGTGCCTATACATCTTCTCTAACACGTTTGGCTTGATCGTTCCCAATACAATATTTAGGTATTTTTTTAATAATAAGATCCTATTTCGTATTCCAGGAAACAATCTATTACAATGAATCGTTTGATTGGTTGATCACTTTTTTTGGAGGTAGGACGAACTTACATACAGACCGTCAACGTTATTAATATACGTATAGCTATTGACAAGCACAATAATAATATTATTTATTTAAAGTGGATTCATAGAATATCTATAAATATAAAGTCATAAATTGTGCGAATCGGTCTCACGGGATATGCGTTTGTTCCATTACTTATAAGAAACAATCTATAAAGATGTTTCTTACGCTATTCAATCGATAATGAAGGTCGATTTCACATCAATTAGATCATACGCCTTCAAAAATAATACCAAAAAGTAGACATTATAAGAATCTTATTGCGTGTTTTTGGTAATTTGTGAAGTACATCTGCGATTTATTTTAAAATATAGTCAGCTACGATTTTCTTCGAGTGGTGTATGACCATTATTACATTGTCCGAGAACAGTCAAAATCTATAGACGCTTTTGAGAGAAATTGCGGCCAAAAAATAAACAATGTTGTAATTTTTCGTATCACCATATTTCATATAAGACGAAATTTAATTTGAACTCAAAAAAAGTGACAGCACCTCGAAATTTAGGCGATGTTCAGTTCTGAATATAAACTGATGGTTAAAACTTAGAAAAAAATCGTCACTTCACAAAATATAACACTAACGGCCTTATAATTCAGTAATCGACACTATCGACACTTGTCAACGAAACATCTAGTGTTTTTTGTATAATTATGTTTATCCGCGGGCAGGCTTCGCTTTCCAACTTTCGACTTTTTTGATTTGAAATTGGGCAGTGAATAACCTGACAATTTTGTTTTCCAAGTGAAACAACTTCACTAACTATTTTAGTGCCACCGTTGTGATATTTCATACACAAACCCATTATTATCTCCGCCGGTTTGTGGGGGGCGTTCGGTAGGGTGACCCGGCGAACGACATAATTCGGACCGTCCCGAACCTTGTATGTGTGGTGATTGAAATTCAAGTATCGGCAGCTGTAATTTTGGAATACACTGATATGGGACAGATTTAAGTGTGATTGTAGATGACAAAAATTGGGACCTAGATCGAGGTTGAACTTGAACTCGTTCTTAATTCGACTTATTGAAGTTGACGGACTCACGAGGCGAGTGCCGGTGTTTGTTCAGTGAACCGGTTTTGTATTAGCGATGTCGATTTTTATCAAGATCCATTCTCATACTTCACAATTTTTCAAATGGTGGCTGCAAACTTTTCGTTTTGTTCGATGTTTTTTCCTGATCGTCGGCGGTTAATTTGTACAGTCATAAATAATTATCCGATCATAAAGCCGAGAATAAAAAACTTTTATAAAAAAACTTCAGGCGTTAATTGGCCGTTCGTAAAATTGAAAAATCAAAGAAATTATGATTCTTTTCAATAGAACATTGAACGCGAGTGGCAAAACTATCCATGGCCAATGCAGTGTGTCAGTTGTATTGTCAGGTTCTACCCTTCTGGGTGAACATCGACCTCCCATAATCCGCTTTAGTGTTACGTATATCCTATGAGAAAACAGAATCCTTATAGGATTAATTTCCTGCGGTGTGTTTGGCCGTCTGTCGCGGCTCTTTTTTATGTCACTGTACGATGAAAATTGTCATTTGATAAATAACTCTATAACGCAATTACCAATATATAGCACAAATAAACGAATTATAATTTTTGTAAAAAAACTTGGTCAAGTGTGTTATGTTACACATAAAATAAACGGATTTATAATGAGGAATAAAAACATTTTTAAAATGTTTAGTTTGAAAAATGTTAAAAAACATATACGAAAATTGAACATATTTTCATATCTCCGAAACACTTAGCTTGAAATTTTGAAAAAAGTAAAAAATACGAAGAGTTACACTTATTTTTACATAAAAAACTAAAAATAAATCTTAGATCTTAAATCCCCAAAAGTAACACCCGATTGATTAGTTTCACTGAGTATTAATGCGATAATTTATAGTACGGGATCCCACACGCGAGTTCTAGTTGCACTTGCCCATTTCATTATTTTCAATTGAGTGGCCTCACACTCTCTCACTTCCACATCCTAGGGCAGGTTGGTGACTTCTAACTACTGCCGTTACGGGGTACTGCGTGGACAACGTCCGGGATCCTGGCCTAGCACGCTGCCCAAAGTGCAAAGTAAGTGGTTTAGTTTGACTGAAAACTCATTACTCATTACTCTATTTGGGCGTGCTCAGGGTTCGATGTGGTTTTCTTGTGATTCGAAAATAACATGCTGCCTTTGGCCATAACCGTCCTTAATGAAAAGATATATTTTTCAGAGCTGAATTGTAAATAGTTATTGCACCAGCGCTTGCGTTAATGTCATTATTGTTGTATACTTCATGTGAACAGAACACAATTCGGTGAAAGTTGATAGTGAAAAGTTTTTCTCATGTTATTACTATATTATTATTCATGTTAAGGAACCTTAACATTGAAAAATATTATATAATAAATAAAATAATATTAGAACAGAACTGAAATCCCAATCTCCAGTTTTTAAGAAATTCATGAATTTTTTGTCACATTTGTAAGTCGTTTGGAAAGATCTCAGTCGTGTTATACGACTGAAAGATAAAGGTCAACACGCTAGGCGCGGAGACGTCCATCGAGGCACGAACGGGGCAACGGAGACAAGGTTGAATATGTCTCAGGTTTTCTCTTTCACCGGCTGCCAGTTGCAGGATCGTCCGCAGTTAGCGCGCGGCGTGGTCGCCGCCGCGCCGGCGTAGACAGTGGGGCGCCGGACGAGGCCGCGTCGATAGCGCGGGGCCGCGCCGATGGCCAAACAACAGTGTTTTCGTATTTAATCGATAGTTTTTCCTCTGGGGTTCCCGGCGGGGTCCGCCTCGACGTCCGAATTCAGGCCTCGAGCGCCATCGAATCCGAGCCGTCGGTCGCTCGTCGGCCGCGGGCGGACGCCTCGCCGGGAATCGAGGCTGTATTTTTACCCGAGCGCCTTTACGGCCCGCCGTCACGTGAGCCCGCCTCGCGACCCGCGGTCTAGGGTTTTCGCGAAACATGGTCGAGAACTATTCTCGGAGGAAGTCTGCTAAAAGGCGTTCGACACGAGACAGTTTGGGGAAGCGTACGTAGAAATCGCATGTATAGCTGTACTGTAGGCGAAACTGTGAGGGGTCGAGGATCGCGTTAGTTCATCTGTAACGATATTGACTGAAATTATTATTACCAAGCGCACGTCCGGCGCGCGCCCGCGGCCCGCGCGCGCGGTGTGCACTACGCCTCACTAACTACGCGGAGAACTCTTCCCTGTCTAGAAGTTTGTGGAACTATCTGCAAGAGAAATACTACGAGACTAAAACCACTTGTTAAGTTAGTTAGGTACCGAACGTCACAAGTTATAAATATTCTTCGAACATAGTGTTCATATCGTTCAATTTGAAAGAATAGTTTTCAGGGTTTCATGCCATATATAATACTGCATATATGTTATCATGGCGGGCATTCTAATGGGTAATTAAAACAAAGTAAAAGAGAAATTTAAGGAATGGGGGGCGGGTACATTAAATGATTATTTCGCAACGCTTTTCTGTGTTTGGATTTAGCTGATCCCGAACTGACGAAAAAAATTCAGTCGTGGCCGTTTCGCAGTTCTTTTTAATCATGCGTCTTGTCGATCCCTTACAAACACCGGCAGCAACGACCGGGGCGCCGGCTCGAGGGCCCGGCGTAGGGCTTCGGCCGGCGGAAGTCCAGCGCGGGCCACAGGGGGCGCCGCCGCCGCACGGCCGCTACCCGTACTGTATGACGATGTGTGTTGGCGGGCAAAACGTGCTTAAAGAAGTGTAAGACTGGAGGGCATTACATGCCCCGATAATTCTTTGCCGCCTTTGCCGTGTTATACGTAGTTTTGCGTGTGTTACACGAGGCATGTTGAAGTTTGATTTCATTGTTTTCTAGTAATAAAGAGATGTAGTAATATTTTTCGAAGTGGCAACTCCTTTAGCACCGGTGTGGTTTGAAACGAAAAAACGACAGTAAAAAGTGACAAACATATACACACATCGGATATAGCTTACGAAAGAGTGAGATACAATGCAAGGCAATGAGACATGTGTGCGCGCGCACGCCCGCGTATTGTCTTCGGTTGAAATTGAAACCATTGAGCCAAAATAATAAAATGTAAGATAGCTTTTAAACTTGACACCTACATCATAATAATATGGCCTTCCCACTCTCGATTCGTCACATTCTGTCGCTGTTTGATTTTCTCAAGGTATCACTTCTAATGCGCGTAAACCGCAAACATGTTGATTTTATGTTCAATCAAGTTACAAATAAAATATTTAATAATATATTTATATCGGTAACGCGTTAAACGTATATTACGCGTATACACGTGGCTATCTCGGAAGTGGCCTTGACGATATCGACGTCAATTTTTGAAGTACCTGCATATTTGGTAACTCAATACATTACAAGATGGGGTAATAATATCACCCAAATACGGACTTACTATGTTATTACTTTGTTAATATTTTAATTGAATTATTACGTTAATTGAGTAATTTTTGTATGTAGACAGATAAGACCGCCAATTTCGCCACTTTTCTTTCGTATACACTCGTCTTCGTTATTTTTATGATGAGAAGATGAACTAAATAGTTTCTTGAACAATTCAAGTTTCTTCATTATTTTTGTAAATTGTTTAATTTTAAATATTCTTTGCAAATAATTCATAATTAGATATCAACATAATTTATTTAATATATTTTAATAAATATATAATAAAAGGTATGTAAGTGCCTTTAGTCTTATAAAAGGTGCGAGTATCCACCCCATTCTCTGTTCTGTAGTATTTCTATCTTAACAATTTTTATATAGTGTTTATTTGCTTTATATGCAAAAGACAAAGTAATGTATTTTCTGTAACAATAATTCACATTCAATACTCCAGGATACAGAATAAAGAATACTCTAGAGTTTTTTTGAATTCATTCGTTTTCGATTTTAGCGATAATGATAACTTTTAAAGTACTTTTTTCAGAAACATTATACGCTATGTACAAATACATCTGGCACTTCTTAACTATCGATTTCAAATATAGTACTATGTCTTTGATTAGTATCGAGTATTAAAATCAAAATATCAAACTTAAGACCTCGCACGTCTATGGTTAGATATATTTTTTGTCGTATTTTGTCTCTATTCAGAATCCTTTTATTTGCCATTCTCTGGGGCAGGCGGCGCGTTGTCCGATTCGACTTGAACTCGCTGGCCAGTGCGAAGGTGACGTTTCACTATCAGCGCCCGCGATGGTCGTCCGAACAACCGACAGTACAGACCGACCGTGACCATCGATTACAGATCGACAGTAACATAAATACGGACAGACAGCCGTATCTCGAGCGCGCCGATAAAGGCGGGAAAGTCGTAAAGGAGGGTGAACGCCGAGAATAGCCGTAAAGCGGCGCGCGCGGCGACCCCGCGCACGATCGCGGATCGTTCCCGCGATCGTCGCGCCACCACTCGGCGCTCGCGAGTTAACGAGCACGCGTTAGGGCCGGTGTTTGCTTTGTTCTCGACGCGCGGCCACAGACGTACGAAGAGATGTGGACGCCGCCCTTGAACTCGATATTGCCGTAATGATTAGTGTGTTGGTTTGCGTTAAATCTTAAACATACATTCAAGATTTTTATAACTTTAATCGGTTTGAGCTTCTTTAACATTTATAAATATTCTATGCGATGGGATAGAGCGAATTAAAGCTTTAGGTTCCCACGCCTAGACCTAGACCTTCGATATCTGGAGGCTTCCTGCGGTTCAAGGTGAATGTATTGAACAGACTACAAACGATATTGAGGGATTTGTATTAGGCTTATAAATTTGAATTGCTTGAATCTGTATTACTTGAAGATATAGATATAATTTATATGGAATATAAACTTTGAACATATTTTTTTTTATGCAGACAAAATACAAGATTTTTTTTTAATTATGACGTAATGTTGCAAAATCTGTGCTTTTGATTGAGTGAAAACTTTATACTGAACCTATTGTTATTCAAATATTTAATTTTTTGAAATGAAAACCTCTTTAGGCGGGTTTGATGGGGTGTCATTTAAAAGCCTCCGTGACCGACACGGTCACGTGACGTGCTGTGATCACACTGTATCTGTGGTTATGAAGATGCCTTCTTGCGCTTGGTCAGTAGTGAATGTATATATATACATACTAGAATATAGCTTATAATATAATTTAGAATATAAATAAAAAAATGTTTATAGCGACGTGATAGCCTAAAAAATAGAATATTTCGTTATTTATTTTTTGAAGTAAAAACGTTAAGGCATTTTTGTTTGGGTAAAATCTTATGAGTTCGCGTCACCAACACGCTAATGTTTGTGCGCGTGTATTTAGTGTACGTACACATATGCGCATACACATATAAATACATTGCGTACACCCGACCGTAAGACATATACACCTTGTTACTAGACGTCCTCAGTCCAGTTGAAGATTGTAACATTGCATAATAATATCTATGTATAGTTTTTTGACTATTTTGAATATAATTTTTATTAATATAAGATTATATCAACAGCAATTTCTCGGAGTGCCGATAGAGCTGAAAGGAAACTAGACTATTAACGGTTGCCAGGACTCAAAACCGTTAAAAGGAGAACGTGAAACGCAAAATTAATTTTAAAAGTGACCTTTTGTTGAAATCTGTTTAAAAGGAAATGGTGGGAGAGCCCCTTAATGATCTTAATTTATAAACTGCGACTCATTTAATTTTTAATTATAGTACTAATATGAAAATCCAAAAAAAAATACGGTTGTTTTATGGTTTTAGGTTTCACTTGTATCAGTAGTCGCTAGTGACTGACTCTAACCTTTTTCCTGTTACATTTTTACAATTTCAATTATGTACTTGGTTAATAAAAAATATAAGTTTTTCAGTAGTCACGATAATTCGTCTGAAGTCAGAATCGAATCCGGTACGGTACTTGCTGGGACGAAAGCGACGCATTTAACGACTGACCTATCGTAGCTTCCCTCGGACTTCTAGATTCTATCGCAGAATCCCTCGCGTCCGAACAGGACGAGAAGACGGGGCAGCGGCGCCATCGGCGACACCCGGTACCTTATCAATGCTGTCTCGGTCGACGACGATACGTTAGAGTCTCGGGTACAACGCACGTGGCCGGTCCGGCGGCCGGCGGAGGGCGGGCGTAGAACCGGGTCGTGCACCCGGCGCGTCCTACGCGAGAGGGCCCACTCGGCGGGCGAACGGCCGCACCGCCGGAGGTACACAACAAAGCTGGTGTGTCGTGTCAGTGCCCTAAACGAGTGCGCTGCTATCTTTTTTTTTTTAATCGAACTCCACCACGACAAAGACCTCAATGAATGTACCGAGTTGAATACGAGATCCAAATTTCCATTACTAGTAGATTTTTCAGTCGAATCCTTTGTTTTGAGGTTCTCCAGTTGCATATTGCGTTGGCTTTATCGCAAAAATTAAGTTTTTTATTTACACCCTGTATCGGATTAAAACTATGTATTATGTACGTCGCTGCAATCTGTGATTAAATAAAACCAATAACGACGATGTACATGAACGGATGAAAGTAAAACGCACGCCAGAACACAAACCACAGCACATAAAACAGGTGTACGCATCGTGACAGCCCGTGCCGACCGCCGCGATCTCAATGGACTCCTCTTATTGGCAATTATTGGTAAAATAGGAGTATCAGTTTAAACAGAAACAGCTTCCGTCTGCAGCTCCACTCGTGTGGAAGAATGAATTCCGCCGTCGTATCCGGCGACATGTGTTCGAGTCATGTCTGAAATCGAAATCGACTTCGCTGTCGTTCCCGCGCCCCGTTCCGGTCTCGACCTCGTTCCCCATCCCGATCCCAGTTCCACCGTCAGTTCCGTTTTCAATTCTCATTCATTACATCAATTACGCGTCCCGTAAACTCATCCGCGTGAAAGGCCATTTTTACTTTGTGGCATTCACGATTGCTATAGACCATATGATTCTGTAAGTATGCAATTAGACATATTATGTAAGTATATTAGTCTGAGGCTTCTAGAAACCGAAATCACAGTAATATTACAATATAATATAAGATATTATACAACACACCCACCCACACACACACACACACACACACACATATATATATATATATATATACATACAATAAAAAATTTAAGTGCGATCGTGAAGATGTTTGTAATCACTAAACGCTGAAACAACCAAAAGGATTGTGTTGAAACTCGGCAAATATACACATAAAAAAATGTTTACATCAAATCAGCGATATTTCCTTTATGTTAGCAAAAATATTTAAAGAATCGTTTGATCCCATCGTTTGATATGAAATCGAATCAGCTCTTTCCCAATAAGTCCTATAAAACAATCACCTCAGTAGTTTCATACATCACCCCCTCATCATACAAACAGATATCTCTTTATAAGATTAGTGCAGATTTGACATCGTAGTAAGACTTTCGTGGATAACCTTCTTTTATTTTGTTTTCTACTTAACACTAGTGATCGCTCACGCGCATCAGACCGGTCCAGACTCACCTCGAAGCTGACTTTGCCGCCCTGCTTGTGCTTGATGGTGTTGAACACGAAGTGCGCGTACTGCGATGCGTCTGCGCACACAAGAACACAGTGAGACACGGCGCAGTGGGCGGGCGGCGGGGGTACTCTAGCGGCGTCTGAGGAGATCAGTGGTTAGGTCGGGACCGCACTCAAGGACATGTGGCCGCTAATGCACTTGTAGCTAGCTGTATGCACACGATCCTTAGGACCGGCATCGGGCTGGACACGGCCTTATGGTGTCTTAGCTATTGACTCGTCGAAGCTGTTAAAAATGCTATTGTCTATGTATGTATAGGTGCTGTTGTTATTCTCTACTCGCTTAAATTCAAACAAGGTGAAGAAGAAGTAACAAAATCGACAACATCGTGATAGATAAAACGTCCCCTTTTGAAATAAAAATAGACCTTAGTCGGTTGCGTTTAGATCGGATTTTGTTTAATACCTACAGTGCTTCTTCTTCCACACAATTGTACGGGACCCGGTACACTTTTGTGCGCTGGCCGCAATTGTCGATGAGGATCCTCAGCCAGCAGAGTTTCAATAAAAGACTTATTAAACCAATTATTGACCGAGGAGCAGAGTTTCGTTTAACTTTGTTAATGGAAGTTGAAGTGGAAGTGAGGGATATCGGGACCTATCTATATACTTACATTGCTGTTACACGCGTTCCCGATATCCCTGTTTTTTAACGGTTTTAACGATTAAACGATTCGCAGCTCCCCGTCTGTTGTTTATTCAAAATACTATATATATAACATATTTACGTATAAATTTTTACAGCTTCAAAAGTATGATCCCATCTTGTTTACAGAAACTCGATATACTATGGTCAGCGACGGGGTACAATCGGAGTAAAAGCCGATTTTACTCCACTGGCTATATATATGACCCCCCTCCCCGTTTCATAGCTATATATTAAATTTACGCGGGGAAGGAGCCTTCATTCTTAATGCATGCGTCGCCGACCATACAGCTCTATATTTAATTATAAAACAATAGAACATTTTTATTGAACAAATACAAGCACTTTGGCCGCTCTATACATAAATAATCATATAATAAAATAATTACGGGCCATTATAAGCGGATATCTATTACGGCCATTCCGAACATAATAATTAATAACGAACTATTTCCTTTGCTGATTATTCTGATGAATGATTTCGGTTTCAGCATATTCTGAGTCAATATCGTCACTAAGACCAACGGAACCCGAGATATTAAATCAGATTAAAGTTAAAAGTCACAAAGTGAGCGGCGCCAAAGACAAAAAGTGGGTGCTGACCTTGTCACTAATGATAGGTCTTAAGTATGTCTTTCTAGGTAGGTGCGACTGACATTTCGTGTCGGTCCCTTCTGTTCTCCGACGGGTTCGAAACTCAAAAGCCGTGTTAGTCTCGGAGATCGACTGTGAAAGGTCGAAACGTAGTAGACGACGTCGGCTGCCGTCCGCAACGAGAAGAGGTAGTTATTTTGTGAAATAGCTTGCAGAAGCACAAGGACATGCCGTACGAATAATCGATACCGAAACTGGCGAACGGCGGGTAATTTTCTTTCATGGAAACACCACGGAGGTGTTTTAACGTAAACGTTTCATAGTTAACTTCCGGTGTGATCGGTGGCTTCGACGCGGGGAAACGTAGTTCGTTTCCAACTTTTACGTCGAGCGCTGTAATCAGTGCCCTGCCGAAAACTGTAATCGCGCATTGTACATTCTGAAACTGTCAATTAGGCACGAGGAAGCGAGGCTCTACTCTAGGATAATCGTCTGTGTTCTCAAACTCGTCTGCGACCCTCCGCCTTCGGTGTGGTGTTTCCATGCCGGGCCGACATTCGCGAAATGTTGTCGGACGAATGTAGACGACAACGTTGATCCGGTCCCGCTAGCGTTCAAATTATAAATGGTAAAGAATTCATGAGACATTTTAACAGCAAAACCCTCTGAAAAGTTCGTAGAGATGTACGGTCTAAAGGTGCAGACTGTCTGAGCTGCAACTTTTTTTCGACTACCGTGTTTTTGTGATACATTGTAAATTTCTCGACAGTTTATATTTTATTTATATAATATACAGTAGAAACCTGAAAATTGACATTAAATCCATTGTGAAGGATTTCCAGCGAAGGTTCCATTAAAATTCCGTCCGCGGACCCCTAAACATACCTGAGCGAGTAATGAATGTATGGCGTCATATTTCGTGCCCCCCCACAGGACAAAGTCGAATATTCTTTACAAGAAATTATTTATGTGGCGTAGTGCGGGGGCGCGCGGACGTTTTTGCTCACAAAATAATGTCGTACCGACAGAAACGAATACAATATTTTTAACATTAAGTGATGTTTTATGAAATGAATAGATCATAGCTGATCGATTAATGCAATTAGTAATAATTCTAATGTTTTTCACAAAGAACTGTCGTGTTGTTTGCTCTTGTACATCAAAATATATACAGGGAAGAAAAGAGCCATAATATATTTATTTAGAAATGACTATAAGTAACTAGTCAAGGTAATAGTTGATTTTCCGCGTCAAGGTTCTGTATTCCCGAACACAACGTAAATTGCTACCGCGATAAGTTTAAATGAAACCAGGTTTCTGTGATAACTTATACGGAAGAGGTTTTGGTTTGAAATAAAATACCGATCTGTGTTATACCTCCGAAGTAATTAGAATACCTATTATTATAAGGATTAATACTGTACTCTAATTGTTTGAAACCAAATAAAACAAAAACTTCCTAAACCTTTTTAGTGCGAAAAATTAGCAATTTTCTGATAGTGAAAGGTGGAATGCCTATGGATTCTCTTAGGATCCGTTTGGTCATCAAGGCCAAATGGATTCAGAGATCAGAGAGAAGAGGTGCATGCGGTTTGCAAAGGTTTAAGTTTATAATTAAAACAACCGTACTAAGTCCGTGGGTACCACTTCCAATAAAATGTTGTCGCAGTCCTTGAAAGTGGTTGTTTCAAATGACACCCGCAACACGTCAAAGGAGACTTTTAAGGAGGACAAACTAGACTAATATACAATGAGTTATAGTTTGTAAAATATCCGGGAATTGTTAAAAGTTTATATCAAATCTTGTTTTGGAGTTTTATAGCTTTGTAGAAAAGTCTCTTTGACATGTAAACATAAAAAAACGCCCATGCATGTCATTTTACGACGGCATCGTTTTTGCATTTGAGATGAGGGAACTCGAAAACGATCTAAAGATAAATTTTACTCTTATCTCACGACACGAAATATCGAACGGTATTTTTGTAATAATTGTATTAAAATCTATAATGGATAATGTCACTAAAAACTAGATTGATACGCGTCGCTTTGCGGCCTACCGCATTGTAAATTGTGGGTTAGCGTTTTGTATGCGAACGCTGTGCGCAAACGCTTCGAGACTAACGCTTTGTAAGCTGACGTCAATAGATGCGTTGGCGCATACGGATGTGACGCATTTCTCGGTGGGGGATTTTTGGAGTACTCCAGTTCGAGCACAGTTACAACGGCTGTGCGAACTCGAACCATAAGTGACGCGGGCCGCGAGCCGCCCTGCTCCCGGCTCTATCTAAAAACGCGACCGTCGTAGTAGTATATTTAAGCGTCAGTCGAAGTTCGCGCCGCCGGAGGCCGCCGGCCCCCGGCGGCGCCGTGACATTTCGCGGCGGGGCCGGGCGGGCGCGGGGCTCAATAATAAATTACCGGGAGGTGCGCCCGGCGACAACACGCACGGCTCTGATGAAGACGCCGCGCTCGGCGGCGGGACGGGGCCGCCCGGCTCTCGGCGCCGCCCGAGGGCCGGGCGCTTGCACGTCCGTGCTGACGTTATGAGTGTGAAAGTGACCGTGTCCGTCTGGCTGTTTGCGCGTGCTTATTTCTTCTTTCGATTCGACAATTGGTGTGACCGATATTAATGGGACTTAGAATCTTTGAGGTTGCACGAACACGGACCGGCCCAACCTACTCTCAGAAATAAGTTTAAGGAAATTGGAATTTTAACCCCGGCATTTCAATTCATTTATGAACATTTATTGACGTGACAACGTCTTATAAATTGGTTTGCCGGGTGACACTTCAAGAAACTGCGTTACGCTCCGCTCACGTTATGCGCTCACAATGAGAGCGAGTGAGAGGCACGCGTCCCTTCCACTCGGGCATGGTTAGCCCGCCTAAGAGCGAGAGAGACAGACATAAAAAGTGAAAGGCACGCGTCCCTTCCACTCAGATAGGAACAAGTTAAGTTGTAGTAAACGCTGTTTCATTGTACGCAAATATATTGCAAGTTATTGTATGTATATTTGTATATAAATACGTATGTATGTGTAAAGGTAAAAATAAAATTTTGTTAATATGAAATTCAGTGCGAGATTCTTTGTATAAATTAATGTTTTAAATATAATTCTTTGTATAAATAAATGTTTTAAATTGTTACTATTATTTCATCCTTCTTCCTACTATACGAATGAATATTCACATTAAAATGATTTTACCACTCAAAGTCGTTGTCACGTAAAACTTTCGCCCGTATACCGACTTTACAGGCAACCAATTTTTTTTTATATGTAAAAAAAAAATAAGAAACGTTTAAAAGAAATAGTAGTCGACATAAACTCAATACCAGAAATAAAAATGAACTGATTTCACATGTTAGTCGACTAAGTAAAGTCACAAATTCATTTAGAGGGCTCTGTGTGCGCCTATTCAATAAGGTTCCTGTAGATATACAAGATTTACCCCTACATAAATTTAACAGTGTTATTAAGCAATCGCTCAGTAAAAAAGGGTACTATGCAATTTCTGAATATTTAGAAGACAAATATCCATGGGCATAAGCGGCTCGACTTTTTACCGGTCTGTTTCGGAGGGACGAGGGGGAGAAAAGGAGATATAGACCGAGAGGGCGAGGGAAAGGGAAAGGGAGAAAATTTGAAATCGAGAGCAGAAGCAAAAATGGAATCTATAATGGGACCAAGATTAGACTCAATACTAGTGGTAAATATCAAAATCTAGATTGGAATTCGTTCCTTAGGCGAGTGGACCCGCGGCCTAAACATGCTGTAACACATATTAACATGAATAAACCTTTGCTCGCTGCAAATCGAGATTACATATAACAAAAAGGTGTTCAGTAGGCGGTGATGCCTGGCTGTAGGTCCCTTGCCTTCGCCCCCCCGCGGCACGCGTTTGCTCTTGCGCGTCGCGCTTAAGCTGCACGAACTCGAAAACAGCTATAAAACGGTTTATGATCCACCATTCAGAGCTCTTTAAGTTATATTGCCTCTTATTTTGATCGCGTGCAGACTTAGCATGCGGCCGAACAAGTACAGATGATAATATTATTCGCTGCATCTGATTGGTAATTTATAATACCTGCATTTGTCCTGTTTTGTAATCGATAATATTTGAATTGATTTATGGTTCAAGTAAAAATACTACCAATTCGCTTTCACCCTAAAAATGAGCGGTCGTCGGGTGTGCTTTTAAGTTAACCAAAAAGTATCGTATTTAAATTGAGGGCCACAGCCGGAACTCGTTTAGGGGGTCGAGTTCTGAACCGGAGAAAAATGGCCATAAACAAAAACTTTATTTGAAAATAAGCATACTCGGGAAGAATTTGAATTCCCAAACCCCCTGACGCCCACGACCTTCAAGTTAATCGTGCTGTTTTTAAATTCGAACATGAATTGGCATTTTTATTTTTAGTCACAACGAAAATTATATTCTGAAAACAAACGTCATTACAAATTTATTCATAAAAACAATATATATAGGGGATAGCAGTATTGGCGCCGCACTTTAGACTCTGCGCGCAATAGATAAGGTGCGATGTCGCGTCGCAGCCGCCTCGCGGGTTGTCCACTTATCGGCCGCTAATGACGTCACGGTGAGAGCTTTTAGACTCGTACCGGCACCACCGATAATACAGGCCATCCAACTACCTTTGATGACGCGTTTTACGTCATCATCATTGGTTTAACTACTTAATGCATAGACACTAGACCCTCTAGAGCGAATTTAAGAACTTCATTTCATAGGTTTGTACCATCTTGATTCAAGCGATATTAAAGTTACCACATAATCGATACTCATTCTTATGTTTATGAAAATAAATAAAAATTAATGCAGAAAAAATAAAAGTATATAAGTCGATATGTCGAAAAATATGTTAGGCCTTTATTATCAACAATCTAAACTTAAAATTATTATAAAGTTTGTTGTTTGAAAAATGTAGTATCGATAGCGTATGGAAAATCGATTTCAGTATTAATCGATGGAGTCGCCCTATTTGATCATTCTACTCTATGACTCTATGTTTAGCCGCCATTACGCATATTCCATATTTTACAGTTGTATCGTCTATTGTTATTACTTTTGTTTTCACATTTAATAGACTTAAAAATCTGTAGTAAACTTTCCATCGTGGTGTACTAATTCCTTTTTTCTAATTGAAATATCAATTACGTTAAAGAAAACGTCATAGCTTTATTTTATTAAAGATAAAAACCGTCGCCCACATTAAGTTCGAGCTATTTTCCACAGATTTACATGTAATGAATTTTTTCGCCATTCATAGAAAGATTATGTCTCAACAATACATTCAAGAGTAAGTACAATTATTCTTTATATGTTCATATACATGAATTACCATATTGATACAAAATAAACAAACATAATTTTTTCAGGTACCTATATCAATTACATTTAGTTGAAGATCAAATTCGGTGCGCTGCAAAGACGTACGCCTAGTGAAACGGCAGAAATATTGTACATTGAAAAGAGTCCGTTCAAAAGTCGATACTGTGCTATTATTATTTAGAGGTATTCCAAAATAAGCAATTCTGTTCGTTTTTGTCAAAATTCATAATATAAATCAGATCAAACGTTTGGAAACGAGCAATCAAGAGTTAGCATTATGTGCAAGTGTGTGTTCACGTAAACCATAAGTACGATATTTTATAAACAGTTATTGTCATTGTCGTGAATTCAGTTGTTATAAAAAAAAATTTAAAGATTAATTTCGAATCCCACACGTCATAAAGTTTGTATGTTAGTGGTGATTGATATTAGTGGTAATCCATTATATCGATATTAGCGACAGTGGGTGAACTTACCATAATGCTTGTTCAAGGTATGTACAAATTAAAATAATTCTGGGTTGCGAAGTACGCAATCAATAAAAATGAATTTCAAAATGTGATAAATTCATGTTCACTTTTACAGAATCCACCTTCTGAATACAACTATATTGATAAACATTTTATTTATAACAATACAAAAAAAAAAAATAGACAGAGACACAACTTTACCTTGTCTAAATACTATGCATTAATTTTATTCTAAAGAAAACCGAGTAATATGAATCTTTAACAAAGTAGAAATATCAAGGAAAAATTGACTTTTGTAACCCAATTATCACAGTCACTTTGATGAGAATTTCACTATCTTTCATATTCAATTCAAGGTTTTCTATTAACAAATTATTGTTTTGAAAAGTAACAGTTTGATATATTTTGCCAGACAAAATCCAAATATTATCTAGAGGTACGTTTTGCCAAGCATATGATAGCTGGTTCATCATATTTAATTCCAATTATACAAGTATTTGAAATTGACTTTAAATTAGAGCTCAGTTTTTATTGCCACTCAAATGAAATTCAGAATTGTGTGATTCGGTAAATGTTACAGTAAATATTTTTGAATTTATATATTCAATCAATATCAAATTAAGGCACTAAACCAATTTCAAACTATTCCTAGTTTAACATTAACCTTGAAATGAATGATTTTTGGATATGACTTATACTGATATATATAGGTTGTTGTGCATGTTCGACATAAAAATTATAAGAAATACTGTTCAAAACATTTACTTGTTTGTAGTTATTCAATTATTAAGAATCTAAATAGGGGTTGCTCATTATATCCACATTGTAATGTAATTAACATATTATTACAAGATACTTAATTGTAAATAAACAGTTAAATTAATAAAACAAAGAGAAGTTTGTAAATAATACAAATCAAAGAAATACAGTTATTAATATAGCATCAAAAATAATTTTCTCATTTTATTTCATCAAAAATAAATAAGTCTCTATTTGTCATTTATCATTTAATAAAAGTATTAACAATTATTTTTTAAACAACTGTGTTAAGAAATTACAATAGAATTGTGAGTTAAAGACAATAAAGATGGATTGGAAACACTTTAATTTAAAATAACAATGATTAAATATGTTACTATGATTTTTATCATTTTTTTCATATTCTCCAAATTATTATTATCTTTTTTTGTAATAATTCAAACTTGTATTGTTATTATGATTGATAAATGCAGTCCTATTAAAATATATTGCAAATAAATGAATAAATTTTTCAATTAAATAAATCCAATTCTCATATAAATATGTACACATTTCTCACAAAACAAAGCACATTTGCGTATTGTGTTATGGTTAATATATTAATGTGAGTTAAGTATTTTATTTATTTTAATCACTAATATAGTATTTAATTAAAATTAAGATAAAGATGATTAATAAATTGTGTTGTTTAGTTAGTCGATTAATATTTGTAATAATATTTTGTTTGTTAAATTAGTGGATAATACATATAATATATATCATTATAGAGAAAATCCATTGAATTACTTGTGGTGCTCCTTGTTTGAAAATAATGTTTATTTATATTAAAAGAATTTTTATAAATTTATTTTGTTTTATAAAATAACCTTATTATGCCCTATTGATATTGTCCTATTTACCTAATAATGTTCTTCAAATTAACAAATGAGCAATAATGTCCGCCGATTACGCGTGACGTCATCAAGCTAGTTGGAAGGCCTGTATTATCGGTGGTGCCGCTCGTACCCTTGATGTCGTGAGCTTCGCCCGGCTCTGATTGGATTTAGTTCACAAGGTACGGATTTATATTCACATCTCTCTTTTTCTATAGCGGCGCCATCTCATGGTCTTATCTTACACAGCTTTGATTCACAAACCAAAATGAAAATAACTTTTCCGTGAATGAACATGAAAATAAGTGAACAGATATTACTAAGCGACGGTTGAAATAAAGTATGGCGGCGGGCTACGTGTGTGTAAATATATTTGGCACATCGTCAACAACGTAAGTCTGGCGAATTCGACAGCGTAATGACAGTCGACAGACTTATTTTTGTGTGAATGTGTGTTCAAAGCTCCTACGTTTATAAAGAACTGACCTACTTTATGTGTGCATTGCTCGAGAATGCTTCGTCCGTCCTACATTTTTGCGTCTACCCCGCCGTCTGTGATGATTTGCAAAGTGCCAAAGTAAGTTTTCCTTTTTCAACAACAGATTAATTTGTTACGTATTTGATTGTTTACTTTTTGCCTTTCTTCCTAATACTAATTATTAATCCAAATTAACATTCAAATACTATTGCACATACAGCACGTATACAACAGGATTATCGGTATTATAAAGGCGGTATAAATCAGCAATGATTCTGTGACATATCCAAGGCTTTTGACTGCGTTCATCATGACACACTGATCAGGAAACTACATTTTTATGGTATGGGGTCGATCACTTGGGCTTCTAGAGTCTAATTTAAGAGCTAGAATTCAAAGAGTTGATGTCAACGGTGAGAGGTCGTCGGAATCTACTGTCAACATGGGTGTACTGCAGGGTTTAGTTCTTGGACCATTTTTATTACTAGTTTACATTAATGATCTACCACATCTCGTTAAAGATGGGCATGGGATTATACTGTTTGCTGATGATACTTCTTTACTTTTTAAGATTGATAGACTTCGACCAGATATTGAAGAAGTAAACAGACCATCTCTGCAATACTTGACTGGTTTAATATTAATAATCTTCTTCTGAATGAGAGGAAATCAAAATTTGTTAAATTTTTCTTGATTAGTGCTAAACTGATCGAGGCAAACTTAATGGTCAAGAATGGTCAAGGGCTATCGTGGACACGACCTAATTCGTTGGTTTCACTTTAATTGCTGAACTGCGTTGGAATTGTCATATTATTATGGCGGAAAGGCTCAGTTTCTACAACACACGCAACGTTGTAGAGAATTCGGCGACCGGCGAAGGCGCCGCGAGACTCATTTATTTCAGTTGTTTTCATAGTCTTTTGCCTATGGAATTTTGTTATGGGGTCACGCAGCCGATATTAACACAATTTTCTTGCTGCAGAAGCGAGCTATTCGTGCTGTTTATAAAATTTGAGAGCAATGGCATCTTCTTAGAGAAAAAATTAAGGAAATTAGTATTTTAACTTTGGCATCTCAATACATATACGAAAAACTGGTATATGTATGTCAAGAGAAATATAGAATCGTTCCAAAATATGAGCGACCAAAATATCAACACATATAAGAACGATCTTGTTGCTCATAAAACCCGTCTAAGCAAAGTTAGTAAACCATTAAAGGGGCAATGTGTGCGCTTTTATAATAGGATCCCAGTTGAACTTCAAAAGTTGCCATTTTATCAATTGAAACTTTTCGTTGAACAGAAGTTATATGGCAAGGGTTATTATATTGTGTCTGCATACCTTGATGAGAAAACCCGAGAGATTGAACAGCTTGGTAACCAGGTTGCTTCATGTTTTTTGTAAGTATTGTACTAAATTATTAATTACTCAATATTTTGCATCAACGAGTAAAAAAAACCAGTTAAGTGCGAGTCAGACTCATGAAGGGTTCCGTATCTCGGAACAATGTTTTCAAAAATAGTTCAGTAAAAAATACGATGCGTAGGAGTTTGTTTGTATATATAGCTATTATAAGCAATGACCAATAAAAGCCGAAAAAACACTTTACTTTTACGGGAACCCCTTTTAATATTTTCAAGGTTAAATAATTTTTGTTATTTCTTGTATTAGTGGCTACATCAATATATATTCTGTGGAAATTTCAAGAATCTAGTTAATACTATTATAATGATCGAGTTAAAATTGCTAAAAAAAATGTTTCTTGTGTGATGACTCCTTTTAAATGTAATTTTATTTTATTTTTAGTATTTGTTGCTGTAGCGGCCACAGTAGTACGTAATCGGTGAAAATTTCAAGTGTCTAGCTGTTACGGTTCAAGATATAGAGCCCTGTGACAGACGGACGGACAGACAGCGAAGTTTAAGTAATGGAGCCCCACTGGCATCCTTTGTGTACGGAACCCTAAAAAAGAGCAAACCTTGAGTTTCTTGCCCATTCTTTACAAAGTGAAATATCATTTAGAATGAGTGGTAATGTTAATATTGAAAGCAATCGTTGATGACGCATTTTAAGTGTCATTGCTATTATCTACAAAATAAAGCTATTTTTTTTTTAACAAAAATGTACATTTCATAAAATAATTGACGAATGTAACAGCAGTTTTTCGTTTCCACATAATTCAGTAAACAACAGGCATTATTTCTTTGTGAATCTTATGCCTTGCAAGTTACGAGTCGTCAGGTCAAATTTTATCAGCTGAAGCATGCTCTCTTTTCACTTCAGACGGAAGGGCTCGGACCCTCCGACCCTTCGCGCTGGCAGCGCGCGGCGAGGGCGCCGTTAATGGCTGTTGTTGTCGACGAAAGCGCCAGCATTCAGACTAACGGCTTAACATGTTAACTGAGGCCGGGCGAAGGGTTCAATTTGACTCTTCACTTTCAATTTCATAATATCCTCGTTTCTTAGGTCATAAACGAACGCTTAAAATACGTCTTAACGTTTCATGAGTCCACGCTCGTTTGAGACGCAGTTCAAGAGAAATGTACGAGTGACGTGACGTATCTTTTCAATAGCCGGTCGTGATAAAGAAAAAAAACATTAGAAGAAAAAACAACCCGGTGAGAAGTCGGCGGACAACGTTCATAGATATTTGCCCTATAAATATTCGATAATATCATGATATAAGGATATTATTATCGAAAAAATGTTTAATATTAAATTTGTACGAGAGCAGATTCTGTGGATCTACGGGGACTTTATTGAACATGCGTACACGCTGCCGCAAGAGCTTGTGACTTTATGTCGTCGAGAGACCTATAAACACAATTTAGTATTATTTCTAGTACGGACTATATACTTATTACTATTTTTCTTCAAAACCTTAAAGTTATTTTACATTAGATATTATATTTTAATAAAAAACCAAATTAATATTTCAGATTACGGTTTTCTTAAATTTAAGCCTGAGAGATACGCGAGATTTTGCTTGTAAATTCTCGGAACGGCCCGATTCCGCACTACGAAAATTCTATGAATAAATTCTCCATATCATATTCCCGAGGCGTTAAGTGAAAACTTGGCGATCTCGAGATAGAGCATGGAGCTTCTTAACTGGAGACACCGCCTGTGTCGGCATCACAGACGGCGGCCGCCGAGGCAGCTTCGAAGATCAGATCCTGGAGGTCCTTCTTCAGGATGCCACAGGCGCTTATTCGGAACTCTAGGCCTACTGCACGCGGCGGTCGCCGGGTCACGAGAGGCGGCCGTTGTGGCAATCGGAATAGTGACACGCGACTGAGGCAGGGGAGGAGCTCAAATTCTGCTCAGTTTCGCCATCGCAATGAATATAGAATTCCTATCTATTCTTATCGCTAGGAGTGTGATTTCGAGCTATTACTGCCGTTAAGTCTAATTAGGCTACAATCAGAATGAGGAAATTTCAGCAAATTCAAATCCAACATATCTTTACTTCGTGAGATATAAGATAACATTTGAAATACTTGACACTGAGTACGCCACTCCTCCATAGAGCAATTATCCCTCAAGAAAGGCGAGCGTGAAATGAGCAAGTAGCCATTTGCAATCCAAAATTATACAGATTCACAATCAAATGTAAAATTATTATAAAAAGCAAAATCTGTAAGAAGTCGAGCTGGTGATGTCCATGAAAATCTATCTTTTAAATATTCTGAGATTGTACGATACCCTTTGCTAAGAAATATTTTTCTTAATAAAGATTACAGATTTGTATAATAGGGTTGTTGCCATCATAAACAAAAAAAATGTGAAAGTATGTAATTATGATAACTTATTGAATGGGAAACAGGAATATATTGATTTCCGATCAAGAAATCACGATTTCCATTTATTATTTTAAGTTTAAATTCGTACTTTTAATCTGTATATCACGTGACCAAAACGCTATCCGCCATGATTATGTCATGTGACGTCACTATCGACTAAACAAAACAAAGTACGACTAACGTGATACAGCAACCATTATTATTGTTAGGTTATGATTATGATAGAGATGGTGTTAGATTTATATTTGTAAATATATAGATAGAAGTATTTACACTTACATTAAAGTGATCTCCATAAGTACAGATCGCTTTTCGTAGAAAATGATTTCGGATCTCGTCTTGCGAGTTCTAACCAACCAGTTCTCATTTCGATGTCATTTGGCACTTTGATAAACAATTTTCCAGGGTTTTAACACTAGAACACAATTCGTCACTAAACAGTAATGATACGATTCATGTCGTTTAATAGCGCAAGATATGGCATAAACGCGAATTTAAGTTAATTAATCTAACCTTAGATTTGACGTTTGTTTGTTTACTCGATAGTGACGTCATACCGAAATAACATGGCGACCAGCGTTTCCGCGGGAATTTAAAGTGATTAAAATTTGAAAGGTGTTTTAGGACTACTTAACGAACGTATTTTGATAAAATAAAAAATCTAGTGAAAAATGCCTATGTTTTAAATATTTTGACATACTTTTCAAAAAAGTCTCAAATACCCTATTGATGTTTATGCATATTCTTAGAGACCTCATAGAACACAGTCCTCTGGATGGATTGGTGACCTTCTGTAGCCAACTAAAATGTAAACGCAATTTATTTTCATTCCTAGTTTTTAAATTAGGCCCATCACTGTATTTATTAAACAAGTCTAATTATTTTTTTTACGAATATTAAATTTTCGTGCATAAAGATATAGCTCATAGCCTAGTCGATAAGTGAGTTTTCTGTGAAATATAGTTAAAGGTTTCTTAAAAATATGAGTGGCAGCTTATTTGATTCGGGGTGCAATTCTAAGAAAGACATATTTTTTGTTCCGCAAAGAAAAAAAATCTTTTTATAAAAAAAAGGGTCCTCCCTTTTTTGGCAATAACTCAAAAACTTTAAAAAACAGCGCAGAATAAAAAAAGCTTTTTAAAGAGGAGAAAATTTTCAACAAAAAGCTCCCACCTGCCGGAAGTCTATATCCATTATTTATAATTTTATTTTGACGGTGAAAATAGGTTTCTGCACGGGACGAGCGCCCCGCCGGTAGTCAGAATACACCACATAAAGATTTTTTTATAGCATTTAATTAATAATTTAAAAATCTGAAAAAATTGTACTGTCATTTAGACACTTGAAGGAATATAGACCGGTTGGAAAAAGTTTTCTAAGGTCATTTCTCAAAATGTTATATAATTGTTCATTAACTATCTTTTTCGGACTTTTGTTTTCATAAAAGTAATGTGAGTGAACTTTTTGTAGGACTGCGGGAGGCTTGCTCCTGGCCGCGCCCTGGGCGGGGCTGACCGGCACCACCGAAAGTACTGGTGCTACAGACAGACCAATAGTTATGGAGATCATGTCCTTTTAAAATACATGTAAAAAAACCAATTTGACGATTATGTGACAAAAATACAGTTCGTCATAAATAAACAATAAACATGTCTAAAAACTGAAGAATAACTCGTAATGAGTAAGCAATTTTTCGTTAATGGTAACTTCGTTATTTTTTTATAAATACAAATTGATTGGGTCAATGTATATTAGATTTTAACGCTTTTCGCGTCAATTTCAGGTTATCAGTTTTTGTAAAAGATTCATATTTTAAAACATGGTTATTTTAAGATCTATTAATTTCCCGTTTCATTTAGAATCAAAATTTAGATTAATTTCTTAATAAGTCTTCTAGAAAACAAACTACTATTATTTAAGTACTGTAAATATATTAACAACTTTCAACTTACCTCCAAGTGGAAAAAATTGGGAGAAAATGTGCTTGAAGGATTCTTCATCGACCATTCCCGTGGGGCACTCCTGGGGGAAGAGAGGATCGGTTAGAGCCATCGACACCCCACAACATGCCGCCCGAGACGGCTCCGTCAATATGTCAAACCCCCATGTCCTTACCGCCACGCTGGGCAGCTCGGCGACAGCTCAAGGGTACGTCTCGCCTTCCCGAGTTCAAGACGTTTTCTAGATCCCAATAAATTATGCTTATACAGTCGTCAATTGGTGGTCAAAAAAGGTTTAAGCTATCATATATGGAGACTGTTAGTTTATTGTTACTAATTTTACGTCAGATAAAATTTAAAAATAAAAGTCTTACACACGACAGAAAATATAAAAGTCATACTTAAACCTGAAAAGAATTATCATTTATTTGGTTTATACAATTCATTGAAAGATAGCGCAATTAATAAATGAACCAATTTTAGCTTCGAAAGTGAAAGTTAAAAGAAGTCGTCCCCCATTGTCGGCGTTGGCGCGGCGCCATCTGGCGGCGTCTGCGGCGCTAACCGTTCTCCCCCGGGCCGTACATTAGGTGCCTATTCGATTCAAAAAGTATTAGACAATGGACGTTTGCTCGATTAATTTTCTCATTCGTAGCGTTAGAATAAGGACAGTTAATGTTAATGGCGGCCGTGTTAATGCAGTTCCGTTTCCACACTAAAATTGTTATTCTCTTACGGGACATGACATTTCGAAGTTGTGTTTATGTCCATGCTATAATATATTTAATATTTTCACCACACACGGCGACCATATGTGCATAATTTATTGATATATATCGCAAACTAAAAAGATGCTGAAAGGAGTTCCTTGTCAGTGTTGTAATGTTCCTTTTTGACGCGGTGTGATTCTCGAGGAATAGGAAGTGGAGTGACATAAAGAAGAAGAGAATTTGGACGGATTTTTTAAAATGGGGTTGGTGTATTTTTCGGAGGTTTTTGAAGTTACACTTCTTTAAGTGCGTTATGCAAAAATGATGAGAGTGAAATTTTAAGATGCGCGCGCATCAGTGTAAAAATTAAGAGGTTGAAGCTGCCCGCTTCGAATTCGAAACATAATGAGAAAATTTATGTTACACTTAATGTAAGAAAATAAATATTTATTTAAGCTTAAATGAAATTTTGCATGCATGTATAAATTGGATGACAATGTAATATTATTATGACATAGGGCTGGTCTGATGATGGAGCTGGAGGGTGGCCAGAGGAACTCCGTAATTAAACGACGCATCCCATCGAATTTTGCCTCGTTTGATTCGTCTTGACGAGTATCTTGGTTGGCGTGAATAAGCAACTCCACCAATTGGGGAGAAAAAGTTCGCTCCGTTTGTTATGAATGTGGATTATGTCTGATTGATTAGATGGATGACCCAGTGCCAAGGTGAGCACGTGCCGAGGGCTGAATGGTGTGAGGGCGTATAAACATTATTACACTGAACTTTATTGACTGTGTTGACTATCCTTTTCTAGTCCTTTTATTATTTCATTGTAATTAATTATTTGCATGCAATTAAAAACTATTTTTTACTGATGCCAAAGAAGTATAACTTCTCGCGCGCGTACCTAAGTACACACACCCAATTTTTTTGATAACCGATCGATATATATTTTGATCGGGATCCAAAAACACAGTAGTGACAAATGCGAGCGGAGTGCCGCGGGCGGCGGGGCGGCGGCGCGGCGGGCGCGGCGGGGGCGGCGGGGGCGGCGGGGCGCACGTGCCTGCTTGAAGCCGCGGTAGATGAGCTTGATCTCGTGCGGCGTGAAGTGCGTGTGCTCGGCCAGCCGGCGCGGTGCCTCGGGCCGGTGCCGCAGCGCCGGCACCAGCGACTCCGGCAGCTCCTCCTCTGCAAGAGACCATAGGCACCGATCAAGTCTCGATCCGTATAAAATACGCATGCGCCGGTATGTCTAGTGGTCAGCATAAAAACTTGACTAAACAATAAAATATATTATATATCGTGATATGCTACGATAAACGTGTCAAATGACGCGTGACGTCCTGCAAATTATATGTGACACACGACAAATATCACATAACGTGAGGCGTAATACCTGATGCGATACAATGTATGGATCGAGTGATTATTATGAAAATAAGTTACCCTTAAGCATTTTCGCTTCGCCTCCAAAGTTTATCGATATATCCCCAATATACCGCATGGAAATGGAGGGAGCATAAACGTATTTTCCATAATAGCTTGAAACCCTTCCCCGTCCGCACCCCAGGCCGGCGGCCTTGCGCGTGCGACATGGCGTAGGCGAATGTTCACAAAGTACACTGGTCGGTTCCATAATACAATAAGTCTTGTACAATAAATCCGATGCAAAGTTTTTTGACATTATTAAATTTAGGTGCTTGGCGCGATTCAGTGTCTAGTCGATGATATCAGCTGATCTGGTAGTTGTCGCTCACTGAACATAGCGAGGTTTCGCACGCGACTAACTTCATAGCATAGTCACGTCTGTGCGTCGTACAAAGAACGTTGTGCGCACACGCCTAAAGTTAGCCACGCGTGTGTAAGCTGACGATGTTTGCAATTGATGGTTCTTTGAGTGAATATAAATAAATTTTGAGAAATGTCTCACTAACGCTTGTCGGTGGCAGTGGCGCCGAGCGGCCGGTCTTTGCGAGGTGACGCGCTCGGTAGCGGAGCGTTGAGGAGTTCGCTTGTGAGTGTTTAAGGTGATCGAATCATACTAACTATTCTATGTTTCGGAGGACGACGAGTTACCGGTGCAGGCGCACACGCAGACGACCTGCGAGGATTAATCTTAAGGTCTTCACTCTGAAACCTTGACGAAATCTATCGTAATTATAAATAACTAGCGCCCCGCCCCGACTTTGCACGGATAGCAGTTATTATTTATGGCCTTTTGGTGTAGTGGGAGTGGTCATGTGATGAAATTTTAGTAGATATCTACAGGTACAGTCACAGTGACGGTAAAAGGGACAGCCTTGATACACTTAAGAAAAAAAAATTGTATTAATTTATAGAGAAAATATGATACAAAATTACCAAAACTCAATAAATTCTGTTGATGCGGTAAACCACCAAACTTTAAAGAATCACCCGCTGGGTTAATCTGTAGGCTGTTGAAAGTTGCAAGGCAATGTGGCCTTAACATCACAATTTGACCACACGTCATGGACATCAGTTGGTCTAGTTTCAGTGACGTAATGCGGTGAAATGGTGACTTACTTAGAGCCACAACGCCGGCCTCACTCACGTCGACACTACATCAGGTAAGTTTTGTGTCCACATTTTTTTATGTATACATTCGCTTAATTTTTTTTTAATATTACAATCTTTTTCTAAGCAGACATCTCTATCTTAATAAATATTCAATTTTTAACCTATCTAAAAATATATGAGGTTCTCAATTACCCTGTATTTTTATGTAACTCATTTTAGTAATTCTTTTCTATATTGGAAAGAGTGTACCGTCTAAATGGCGATCTAATCTAAAAGTCTAACGGCTATCTGACAGGGTAGAAGAGAGGCACAGGTGCGGCTCGAGCGGGGGCGGCGCACTTCTCGATGGCGAAGCGTTGGTACACCCGACAGTGCCGCGTAAGACTGGCAGTGCGCCGCGGTTTGCTCACACAGAACATGGAAGGAAGTCCGTAATTTTAAGTGTCCATCGGTCATTGTTACTAGCAAGGCTGAATAGAAGTTTGAGATCGACGTCGGTCGGGATTGGAATCGAGACCGCAACTGACGGTGAATTCAAAATTCAATTCGGGAGCAGGGCCGGAAACAGGAGCCGGTCCGCCGGCGAGGCCGGGGCGGGACTCGAACGGGGTTAAGGCAGGAATATAATCCATATCCATGTGGGCGAGGCCGTGTGGTGAGCGCTTTGCAAACGAGAAAGTTCGTATGTTTATCGTTCAATAAAACTTAAACAGTTAGTGGATTCTAGAGAGATTTTGTTTTGGAATAGTGTACAGAATAAGATTGAAAGCTGAACTGAAATGAGAATTGAGACCGAGATCAGGAATAGAGTTGAGTAGGACCGCGATCGTGAGCGACATAGGGATTCGGTATTCATTGACTTAGAAGTTTGGTTAGAATGTGAACAATTTTAATTTTTAAACGGCAAGAGTAGATTAATGTAAAACGCAAAATGTAAAGTTCATCGTAAAGTGTTTCATCCCACTAAAATACAACTCACGAGCGACCTCTGTGGCTCAGTCCGCTACAACAGCTCGCGGCTCAGTTCCCCGGTCGTTGCTCAGATCGGTGCTCCCGAGCCTTTGATTGATATTGCTCACCTAGCAATATCACCTCTTTGTCTTGTTAGGAATCACTTGACTGGGTGGTGCATTTTGGTTCAATGTTAATTTTCCTTTCCCTCGTTTTTCGACGGTGCAAATTATTGTTTCTTTGTATGATATAGTCCGACTAAAGTGCGTGGACAGAACGCACAGAAAAAGATTCTGCAATTGCGATAGATTTCGATCACCGATTATGTTATTGGGCTATACAAACTAATATAATAATCTATACTACTACATAAATTTGTGGCCTGTTTGTACATCCAATTTTTTTTTGTAAAGCTTCGTGATAAATATTTGTTTTATGACTAACTAATCACAATTCTATCATTTTTTAAATAAATGTCTGTTTGTCTACCTTTACGTCCTTTTATAACTCGAAAATAGCTTGAACCGATCATAATGAAAATTTTCAGTAAGAACATACGATTGTACACATGATAGGCTACTGTCTGTCTGTTTGTTTGTCTGTCTGTACGTCGGTTAACGATAAAGAACGGTTTGACCGATCGTAACGAAATTGGTAGTCAGTTAGAAACTGTGATTAGGTAAATAATTGGATATTGATTATGTCTATTTATCCGTCTGTATGTTGTTCTATAATTTAAGAAGGTTAATTAAAGTTGTTGGTATAAACTAAGAACAAATAATTGCGTTATTGATAGACTATTATCTATCAGCCTGCCTGTCTGTTTGACTGTCTGAATCTTCTTTTTTATTTTGAAAAAGTTTCCACTGATCTTGATAAAAATGGTGTTCAGTCAGAACACGTGGTTGTGCAAATGATAGGCTATTACTTGTCTGTCTGTTCCTCTGTATGCTGTCTATATGTTATTCTTTTATAACTTAAAATGGTTTCACTGATCCTAATGAATTGATATACAGTAAGATGTTATTGTGCAAATGATAGGTTACAGTCTGTCTGTTTGTCTGTCTGTATGTCTTTTAATAATTTGAAAATGTTTTAACTGACCTAAATGAAAATAAGTATACCATTTGAACATGAAAATGATAATTAATAGGGTAAAGATAGCCTATAGGTGATTTTGATAAAAAAAGCTAACAACTGTTTTCGATTTTGTACTATTCAACCAAATTACTAAACTAATTCTAAAAATTTCTTCATGAATAAGGAGTTACTTGAGTAAAATTGACTATTATCATTTCACTTTGCCGTTATCTGCACATTGGTGCTATTGGAGATTCTAAAAATTCTTCCATTTATAGAAGTTACATTATATCTGAGAAATATAGTCAAAATATTACTTTGGAGCATGCCCTGTTTAAATCGGAACCACAACCGGTAACGGAAACCAAACTGCAAACGAGACGAAGAGCAGAATCGAAAGGCGAGACCGGCGGAGACCGAGACCGCGAGCGGGCTGAAGTCGAACACGGGCGTGCGGCTGAAATCAGAACTAAGAGTATGGATAAGCAGCACCGAGATCAGAGTTCAAAGCGGGGCCGGGATCGTCATCTACCCACATCGAGACCGGGTCAGCAATCAAAAGCGGGACCGCGAACGGGATAACGACCGGCTCGTGGCTGAAGTCGAACACGGGCGTGCGGCTGAAATCAGAACTAAGAGTATGGATAAGCAGCACCGAGATCAGAGTTCAAAGCGGGGCCGGGATCGTCATCTACCCACATCGAGACCGGGTCAGCAATCAAAAGCGGGACCGCGAACGGGATAGCGACCGGCTCATGGCTGAAGTCGAACACGGGCGTGCGGCTGAAATCAGAACTAAGAGTATGGATAAGCAGCACCGAGATCAGAGTTCAAAGCGGGGCCGGGATCGTCATCTACCCACATCGAGACCGGGTCAGCAATCAAAAGCGGGACCGCGAACGGGATAGCGACCGGCTCGTGGCTGAGACCGAAATCGGTCGATGTATGAGATTTATTCCACGTCCGCGCGGACGGAAGCTCACTATTTAGTAAAAATGGTACACCGACCTAAAAGAAACTTAGAACAGAGAAACAAACGATACAGTAATTTAGTTACGGTGACTGCGTAAAAGAATATATAAAGAGAACGCTCTTACACTAGGTCCAATCTGAGGATAGAATAATTTTGTTCGTTTGTCTAACACCGACTCAAACCGGTAACTTCGTAAGAAGGTAGTGTCGGCGATCAACATTTATTTTTATCAATATCAGAAATAATGTCTTAGTTCATAAGTAAATTATAAAATGTAATTGTCAGAAATAATTGTAATGTATAGATTGTATTAATTAAAAAGCTGTCGTCCCGCCCCGCCCCTTTCCTATTGCGCATTAGCCACGCGCTCGTCGCGCTCGCGGCAAAATGGTGTTAAGAGCGGCCAAGTGGCGCTGATGGCATGCACGCTTTATGCACGCTGCATGCACGCTTTATGCACGCTGCATGCACGCTTTATGCACGCTTCAAATGCATCAAAAGAATCACATTAGTCGTGGCTGCGCCTCCATTTCACTCCATATAAGCCAGATCGGCAGCAGAAGTGTAAAACAGTGTTTCATTTTTCACCTTCAAGTCGGCAGAACGGCCGAGTGTCTTCCCGAGGACGTAGCATCCTACCAGTGCATCGTCGGTTGGATAGCCTTTTAGAGTTGCTATCGAAGGTCTGAACGAAAAGGCGATCTCCAACAGTGGTCCTTCGAGCCGGATCTACGAACAAAGGAAGAAGGAAAAAGAAGATAGAAGGTGAAGCAAAGAAGAAACGAGGCGAGTGAGCTACGAAAATCGAAGATCTCGATTCATAGCAGCAGAAGCGCTGCGAGCTCACGCAAGCCACCTAGCGGTGTTAAAGGCTGTGTAGTTGAGCAACGCTGTTATCGACGGCGGTGCAGGCTAACGAGCGAGTCTGCCGTAGTCCTTTTCAGGGCACGAATAAGCTCGACTACGTCAGTAAGGTGTGCACGTAGCGGGGCCGGACTGTAGGCACGCACCGCTGCCGGTTGTACTCCCCACCGGTAGTAGGCACCCGTGACACGCACATCCCTCTGCTGAGTAGTTCCTACCTCACCGCTCCCACCACGATCCATCCCTGGGTGAATCACCGCGGTAGTACTCACCTAGGATTGTTAGGGACCGATAGGGAAACATCCTCCCACGTCAAAGAAGAATGGAGCAATACGGCGTAACTACCAGGTCAGGGAAGACGCGCACGTCACCACGCGGCAATGATGATAGCGATGAAGATACCCGAACGAAAACTGATTCCCCTGGCAACACCACATCTACAGAAACGAACACGTGGAGTGCAGGGACAGACGCGACATACTCGAACGGCGGCAGCACAGAAAGCGCATCCCGCGAAACGAGTCACCCGCGTGACGTCACAAACGACGATCAGTCGACGCGCGCGCACGACGATCCGTCGAACAAAGCGGACACTTCTAAAAAATCGCACAATAAACGGTTACAATTAGAAGCAACACGCCGGTTGCAAGAATTGGAATTACGCGAAATACGCGCCGCGAAAGCACTCGCGAAAACAGACCGCGCTTTAGGTCAACTGTATGACGACGAAGAATGTTTAGATACGTGCCACGAAACGGTCGAAATACCGACGGACCGCTCTCGTACCACGTTCGAATCTCAGACCGCCGACGAAACTGCGGGGGATAAGGGAACGCGGACAAACGAACACGTTCGCGCTCCAAGCCGCGAAACGGAAAATCTAACTCGGGCATTGACCGACGCGTTATCGTTTCTTAGGAGCGATCAAAAACCGGCGCCACCAAAATACTTACATGAATTACCGAACTTCTACGGTGAAATAAATGAATGGATCGCGTTTAGAACCGTATATAGGGACACGCAATGTCATTTCACTGAGTCACAGAACGTGGCACGTCTGCGTAAAGCCTTGAAGGGCGACGCGCGGGAAAACGTAAAGTCATTGTTGTATTCCGGCGCGAGCGCAGACGATATACTCGATTCATTACAAAGGTATTTCGGTCGGCCGGAAATATTGATATTAAACGAACTAGAAAATATTAAAAAGATGCCCAAACTCGCCGAGGACGGACGAAATATGAACGTCTTTGCAAGTAAAATAGTAAATTGTGTAGCCTCGATCAAGGCCTTAGAAAAACCGCAATATTTGTACTCACCCGAGCTAGTAAATAAAATCGTGGATAAACTTAATTTATACATGAAATACAAATGGTTCGAGTTCAACGCGCACTGTAACCAAAATGAACCCGACATGTTAAAGATATCGCGTTTCTTACAGGAAATGAACGACCAATGCGGGTATATGAACTCTTGTGAAACGCGAAAAGAAGATCGTTTTATAAAAAGAAACGAATTCAAACGTAGGCCGACAAATGCGACCGCAATACGACACGATAGCGATGTCGATAACGACAACGAAAACAGGCATAGGGAACCGCGAGTAGAAACCACCGCGATCATAACCAACGACGAAAGAAGGCGAACCTTCGATAAAAATAGTAAAAAATCATGTCCAATATGCAGAAAAGAACATTATTTGAAAGATTGTGCAACTTTCACAGCGTTACCCATAGACGAAAGATGGGAACGCGCGAAGAAAGCGCACGTATGTTTCCGATGTCTTTCTAACACTCACTACCGATCAGAATGCCGGGCGCGACCGTGCGGTAAAGATGGATGTAAAAAAGACGCATCACAAGTTACTGCATCAAGATCGCGCATCGACAGACGAGACCAACGGGCAGATCTCGTCGATCAACGTACTCCTAAAAAAAGAAAGAGTGTTCCTTAAGATAATACCGGTCGAAATATCGGGACCGCTCGGTCGACTCGAAACTTATGCGCTCCTCGACGAGGGTTCGACGACGACCCTCATCGAACGAGACGTCGCGTTAAAAATAGCGCCACCGGGAAAACACGAAACATTGCGAATCGAAGGGGTAGGGGGGCAAACGGTTAGATTATGACGAATCGTTTCGCCTCAAAGTAAAGATTAAGGGAAAGTTTGAACGTAATATTGAATCAATGAACGCGCTAGTGATAGACAAACTGCAATTGGCTCCGCAAACGATCGATCTTGACACCGTGCGTCAATACTCTCACTTACACGAACTCGAGGACGAATTGTCTTACGAAAAGGCACGTCCTACTATATTGATAGGCCAAGATAATTGGCATTTGATAGTTTCACGCGAAGTCGTCCAAAAGAACCGAGATCAACCGGCCGCTTCGTACACTAAATTGGGATGGGTATTGCACGGCCGGGAGAACGGCATCGCCCGCCCGGTACACGTGATCAATTATATCGCGCGCGAACCGTCGGCGGAAGATGAAATAGGTAAATTAATCAAGGAGAACTTTAGCATAGAATGTTTAGGAATCGAGGCAAAGAAACCATCGAACGATCTAGAGCAAAGGGCGTTAAAAGTATTGGACGATACTAGCCGAAGGCTACCGGACGGTCGTTTCGAAATCGGTCTGATATGGAAAACAGACAACGAAATAATGCCCGACAACAAACGATATGCCGAAAACGATTATGTAATTTAGAAAAGAAATTTAAGAAAAATAAAATATTCTACAATGAATACAAATTACAGATAGCCAACTTACTCGAAAACGATACGCCGAACCCGCCCCGGAAGCGCCCGCGTCACCTCGAACATGGTATTTACCACACTTCGCCGTAGTTCACCCCCAGAAGGGTAAAATACGTTTGGTTTTTGACGCGGCGGCGAGAACCGCCGGTCGTAGTTTGAACGACGCGTTATTACCCGAGCCGGATTTACTGCAATCGTTATTCGGTGTACTCCTACGATTCCGCGAAGGCCGCGTAGCGGTCGTGGCCGACATTAGGGAAATGTTTTTACAGGTGAAAATTCGCGAGGAAGACAGAGATAGTTTGCGCTTCCTATGGAGGAAAATGAGAACGAAGAGCCCAAGGAGTTCAGAATGAACTCGCTCATCTTTGGCGCTTCGTCCTCACCATGCTCCGCGATATACGTAAAAAATTAAAACGCACAGGAGTTCGCCGATAAGTATCCCGACGCCGCGCTAGCTATCGAAAAGCATTTTTACATGGACGATTATTTACAAGCCTTTCCAGACATCGAAACGGCGACGCGAACGATATTCGAAATTAATGAAATACACAAAGCTGCAGCGTTTCAGTTAAGGGTTGGGCCAGCAACGAGCCCGACGCACTCGTCGCGACCGAGAGCCTGAGGCGAGAGCAGAAAGCGCTCTCTATAGGCGATCATACAGAACGTACGCTCGGTCTCATTTGGAAGACGAAAAACGACACGTTGAGTTTTTCGTTAAATTTACGAAACTGTCCCCGCGAAGTAATTCAAGGATATCGTCCGCCAACTAAACGCGAAGTCACTAGCGCCGTAATGTCCGTATTCGATCCTATAGGTTTCGCGGCACCTATCACGGTGTTAGGGAAAATGTTAATACAAAACATATGGCGAGATAGGAACGATTGGGACCACGAATTAAGCAAAGAACGCGATAAAGAATGGCGCGAATGGTTATCTCATTTGAAAAAATTAGATAAACTCGAGATTCCAAGGTGTGTAACTCCGTATCACACCGAAGGGGAGCTTCACGTTTTCACTGACGCGAGTGAAAAGGCATATTCCGCGGCCGTGTATTGGTTAGAGAAAAATCAAAAACCGCCGCACGTCGCATTAGTGGCGGCGAAAGCCCGGTAGCCCCTCAAACCCGTATCGATACCACGTTTAGAACTACAGGCCGCCGTAATGGGCTGTAGACTCGCTGCTTCGGTCAAGCGCGAAATGAACAGTCGAATCACGAACACGACGTACTGGACCGATTCGAAAACGGTCCTATCTTGGATAAATGCGGATCCTAGGTCATTCAAACCGTTCGTGGCACACCGACTAGCCGAGATCGAGGAGACGAGTAGTGCAAAGAACTGGCGGTGGGTTCCGTCTAAGGATAACGTCGCCGACGACGCCACGCGAGACCCGCCTAACGAATTTTCATCGGAACACCGCTGGTTCAAAGGTCCGAAATTTTGTTGAACGATCCTTCAGATTGGCCCTCGAACCGAATCAACACTATTGACCAATCTGAGGAAATAATCGAAACGAAAGCGGTAAACGTAATACGCGAAAAAACTCCGATCGCACCCGTGCCCGACCCGTATCGATTTTCGAGTTACGATCGCTTATTGCGTGCTGCTGCCCGTTTACTACAGAGCGTGGAAAGATTCAAATCCCATAAGCGCTCGAACACGTTAGATAAAGCCAAGAATAGGCAAATAGTGGAATTGACGTCGAAATATTTGTATGCAGGGAAAAGTTACTCTTCCAGAAGGCACAAAGAGACAATTTCGGCGACGAACTTCGATGTATCAAAAAAGGAGAACCGATGCCCAAAAAGTCTAAACTGAGAAACATGTGCGTCGAGCTCGACCAAGATGATGTAATGCGCGCTACTGGGCGTTTAGACCGACATCAAAGTCTAGACGCAGAAAGTAAACGGCCTGTGATACTCGACTCGAAAAATCGTATCACCGAGCTATTGATACAAAACGCGCACCAAAAATGTATGCATGGAAATCACGAAACAGTTATTAACGAGCTTCGACAAAAATACGTAATATTCGGCCTCAGAAACGCCGTTAAGGGCATCATATTCAAGTGTCAATGGTGCAGAGTATATAGACGAAAACCGACGACGCCGCAACAGGGAGAACTGCCCGCAGAGCGGTTGAAGGCTCACGAACCTCCTTTCAACTGCTCGGCGATAGATTACTTCGGCCCGATGATCGTCACGGTGGGACGAAGGACGGAGAAACGATGGGGTGTGTTGATCACCTGCCTAACCACGCGTGCCGTTCATCTCGAGATAGCAGCCAGTCTCACGCCGTCGTCCGCCATACTCGCACTCCGTCGCTTCATGGCGCGACGAGGCACGCCGACCGTGATGTACTCCGACAACGCGACCAACTTCACCAAGGCCAACAAGGAATTAAAGGAAGCAGCATTGGAAGTGGAAAAGTATGCAACGGCAAAACGAATAGTATGGAAATTCATTCCACCCGGCGCGCCACACATGGGCGGAGCATGGGAGCGCATGACCAGAACGATAAAAAGCTCCTTGTATGCCGTCCTGAAAGAGCGCAAGCCAAGAGAAGAGACGCTGCACACCTTATTGTTGGAGGTGGAACACATCGTCAACTCGCGGCCGTTGACACCAGTTGAACCTGATCTAAATCGGGAAGCGTTAATACCGAATCACTTCTTGATCGGAAGATCTTGTGGTATATCGCCGATAGGTATATTTAAAGCAACAGACGCTGACAGTCATACGTGGAAGACGGCACAACGATTAGCCGACGAGTTCTGGCACCGATGGTCCATGGAATACCTGCCAAATTTATTGTTAAGGAAGACATCTACAGCTGGCCACCTAGAACCCAAGGTGGGGGATCCAGTTTTGATCGCAGATAAAACCATGCCACGGGGACTCTGGCCTCGAGGACGAATCGTCAAGACGATACCAGGACGAGACAACAAGGTGCGCATAGTGGAAATTCAAACCAAATTAGGCATACTGAAGCGACCCACGTCCCGCCTGGTAGTATTAACGTGATCACCGAATCGCCGAACCACCAAATGAAGGCGATAACTCGCGAAGGGGAGGATGTCGGCGATCAACATTTATTTTTTATCAATATCAGAAATAATGTCTTAGTTCATAAGTAAATTATAAAATGTAATTGTCAGAAATAATTGTAATGTATAGATTGTATTAATTAAAAAGCTGTCGTCCCGCCCCGCCCCTTTCCTATTGCGCATTAGCCACGCGCTCGTCGCGCTCGCGGCAAAATGGTGTTAAGAGCGGCCAAGTGGCGCTGATGGCATGCACGCTTTATGTACGCTTCAAATGCATCAAAAGAATCACATTAGTCGTGGCTGCGCCTCCAGTTCACTCCATATAAGCCAGATCGGCAGCAGAAGTGTAAAACAGTGTTTCATTTTTCACCTTCAAGTCGGCAGAACGGCCGAGTGTCTTCCCGAGGACGTAGCATCCTACCAGTGCATCGTCGGTTGGATAGCCTTTTAGAGTTGCTATCGAAGGTCTGAACGAAAAGGCGATCTCCAACAGGTAGCTTAAAGAACAATTTTGTTTCTTTCATTTTTATTTGTTTTTAAATTCAGTGTATTTTTTATTTAAAAAGCTATTATTTTTGTATTTTAATATTTCTGTAGCAACGTACGTCTCGTTATTTTTTATTAGCTAAAATATTAATTTTTGACATAAATAGCGTGAGTGGTTTCGATTATTCACACAAATTCTCATCTTCTAATTTGCCCTCCTCTGGTTTTACCTAAAAAGTATCTATCTCTACTTAAATTTTATAAATACTTAAAACGTTAAGTTTGACAACTGTAGCTACAACGATTTCGATTTTCCACAAATCAATCCGAACCAATCCGGAATACGAAAATGAAAAAAGGTTTATGTCTTTTGTTGTGTCCAATATTTAGAGCATTTTGAATAAAAAAAATTTGAAAAACTGCTGTTTTCATTTACCTGGGACAAGAACAGAGGGCAGAGGGGGGGGGGATCAAAAACCTTATAATTTATGTGACGTAATTTATGGATGGCCCCATAGATTACTCTTTTATTATATAATACATGTAGCACATAGAAGATAGAAGATAGTATTCGAACCGCTTTATTTTAAAAATGAACCGCCAGTCCCGAAGGTACTTCTGAAAATAAACTTACACTTAGCGTTTCTTAACAAACCTGCGTATTTCACTTCCGTGTATTTAACCCACTTTTCGCGCGAACAGTGACAGCCACCCCACTAGTTCATATTTTGTGAAAACTGACAAAGTGAATACGCGAAATGCGACAGCTCGGGCATTTCCATTCGGTGCCCGCCGGCTGCGCCTTCGAGGCCTCATTCTCGCGCCCGGAGCTCCGGCCTGCGGTTCGGCGGCTCCTTGAATAGGAGTCGCGTGCATCGCGATTTACATGCAAAAGGTTTTTTCGAATCCGGAAGTCGGGTCACGTCGCCGCGGCGCGTGCGCCGGCCCCGCCCGGGGCTTCGGGATTTTCGAAACGTCCGGAGGTGACTCTTGTACGTACAGCTGCATTAATGGGACGCGTTAACCGAATTTATTAGCGCTGTGAAGGGACGCGACGTGCGCGGCTTGCGGAGACGTGTGTCGTGTCAGACTATCAAACTATCGGCATGTACCGTATTAATGCAATTATTCGTCTTTTCGCCTATACACGTGATCTCCAACTTTTACAAATCGATTTTGTCAAATAAAGTACAGCCATCGAATCCGTAATTAATGAGAAATATGAGGTCGAATGCCTACATTCATAGAAATAATTCGAACACGCCCCCCCAGCAACATCCGACGGCGTTCGTGGCTTCATTATCGGCTGTGTTTAATATTCGAATATACTTTTTTTGACAAAAATGAACTAATACAAGAGATTATACAAAAAATAGCACAATAGTGCCATTGCGTGTACTCGTATAGCTGTTCTTGACTACTGCCGCCAGTTCGAGCTTAAGGACCTAAACATCTCAAAATTAAATGAAAGATTGTAATTGCGCACCAGTTGACTCTAACACACGGACCGTCTTCAGTGAACGCTGAACTTACGCAATTAAAACAATAAATATATGTTGATCGACAAATATTAATAACACGGAAAAAATAATAAATTGTGGAGACTCTCATGAGGTACACAATTTTTTATGATCTTAGTAAGCCGAAGTCCCGAGGCGCGGCGGACCCCGCTCTGAGCCATCTTACTAATAATTAGTCCGGAGTTTTCTAGAAGCCTGTCGCCGCTACGCCAGACTTGTACCCGCCGTCTGCTGACTTGCACCGGACGACAGGAAGCGAGTGCGAGAGAAGCGAGTCGTTTCTACTAGCTAAAACGAAACGCTGTACATCGCTGCTTGGGCGTCTAAGCGAATCAGCTTGTCTATCTAACACGTTATCAATAAACATGCACTATAGGAATTCAATATTTTATCACCATAGGGAACGTTCAAGTATTACGTAACCACCAAACAGGGGGGGGTGGTCTTTGCTTTGTTTACTTTTGCTGACAAGGGGGAGGGGCGATATAAAATTACGCAAATTCTGCTTACGTGATACTTGAATGGCCCCATATTTCATTATTTCAAACATCCGTCGGCTGTAACTTTTAGTCTCGTTTCCTTGCAAGAATGGCCGCGACACCTGAAAGTGTCACTCTTCGAAATGAAAATGCATGAGTGTGTGTATGCGCGCGCGCGCGTGTGTGTGTATGAGGAGATTATCATGTGCACGTGTATTTGTTTCTGCAAATACATTTGAAACTGAATTAACTCCGTGAAAGTTTTCGTCGTGTATAGTATTAACCACATCCGATAGGAAGTTTCGCCTGTAAAAGTGTTGATATTATAAAAGAACGAGTTTTTGAGCGCGGCGCCGTTGACGTGGAGCTAGGGTATATATTCTCGTCTTTTGTATCGACTTCAAGGGCAATCGTGACCCCAAATCTGAACCTGCTTTCGAATCTCACCCCGAACCGATCCCGCCCTCTGTCCGCTTGAACACACACTGTCCGTCGATTTCGAATTTTGTTCAAACCCGTCGAGTCGTTTACGCCTGATCGAGTCGCAGACATCGAAACATCTCGAATTTTTCAAAATTTTTTATACGCCGTAACAGATTTTGATACGCACAAAATTAAAAGGAATTAAGTTAAACGAACACGCATACTCGTGTCTCATCGGCGTGTTTTTACGCACTCGCTTCATGTTTCACGCGCGTTTTTATTCGCGAAACGGCCGACGGACGACCGCCGGAGGCCGCCGGGAGTACAACAATTATTTACTGCCCGTTCGTCTCGTTCATTAATTATTATCAACGAATTCTACTGTAATTTTAGCAAAAGAAAAAGAAAAACGTTGAGTAACGAGTTCTTTAAAAGAACGCCGCCCCGTTCTCTCCGAGGACAAAGGCCCGCCGAGGTCGGTGCGGGCCGAGTCGTTACTTTGAGTTCCCCGACTCCGCGGACGACTCCGGGCCCTGAGCTGGCCGAGGGCGGCCGTAAATTCATGATCGCCATGTGGTTCGAAAGGATCTTGATTATTCTGACCACGTGCGTGTGTGTTAGATGATCTTATTATCTTTGTAATTCGACTACTAACGTTTTTTGACTCTCCGATATTTTCTATTTGTCCGATCGTATGAAGTATGCGGGCAAATATTCTCCATATTGAATTTCATCAAATTGTATTAGTGATAATATCAAAGGTAGCCTTATAGACAACAATAGGTATAATAGTTTGACGACAAACGGCAGACAATACTCCCCTTTACATGGAATAATACCATTCTAGTACATAATATTAATTTAAATCACTCTGCGACATATTGCATTAAGTACCTATTGCCCTTTATACAAATATGTAATAAAGTAAAAAAAAATGTTTTTATTCGATTTTTATAAATTATACTAATAATTAGACATTTTAAATTTCCAACAGTAAATAGTTAGTAATGAAACACTAAAAGTAGCTCAGTAACTTTAGTCAGTACTTTGCAAGTAAAGCATACTCCACGTGGGGGACTTTGAATTATGGTCTCATCCACAAATCCCAGTGTCAGGGACTTGTGCGTTCGACAGGGCGGCCCGCGTCAGCGACGAGCGAGCGGTTGCCCGAGCTCGACCGGCGTGGGCCGGTTGTGAGCGTTTAAGATCGCGTAGGTGGCTCTAACGGGTTCGTGCCACGTCACCTTTCTACTTTTTGAAATTAAACATGGTTTTGCCAGTTAGAAAAATCTCATTAGAGCATATTTTTGACAGGGACGCTGTAACACATTGTGAAGTTCGTACGGTCCGAATTATTTTTCGATTGAATAAAACAGTTATTTATTTATATAGAGCAAGACAGTAAAATATTTTTGTCTAAACCTAAATACACAGAAGCATTTTAGGGTTCCGTATCTTAAAAAATATAAGGAACCCTTATAAGATTGCATCGTTCTCCGTCTTTTTGTATATCGAGACCTTTTTTTAAGGATGCTTGTAGGTATTAAGTTGACATCGATATCACATTCATAGGTCCCTTGAAGTTATTAAAAAAAATCAAAGTTCTTAATCTACGTAATCGGAAAATACAGCCAAAATACAATCGTGTGTGTTTTAAATTTTGACGCAAATAAATCAAACATTGTAGGGTATGTCTTATTAAATTAGACTCATAAAACTTGGTAAATAGCAAGGTCTTAAAACACAGGTAAAAGAAAAAAATCCGAAAATTTTAATGAATGAAAATATCACAAGAATAAATATTTTTAGAGGTTGAAACGACATGTGAAGTTAGAGTTTAGACCGTGACGTAGTCCGCTATCACGTTACTGTCACGTCATGGTAATACCGTCACGAAAAATGAAACTTTGCAAAAATTCGAATTACATAAGAAATCGAATAATTTTTAGGAAAAAAACAAGAGTACCGGAATTTCTGGATTTTTGGAGTCTCTCTTTATTAACAGTACAGAAAATAAATAATAATCATGGAGACTCTCGATGGATGAAATCTCTGCATAATAAAATTTGTACGGAACCCTCAGGGTGCGAGTCGAACTCGCGCTCGTCTCCATGTCCTGTGGCGTGCGGCGAGAGGTCGCGACCTCCGCCGGCTCTCGATTAAGAACTAACGTCTGCGGGACGGGAGAGATCAAAGCCTCGAGGCCAAATCGACGTGCTGTTTGATGTCCCGCCGTCGAGGATCCTTTGTTTTTAACAATCAGCCATCGAGGAGATACGGTTTTTTTAATAACTTTGATTATCCGCTTTCGTTCATTAATTATTGTCTTCCCTTATCCAGTAAGCTCACTTTTAATTACGGTTCAAAATCAGCGCGCGCTTGTATTACTTTTGATGTAGACCCATTCGTCGGCTCTGTACGATGCCTTTTGCCAAAATTAGAAAATCCGTTATTATTATAAAGTTACGTCTATGTCGCAGAAGGATGAGCAGAGACCACAGATTTTCACACGGTACGATCTTTGCATATCGCTATCGCTTCATTGAGTACATCAGTCGGTTCAAGTAAACTTGTCGGTTCCGTGAGAAGAAAAAGAAGAATCCGGTCAAAGTTAATGAAAAATATGGGTTTGTTTTTTAACGCGAGATGGCATTAAATGCATGTCTTTCGGTAGAATTTTCGTACATTCTCTATTTTCTTATTCGATAATGTGCCGGAGTGGTGATAATTCACCATGGCCGATATTCTACCACGGCCAGGTTCGTCCACAATCCCCGTCACGTTCCGGTAAAACTCTGGAACCATCAATGATGTTTCGAATCCACTACGACGAGGGGGTTTTTAGCAAAAGTCTACACATTCCTTCCCGAAACACCAACCCCCGGGGTTGCGCTGTCAACGGGCGGCGGTGACCACCTACACTATCCGGTGGGCCGCATGCTCGTAATCGTGTCCCTTTAAAACACTATCTTAAAAAAAATCCAGTAATCTACAAATAGCCTTAAGTTCGAGCGGAATGAAAAGTTTATTATGCGCAAAAATATGGAGTCACTTCGGTGGGTACCAAAGAGATTCCATACGTTTATTTTCACACATGACGACTAGGCATTTCCTTTCAGATGCATTGACCATTAAAAATCGCTGTTTGAGGTTGTTGTAACTGGCCATCATAGAAGAACACCCTCGTAACAGAACACCAGCACCACGGCGACCTCCTCGCGGGTCTGCGAGGGCGAGAGCGGCGACGTCTCTGACAACTGTGGGCGGAGTCGTGGACTGGCAAAGGAACGTGCCCCATTAATGAAACCCATCGCCTGAGCGCCCTCGTCGCTTGTATCGAAGCGGAGCTCACGAAGCGACTGGAGCTCTACGAACGGGGCGCGGATCGTTTAGATCTCGATTTGAATGCTATCCCGATACCGATCGGACTCCGATTGTAAGGGCGACGCGATAAAAACGGCATTTGAAACTGTTATGTAAAAAGCACTAACAATATTCTACTGTATCAGATGTTGATTCACGAAATTCCATAATTAGACGCTCACCAGCAAAACGCGTCAACACGCAGCATGCAACCCACTGCTGACCCTCGGATCTGTTCTTCCAGCACGAATGCCTATTCAACGAATCGATCTCGAATCAATATTCAATTCTTTGGACAGGGATAAGTAGTGGAAGAACAGATTCGAGGGTCAGCGGCGAGTTATCTAACAATTTTATGCTACATAGTCATGAGTAAAATTAAAACTATATTAATTTAATTGTGTATATATACGAATCACCTGATGCCAAACAGGGGCTCGCCTCGGCGTAACACCGGAGCGGGATCGCTGCTCTGCGCCTGTCGCAACATCGATTGTTTATACAAGTTTAAGACCGCGTAATGGTCATCGTCGAGTGCTCCCGAGCTCAGACGACTTCTGGCCCGGCCTTTCCAGTTAAACGTCCGTGAGAAGTTGAAAACGCCCCTTTTCCACTTCCAACCTCAATTTTCTCACGCTCGGATCGGCGCTCGTTTACAAGGGGTGTATTTTTAGAAAAAACGTTTCTTCATTTCTGAGTTTTTTCAAGCTTTTGTTTCTAAAATAATATACACGTTTATTTATTTTTAATCAAAATTCTATTTTCATATAGAAAAAACCAATTTAGTTTTTTTTTCCGCTAAGGTATTAATTTCCCGGAAACGACAAGCGAGTGACGAAGGGTTAGTCGAGGACCATATCTCTAACTTCACGTATTTCAGAACTTCCACACGAAGCCTCACCGCAAATATCTGACCCTTTCGGGATGGGTCATACCGAAAGCGAAGAAATACTTCATTATTAACTTCCAGACAGAAGCGTATTTATCTTTTCGGGTATTTGCCGATTTTCATATTTTCTAGTTCAAAAACTACGTCAGGTCTGTATTAATCTTAATTTCTCATTTATAATTTGGATAATTAACAATTTTTTTTATGATTGGATGTACCACATAAAAAGAGTCCACACCGAATTGAGTGTTTTAATTTTGAGAGATTTGAGCTGATGAGTTCATACACTCATTAATACACAAATTCTATAACTATTAGTTAGTCAATCGGATCTTACTTATATTTGAACGGTTATTGTTAAAGAGTTGCTTTGCGCCGACACTTCGCCAGGGGGCGTACCGGACGAGGGTCGTAATGCCCCCACATATTTTATTCCATTTTCCCAAGACGAAAATATAAATCGAAACAAATTTAATAAGATACAACGATGAACGACAACCATGGCGATAGCGCCTCGAAGGAGGCGCCCTCCGACGACGCTGTCGCGAATTATTATTTTCCGCACAACAATTCCCATTTGATGATCGAGCATGACTAATAACGCGGTCCGTCATTAATAGCGCCGACGCCGCCGGAAGTGACAAATGATAAATGATCATTAGCGACCCGCTCTCGAGTGGGGTTGCCGAAGCGTCCATTAATAGTCTTTTTTGTTGGGCGTTTTCGATTGCGCAATTGATTAATTGTTGCCCAATATCGCAAATTCTATAAGACATAATATCACATATTTCGTATTCCATATTTTTTGTACTTCTCAAGTGATGTTCGCCAGCTCCTATGAGCCACTCGTGGCGGTCCTGTCTGAGCTGACCGAACTACTGAATGTACTGCGGTTTGGTAGCCATATGAACTAAAGTTTTGTAATTTTATATCGCTGAAGTTTGGGAAATTTCGTGTAAAACAGGTTTTGTGTGTATTAAAAAAAAACTGAAAAATGGTTAGCCCTGCGAGCCATCCCCGAGACTTCACTCTGTTATTGAGTTCGAAGCGCTTGAAAACATACTTAAAAATGTTGTGTAAAAATATAGTTTTCTATGCACTATTGTTTTATTTTCTATTTTTTAGTAATAAAAAAAATAATTTCGAACAAAAATGACATGCATTTCTTTCGGAGAAAGCAAAACGTCTTCACACTCACACACACACGCGCTTAACGCGCGCGCATGCCCACGCACGCACGCGCACTCGCCTTACAACGCCAATTGCACCACTGCTTATTTTTCATTCTGCGTAATATGATCAGAAAGTGAACAAAAGCGCGATATAGAAATGGTAAGAGAAGACCGCTCAGTACGCTCATACGCGAGTCCAGTTTTTGTTAATGTACGACCTGATATACTGTATGATCTGCAATTAATGCAGAATAACTTTTGTAGAAGAGCAGCTGACGCACCATGGTACGACAAAAACTCTTTACTTCACCTGGACCTAGAGCTCGTTTTTCAACAATTTCTAAATATATGAAGGACGCATCAGAGCGTTTCTTCGATGTAGCGACTGGCCGTCCTAATCCATTATTAGTTTCGGCCGTATCATACGAGCCACCTCCTCCACATCACTTTTGCAGAAGACCACGGAATGTCCTGTTAGATCCGCCCTACGACCTCACCCTCGAGATGGAAAAACTCATAGATTTAAATAAAATTGCTATTGACTAGGAGTAGGGGTTATCCCATCCATTACGTCATTTAAAAATCATTAATGCGGTGCCCCCCACGCCTCCTGGAGTCCCCTCTGAAGTTTCAGTTCGACCTCCTGTGCCGAGATGCCCGCTTTAAAGGCACCCGTAGGGCGCTCACGCGTCGACGGCATCATTATGCCGATAGAGCCGCGTTCGAGATGAAGGCGTCATAGCATTTTGCTTGCGCCATTGCAGATCAAAGTTGTTCAGGAGGTTTTAGTCCTTGCGAGTCGGACACACCCGTGTGCCCGGGCGCACGGACGGCCCATGATGGGCTTATCTCCTCCTTCCTCATCCTTTTCGCACGGGGAAAAATACAGAAAAAAGACCGCTCATTTTTTTTAGTCATAGCAGTCGTTTTTAACAAATAGCCTATTGTATCTACCAACTGTCACTGATGTGACAGGCTGCTAATTGTTGAGCTATATCAAAATTCCCATAACCGCCCTACGCGTGCGTTCGTTGTGCCGCAACGAAGCGAATTGGCAGTAAATTCTTACAGGAAAGAGTATACATTAATTTAGTCTGGACTTCGACGCCGCGTGAATTGGACGAGAGGGTATTTAGTCGATCCTCGAGCTACCTGATGGTACGTGGATATTCAATGTGTACCTAATATTTTACCAACAACGTTTTACGATAGACGAGGTAGTTTTCATAACACTATATTCTCGAAAGTAAGTGTAAAACGTCTATGTACATATACATGGTTATCCGAAAGACAACCCACAGCATCCATTTTTATCTTCGGCAAATACAGTAGCGTAAATTTGTTGCACGGGTTAATTTCATCTTAATCCTTATGCGATTGTGTGCGTTAGTTACGTTGGGTATTTAATGTACACAAAAAAATTCCCTTTAAGGAATGTAATATATAAAAATGAATGTATTGTTTATATACACATAAAATAATATTTTTTTGGATGTATACACAGCATCATCTGGTCCTAAACTAAGCAAAGACGCTTAACCCATGGATATGCGCTAGTATAAATATATGGTAAATACATCATTAGATATATTAAAATAAAAATCTGTGTCTTACTTCTTTAAGCATTTTTCTATCGCTTATATGTTTGAGTTGAAATTTCGGTGATGTATTATGTTCGAGAACAGGAAAAAATTGACATTTATTTTCGACTTTGTTCGATTATTTATACTATTGACCAAACTACTGAACTAATTCCGAAGACTATTTCATTCATAGAAAGCTATATTATCTCTGAATAAAATGGGCTAGTAATATTATCAAAATTACAACCTCGGGTTTGTGTGAATAAGAACTGTGACCTGTATCGAAAGCTGAATAGGAAGCGGCATGGGAAGCAGAATCGATGGCGCGATCGGGATCAAAGTCAAGTTTGGATACGATAGAAAATTAACGAGGACCAAGAGGAGCAGGATTAGGAACGAAACCGGGATTAAAGTCGAGTTTGGAAACAATAGAAAATCAACGAGGATCAAGAAGAGCAGGGTTAGCAACATAACCGGGATTGAAGTCGAATTTGGAAACAATAGAAAATCAACGAGGACCAAGAGGAGCAGGATTAAGAATAGTACCGGGATTGGAATCGAGAGTACAAGGCGAAGGGATTTATTCTATATTCATGAAGGCGAAGCCGCGAGCGAAAGCTAGTTTTTTTATAAAGCGTAATATTAAAAGAAAGTTATAAAATGTATTTTTCGATATTTATTGTCTAATCGAGTAAAAACTGGGCAACACAAAAAGTAATCGCGTTCAACGGCATTGCATCGTAAAGACTAGTTGTGCACACTTGTGGCCTCTAGAGCGCGTTACACGAAACAAAATCTGCGGACCGTGACGTTTAAACGAGGACGTGTGTGTCGTGTTTTGAGAACCATATCGGCTGAAATTTCGTACATAATTAATTATCAGGTGATTTTTTTTAGTTATTAGAAAAATAATACATTATCGTATTGGGGAATCGAGGAGAGAATAATGTGTATTTAGTAGAGAGCCGTAGAATTAGACTATTTCTATATACTCCTTTAACTTCAAGGACGGACCCAATTTCAAGTCGGGGGGCCAAAGAGTTGAAGTCTAGTCGGAATAGGCTCCTGTTTGATTACAATAAGACAGGGACTTAGCGGGAGTGAAGGGGTCATGAAGTCAGTGACCCCCCATAGACGGCTCCAGTTTAAGTTAGAGTTCCGTTCAAGCACGTCCGAAACCCTGTTGTACTACGCGTACGCACGAATCGCACGAATCAACGGCTCACGAGCTACGCGTCCATGAATTAGACTTTACACAGGTAGTCCGACTGTGATTATACATTGTAAAAAGTTGGACAATCCAAAAATGCACGGCTCATAATACTTATTTAAATTTTGATAAGGATTGATCCTTAACATATATAAAATTTGTATTTTATTGTTGAAACGGTTACGAAAAAGAATTATGCTCAACAACTGATAAGAAAACGATTTATAGTGACATCTGCAAGCGTTTTGCAAATTTGATGAGCCATAGGGGGCGCCACTCTCACCTCAAAATAATATTTTATATAGAAACTACTTGCTAAAAAAAATGAACCGAATCACCACACTTTCAAGTTTCACATAACGCACGTCTTAGACGATGAGAAAGTTTTTTTTAAACAATTTTGATGTTTTTCTTCCGTTTCTGTTACATTCAATAATATGTTTGAGCTGTCAGAATTGATTTTCATTAAATTATCTTTACAGTGGTATGCAAATTTTTCCATTTTCGTGTATTGACGAGAGTACAGTGATAGAAACACTAACTAACAAGAGGTATTCCCAATTCTCAACTCTCAGTAACTGTCAAATGCTGAGCATTACGTGTCGCGCCATTGACAAATGAGGTAGAGCCCTTAAGACATTGTCGTCCTTATGCTCTAGATTTAAAAAAGCCTCACAAAACCCAGTCGCTGGCGTGCGCTTAGTACTTCAAAGGGCGTTTTAACACTGACGATCTGGATATCGGCCAATAGAAATTTGTAATTGACGACGTTAGTAAGATTACATTCATGGAATATAATGAATTGATGAACTCTCGATTTACAATGTCCAAAATGGAGCATTGAAAATGAACGGTATGGCAACAATTGATAACGTATGATAACCACAAATGAATTTAAAATATGTTGAATTAACTTTATTATTATAAATATTGTTTATATGTTAAACTCTTATATAAAATATGAATTTAATGTATCTTTTGAAAAATGAATAATATTCAATTTATTTGTATAGACATGATATAAACTGGCAGGACGTCTACCGAGTCGGCTAGTCAACGCCAACGGCGGGCCGTAGGGGTGCCAAAGTCAAGGTGTGACCGAGTCTGCGCTGGGTTAATTTTGATTGTCGACCTGAGTTCATTATTTAATATCTGACCTGATTAAGTTGACCGACCTGGTCAACTTTAAGATCGTCCCCCGGTCGTAAGCTCGCGATCGCGTTGGAGCCGAGTATTCGTGAATACAAGCCATGGGCAGATAGGAGCCTATAAGAAACGGGCAATCTCTTGTGGTTTAGTCCGTAAAGATAAACAGAAAACATCTTAATATTTTGCATTTGTCGATTGTAATCTTTTGTCTAATTTCGACGTTAACTCCCGCCACGACGCTGTTCCGGTGTCGGTTCGAATCTAGCTCTAGTTAAGTTGATCCCGATTTCGGTTCCGACTGATTAAAAATAGACAGACGACGTACAAAATAAATAAAATGTTCTAGGTTCTTACGAGTGAAACCATAGATAATTGTTAGTATTTAATTTATGTGTTACGCAATGGTTTCTTCTACACTTTCGTGAAAATTCGTCTTTATCTTTTAATATATTTTGTAAAAAAATGTATCATAGTCTATTTTTAAAAATAATTTATAAGCTCAGGTCTATTTTCCGGAAAGATAGGTAGAGACCATAGATATGCACATGGGGCTGTTTTTACCAACTCTTATTTCACTGAAATCTAACATTCCTTTCATGCAAGCTCGTGGGCATCGAGTCTTGGAATTTGGCCTTCTTTTAATATGCCACTAAAATGGTTTGCATAAGGTTTTCTAGGGTTACCCTTGCCGATGCTTGGAACAAACACATTCACTTTACGGACTAGTTTTGTGAGTCTACTTTCATTCATCCTTTCCAGATGGCAAAACCACCGCAACATTTTTCTATTTTATTCTCTACATCTCCCTTTAAGCCACAGCGCTAGCTGACACCACTGTTCCTACATCTGTCTCTCAAAGACACTCCGTGCATTACAAACAGAGATCGCATCTCCACCGTATTGATTCTATTTTCGTTTTCCTTCGGCCATTCCCAGCTTTCACCACCACACTAAGCGTAGTCCATCAGGAATAGCTAAACGCGCTTGTCGTGACACTTTTACTATTCATAAGAACAAGCAAGGCCCCATTCGACTTGTCTAACTCTTTTATCTCCTATACATGTATAACATTCAATTGTGCTTTCGACATTTTCAAGAACAGTAAATTTAGTCTTGATGACATTTACTAACTTTGTTGATAACTTATGCATTACTTCCAGATTGTTTAAAGTTGTTTTCTCACGCTGCTTTCTCTATAATTATTATTTCACTAGTCTTTTCCAAGATAAGAAAAGTTAAACTTAACTCGGAAAGTTGGAGATCGGTCGGAACAAGCGGAGATGGTTACGGGGACCAGTACATGAATATTGAAAAGCCAATATTTTTACTGTTGGCGAGTTGCCAGTCCCCGGGTTAGGCTTTTCTGCGCTCGGATTCTTTATTTAATTTTATCCGCATTTGATAACGAAGTCTTCTCGATTTTGTCTCAATTGGATCTTAATTTCCTGTCCTAGATATACTTAGTTCGTTATGTACATATATTAAATGTTAGTACTGAGCCGATTTTTATTACAGCTTTAAAAATCTGCATTGCAAATGCCGGGTCAGCAGTTACCTTAAAGGACGACCTTTTAATATTAGCTCTCCTTGAAAGTAATCCATCTGCATGTTATTCCCGACCCTCGACGCGCTGCAGGCCAACATGCAGGGCGTAAGGATGTGGGAAGGTACGGTAAAGATGTAAGGGGTTGATCGAAACCTGATACAAGGTGCCACTTTTACTATCCGCGTATACAGTATGCAGAGGTGACGTCAAAATTTTCCGACAGAAGGTGATGCAAGTTGCATGTAAACTATGAACACGTAGCTATCCCGATGAGCGAGATAATAAAATTTGTGTCGGTCGAGGCGGTTGACGACGTTAACGATTCACCGTTGGCGATAACGATTAAAAGTACATTTTATGAAAAGTTTCTTATTTACGTGAGAGAGGAGATGTCTCTTTCACGTGCTCGGTCATTTTAACATCTACAAGATTCCGCGTTAAAAATGATGTTCGGTGACCAGACTCTTTTGATGGCGTATCGTTCATCAAAACGAGTTGAGATTATTTTTCAAATTTGATGGTGAACTCAAAAAACATCTTTTATTGACGTAGGAAGTTAGTAGTTGGAGTTGGGGAAAAAAAAAATGGTTTTTAAAACGAAAAGGAGTTATCGACGGCGGCGAGTCCTCAGTCTGATAAAGCGTTAGATAGATCATACTTCAAGTAAAAATTGTGAAAATTCTGAAATGATCACCGGCGCCCACGAAAGTCGAGATCGGAATTATATATATATATGTATATGCAATTGTTTTAAGTCACGTGTAAAACGGACGAATTGTACAATTTTATTACACAATGCTAAAGAAAACAACATTTTCAAAAGCATGAGCATAAAAAGCACCTTCAAAAATTTATTAATTAAAATAAAATAAGTCGGTGCCGGCTAAAGTGAAGTGAATGACGAAAAATATTTTAATGCATTCTGCGATGACAAAAATTAATAAATGGTGACCAAAACCAATGCTTAAATCTGCAAAACGCACACAAAAAAACCAGTTACAAATTACAAGACAGCCCTTTATAAAAGCCGAGACCTGCACGTGCTGTACAACCGCACTTGCTGTATCTTTAGCTGGAACCGTCATCCAAAATCATCAACAGGTTTTTGCAGGCGGTTTTTTTTGTAGTTATTTTCGCCATTACCGAGTTCAAAAGCGAGACCGAGAGTGGCACTCGCGGCGGGACAGGCCTGAGAGCGACATCGGAAGGGAAATGGAGGCTGTATTGACAGCGAGACTACCACCGCGGTCTGAAGTGGGGCCGATTTAGAAACTGTGATTGGAACTGGAACTGGAGTCGGAATCGAAGCCGGGAACAGAATCGGTGTCAGAATTAGGAAAGACCCGAAGGAGAATCGGGGCCTAAACCTTCAATTGTGCTAATTTAAGTGGTAACGGCCCTTATTCGAACGAGGCTCTAACGCCTTTTTCGTATTATGTACAGTTAAAAAGTGGAGACGTCATTTTTCCGTTTTTGCGACAAAAGGTATTTAGTCTTTCGCTTAAGATACGTACGCAATGTTCGATTCGTACAATAGACGAAATAGCTGGATTGGATGTTCTGTGGTTGTCGGTGAGCGTATTTACTTGCAAAAATGGTACAAAGGCGACAAAATTGACAACACTAAACGAAAGCAATCATCACGACTTTAATACGTATCGCCTCCGCATAGAGTCGACAATGACTTGACTCCTATAATGTTATTGTGCTAACATAATCGGACACCTAAATAGGATATGGATGCGAGCGATTTACAAGACGGATGGGTCTGTCCACGTTCAGGAGGGCAGCGGCAGGCGGCAGCTTTAATATTATAGCGACCGTTTCGTTGAAATAAGCATTATTTACACAAAAACCTTATAATTTACGGCCAGATCTTAAAGAAGATGGAATAAGTTAAAGTTGAAATCGTTTGAAATGACAATGCGATCATAGGCCATTTAAAATCCACATCTGGCAGTTCATTTTTCTGCTAAATCCGTACTCCACGACACCACGCCGGTGACGGACCCCAAGACCGCGGATTGGCGGCAGCTCCCGCTTAATTATGGGGGGTATGAATGTCAATATACGTTATATTTCAATTCTAATAACATTTAGCAATTTAAACATAACTAATAAATTGATTAATGCTAGTAATTGCAATGTGTATCGCGTATAAATATGTCTAACTGACTACAGAGGTTCCGGCGAGAGAGGACCGGCGTCCGTCAGTCGGAGCGGCGATCGGAAGGCAAGAGCTGAGTGAGATAATCATCACAATGAGGATGAAGCGAAACAAACGCATGACCCTCTGCAGAACTACCTGCCTCCCGTCGCAAGCGGTGGGGGTTGGCGGACCTCGCCGACTCCGGGCCGCTGCGATACTGACGGTGATCGAGAGCTGACGAATTAACGTGCTCTACGAGAGACTCGGAGCTCTGACTCGAGTCAAAAACTCACCGATTCACCAGCCAGCGGTCGCTAACTTTTCACAGTTAAGACTATAAAGAACGAATGACGACGGTCTGCCGTATACTGAAAGCGTCCTAAGCCAAAGGTAGATAATACTTAATTATTTGTTACAGTTATATGTAAATCATGTTCCTTTTCTAAACAATTTTATGATATCGCGAACGAAATTACAATAGAAAACTTTACCGGATCAATAAATACTGCCGCTTCCGGCTCGCATTGACGTCTTTAGATCAAAAATAATAGTCAACCTCTTCGATTTGAACTCGGTTCTGCTTGTATACTGTTTCGATACATAGCTGCTATTTTACTGGTATTTGTGCATTTTTTTTTACACAAATATTGTATGTCACATTCCGGTATACGATTTATTTCCGTGTGAAATTCCATTTCAACCCGTTCAGCCTCTTCAAGGTTAGTCAGGACGGAAGGCCCGACAGACGGCCGTTTAAATTTATTATACGTTTGCAATATATACACTATATTTAAGTTAAAGAGACCCGACCGGCAGCGTGCAGGCGGGCGAGTGACACCCGAGTAGATTTATAGCGGGCGCTGTATTAATACGAACGGCACAAAAATTGGCCTTCCGCGCTGTGAAAATGGTGATTTTTCTCAATTTTAGAAAAACCTTTAGCTTGAAATTCTCAGCTTCACATTTACACAACGAAACGTTTTAACATTTGCATATTTTCTGCATCAGCCTTAAAAATTAAAAAGCACATTTTGCATAAAAAATAGTTTGATTGTGTGGAATCACATTGTTAATTATTCTTGTTTTTGTTGGAATGTTCGTTATTGAAGTTATACTACTTTAGGTGCGTTTTGAAAAAATGATCAGAGTGCAATTTTAAGATGCGCGCGCATCAATGTAACACAAAGTTAACAGGTTGAAGCTGGCCGCTAAACCGCTCATCAAGCTACCTTCAAAACAGAAATGAAACCTCTATTATGCGCGCACGGTGCCACGCTCGTCGCCTCTGATCAGTGTATTCATATTTATAATATTGATCCACATGTTTCTAGTTTCTACATTCACAACACGTGTTTTAATTTCCTAAAAGTGCGAATTATATATGTGCTAATAAATTATAATCAGTAGTGATTTAAATTGAATATTTTGATTAATATTATTTAATATTCGTAAATGTTAGTGAAAAAAAATTGTGCTTATATATAAAGAAATGAACAAATTTAATGAAAACATATTGATAAAAATTAAAAGTGAATATTAAATTAAGAAAATAATAAATATTTACAAAATGAATAAATTTAATTGTTTTTTTAAATTTATAACTAAATGTATTAATGTGATTAATTATTTATAAATTAATAATTAATTATTTGCATGCAACTCAAAACTATTTTTTACTGATGCCAAAGAAGTATAACTTCTCACGCGCGTACCTATTTTTTTAAAGTAGCCTAGTTATTTGTGAGTACTAAACACATCTGTAATTGACGTGCACACCAGAACTCTGATCTTACTGACTCCACGTGCCACACATGGATGCTTGTCGAAAAAATTTTTATTCATCCTCTGTTACATGTATGTAGTGCCCCCTAGAAATTTTTATTTTTATTATTTAACAATCACAATAAATAGTGGTTTATACAAGACACCTTCACTCCAAATTTCATTAATACGCATATCGTAGTTTTTGGGTAAAACGCCTGTGATATAAGGACCGACAGACGAAAGGATATGACGACACTGCAAGGGTTCCGTTTTTGCCATTTTGGCCACGGAACCTTAAAAAAATTAAAATTTAATAAAATTAAAAAAGAATCGCAACAGCGATGCTGACTCTAGACACGGGGAAAAGGCAGTTCGACTGTGGACATTTATTTGATTTTAATTAGAAATCGAATACAGAATGTTCTTTTAGATTTTTTAAGAAAAATATTTTTACGAAAAAGTTTGATGAGGACAAGAGCGATTATCAAAATGTCATATCAGTTAATATTTTAAGTGTGTTCGATGTCATCGGTTTTTCAAAGGAATACGTAACTCCGGACTAATAACGCAAAATAAACTCATATTTTTTAGGGTTCCTCCTCTACACGTAAAATGGGGACGAATTTTTGCGGGTCCGTGAAAACCAATGGTCGATGTAGAGATCCCTTTGCGAATTATCAAGCTTTAAAATCTCCCCCACGAAACTTAATCTTTGGTATGTCTGTTCTTGGATATGTAAAAAAATTCTGAGGCCTGGAGCACCAGGCCGCCTGGAGGTTGTTGGAGGTACCGCCCGTATCGCCGGACATGTATATTATTTTATTTAATTTCCCATAAAATGCACTTTTTTTGGTAAATTTTGTCGCCGCACAATACATCGGGTTCACGAATGCTCGAGCCCACTCGGCATTTTTAATTTGTCCGTCATAAATGTATTATCATGGAATATTTATTTTTCGTTAAATGCTTATCAAAAATTTTGTATGCATTCCCGAGACATATTGTGATTCCGCGCTCGGAGTATTTGAAGTACCAAATTAATAAAAAAGCATTTACATTCCTAAAAACGATAACGTTATTTTATGGAAACAAGTAATATACAGTACAACGCACGAAACTCTACCGCTCTGAATTGGTTGCGAATGATACACTCCGCAGGTACTACGCTCCCCGACCGCTCCTTCTTCACATCCGCGTTCCATTTTACGCCATTGCGACCCTTTCGTGACAAACTTCAGAGCGGCAAAGTTTCTTGCGCTGTGTACTGTAATGTTCAACCTCATCCGGCATGACCATAGACTATATTAGTACTCGACTCTCTATTTCTTTAAGGTATTTCTTTAAATATTGTATTGTATGAGGTGTTAATTCGCGGAAATCCATAGTAGACTGTTAACAGTCTAATCACGCTGACAATTCGAACCAAAACAATAAAACTAATTGCTCCTTCTATCCGAGAATAAAAAATTTATCAAATATAAAACTTAATAAAATGAAGAATCGCTTCTTAATAAAGGAATAAAATATAATTTCATAAAAATTCGAATAATAAAACGCGAAATGAGACACTGGCGATAGATACTGAAATATCTCTGCACAAAAGTAAATGTAACGAGTCCATAAAATACAAAATTTCGGATTTAATAAAATTTAATAATAGTAATACCATTTCGGACTATGTATACAATGTAGATCATAAAACGTTAATATCATTAAAACAAAAAATATTGAAAGAAAATATAGTTATTATTAAAAGCCGATAAAGGGAACGCTATTGTAATAATGAACAAGTCGGATTACAATACTAAGGTTAATAATATAATTAATAACGAAAAGAATTTCAAAATTAAAATATGATCCCACCAATAAATATATTGCGGAAGTTAAACAAAATTTATCGTTTTCAAAATTTTTATTGACTAAAGAATCAGAAAAAGAAATTTGATACCGATGAATCCACAGGCCCCTAGATTGTATGGTTTGCCAAAAGTACATAAAGAGGGTGAGCCGGTTCGTCCGGTGGTATCGTATGCAGGCGCCAACATATAGATTAGCTAAATACATAAATGATATAATAAAAGAAAAATTTCATTCAACCCAAAATATGGTTTGGTTAATAGTTTAGACCTGGTTAACAAAATTAAAGATATTGTCCTTCCAAACAATAGCAAATTTATCTCATTTGACGTAGACAGTTTATTTACTAATGTTCCCTTTAGAGAATGCTTAACAATTATAAAAGATAAGTTAGATAAACAAAAACTACATCCAGGCGAGAAGGACGATATCTTAAAATTAACAGAATTGTGCATGAATCAAAATTATTTCCGTTATAATAATCAATTTTATATACAAAAGAAGGTCTAGCTATGGGTTCACCTTTAAGTCCATTAATGGCCGAAATTTTTATGGATGAATTCGAAATTAAGCACATAGTAAACAATAATAATATCCTGTATTATTTTAGATATGTGGACGATATTATTATGTTGGCTGGGTAATTCAATAGAATTAGATCTGTTTCAAAATTATATTAATGGCATACACCCCAAAATTCAATTTAAACTAGAGGAAGAAACAAACAATTCTATAAATTTTTAGATTTGACCTTAACCAGAAAAATAATAGACATGAATTTAAAATATATAGAAAACCCACGTGCACAGATATTACAATACCCATTTCTTCTTGTCATCCATGGCAACACAAATTGGCGGCTTATAAATCAATGATACATCGGTTATTCACCATACCCTTAATAATCATAATTTCCTTTTAGAATTAAATACCATTTACAGTATAGCATTGGCAAACGGATATAGTAAAAATGTATTGATGGACTCATTAATAAAAACAAAAAGTATTATAAATAAAAGTATCTATCCAACACAATCTAAAGATCAAAAGAAATATATAGCTAGTTTGACATATTTTGGTACAATTTCGGAGAAAATTTCAAGATTATTAAAAACATAATATTTATACGGCCTTTAAAACAAATAATAATTTGAAAACTTTATGTAACAATAAAGATAAATTACACAATAATAAAAATCTGGAATTTATAAATTAACTTGTGATGACTGTAAATCAATATATATAGGACAAACCGGACGTTGCTTTGAAAAAGATATAAAGAACATATTTCGGCCTTTAAAATAATAAATCAGACAGATCCCATTTTGCTAAACATCTATTAGAAACCGGTCATAAGCTTAATAATGATCACAAATTCGATGTCTTGCATGTGTGTGAGAAGGGTTACGTTTGAATGTTTTGGAATCCTTCGAAATTTTAAAACATAAAGATAATAATAATATGCTCAACGACCAAATTGACGTTTATAAATCGCCATTATTGGACGCTTGCCTGTAACTACTTGGGTAATGTTGGTGATGGTTAGTCTGTGACATTTGACAAGCATGTCTATCGGTGGTGATCTGTGGCTGTCTTAATAATGTTTTTGTCGCTCTTTGACCATTGCATGACAGCGGCCTGTCTAACGAGGTTGTGTTGGTTGTTTTAACGCTCCTTGCACCCTGGTGGATGTGACTGTCGGAAATTTCCTGAAGATGTGCCTTGTTGGCATGAAACGTACGTAGAACTAAACAATTTAATAGTTGGCGGAATTAGATAATTATAGTAATAAATAACACTTGCTTAGGTGTTCGATATCTGTCAATCCTCTGGAATCAATATTCAATCATTTGGATAGAGATTCGTAGTGGAGAGGCAGATTCGAGGGTCAGCGGTGGGTTGCATGCTGCATGTTAATACATGTTGCAGGCAAGCGTCTATTTATTTCTTTAAAGTAAAAACTTTTGCTAACCCCAAATATAGTTCAGAACCGCTAATGGTAAAAACTTGATCAAAACCGACTTTTGTATATCGTAACCTTACATATTGTTATTTCTCTAACTTAAAGTAACACACTGATACAACAAAGAATTTTTTTATCAAATTTTTGGTCTCATCATGGTCATTCAAAACGTGAATATACGTGAGTAATGTTTTATTTTCTTACTTTAACTGAGAAATTGTCACATATACATTAGTGTATATAAATTTATTCAGAGCTATTTAGGAAACGGCTATAACGATTTCAAAGTAAATCTTCTCTTTGATAAAGTTTTGACTTTCAAATTTATCCGTATTCCCTGGAAAAACGAAGAAAAAAACTTAGATAATATTTTAATTAATACCATTGGGTGGACTTTTGAGTTATTCATATATTCGCTATGCCTTTGTATTTGAACAATAAATGGAATTACGTAACGCGAACCCCAGATGGCGCTATTGATACACATAGGTCAATTTGAAATCACACAGTGTTATATTACGTGTCTAAATATTTACCGTCAGGAATGACCGTGAGTTATCCTCCTGCAGCGGCGGTTTTGTCTAATATTATCCATCATTCTAATTCCGCAAGCCCAGAGCCGCGCGCGCCCGCCGCCCGCATTAGCCGCACGAGGCGCGGCCTGACGTCTAACAAATGGTCCTCGCCTTCAGCTTCGTGTTTCCCTTGAAATTTCAGGCCGGAATGTGTCGCTTCACGGCCAAATTTTTCATGATTACAGACGTCATACGTCTACGTCTCTCCGCTTTCGATTTAATTGTCGGAAGGAAATATTATTTCGCTTACGGCTTAAATTGTTATTCATTGTTACAGATGCTGCGATTATACAGTTCTTAGAATAGTTTGGTCTTCTCTAGACGTTTGTAAAACGATCGATTTATCAACATCAGAGTCGCCACCGACGCGAGCCGACTTCATTATTCTGTGTTAAATTATTTAATTATTTACCGAGTACTTCAAGGCTAAGGAAGAACTTCACACCTTCAGAGTGCCAAGTCGAGCGGTGCCGGCGTGTGGCCGCCGTCGGGGGCACCGCGGGGAAAAGTCTCGGTTTTAGTGACGTAAGTGCCTATTGCTTTTAGTGCATTCGTTTACACCCAATTAGGTTAGAACGTGTCGCAACGCTGTCGATGTTGCTTTGTGTTGTTCGAGTTTTTGTTAAAGAATTTTTAAGGGGCAAACGAGCATGTGGACCAGCATAGAGTAAGTGGTCACCGAGGACCATGGGCACCCGTAACCTCAGAGAAGTCATTAAAGCGTTGCTGATCTTTTGGAATAAACGGCCATTTTTATTAAAAACTTGCTTGTCGTAGACGGTTTGGAAATACCGCTGATGGCAGATAAATTCAAAGTTTTATCGTACGTGGCAGAAATAATGTAAAACAAAGCGTACGACGGTAGACTGTATCAAGACGGTCATGGTGTCGCATCCCGGGGCATCCCGGAAGCCACTGCATCTCTTCAAGCCAAGGGTCAGATGTCGGAGAGTGTCGTCGACAATCCGACACGCTCGACGTTGGATGTGGTCGGGTGGGCTGTCGAGCGGCGCGTCGCCGGGCCCGGTCTCGGTGACGTCACGGCATCAGCATCGAGCCCTTTCCACCGTGGCGATGCAAGGAGTATGGAGGTTACGAGATGAATGCAACTGACGACGGTCGACTCGCCTCCGGCAGCACGCCGGTAGGTCGGGTGTGCGATTACATCTATGGGCACATAAAATCCAAACGAAGAAAATGGACGCTAACATAGAGATTGGTGTTTCATTTGCGACGCAATCGAAACGCATAGATTTAGTTATTTAACCCGTAATTACCGAAATTTAATATTTAAACACAAGAAAATTTCCGTAGTGAATGCAGGCGGCCCCCGCCCCGCGCCCCGCGCACGGCGTGCTCTACAGCGAGCAGGGTGCTGCAGCGGCGGGCGCGGGGTGCGGGGCGGGGGCGGCGTGCGCTTGCTAGTCGTTAACGGAATTGCCCAAATTACCGTGAAATTGCCGGAATCAGACCGCAACAGCCGAAGTGGTGCGATCGGCCGACTCATTTCATGTAGATAGTCATGAAATTTAGAGTACATACGTAGATTTTATTTCGTGTACATACATAGATCATGAAAAATGGAATCGGTGATGTCGCAGCAGACCTGAACTCTTAGATTTGACGACCTTTTTGACCGGACTAGGCCGCATTCGGGATCGGCGGTGTTGTTTGGGCTATCGTGGTCTGTGACTTCGAGCCGGCTATGCCATATGCAGTATACCGCCGGAGTCGCCGGCGACCGCGACGAACGTGGCGGGGCAGATCGGGTTCGTGAGAGAGGAACGAACCGGCGACCGAGCGTGAGGCAGCGCCAGGCTCGTAGGGTGGTCACCCGACAGCGGCATTCTGCGTGCTGCTCGGAACCCGTCAGACGATGTCGCGAGAGCCTTGGGCTACTAGCACGGTTGTGTAGTTGTTTAGGAGGTTGTTAGTCCGTGCGTGTCCGACACCCGATGCGCGGGCGCACGGTCAGCCCGAGGAGAAATACAAAAAAGTTCACCAAAGCTGCTTTTCTATCATATAGATAGACCCGTTAGCATGTCATTATCGATTGAAGTCATTTTTGAGGTCTACTTTTATCCAACAACGTCAAAGTAAAAGGAGGGTTATGATTTCAACAGTGTATATGAGCATGGACAAGATTATTATCGTTTAGGGGTCCCCTACCGTCGCAGCAGCGGGACGCACACGCGTTGTGCAACTCCAATATTAATTCGTTCTAGATGTGAACGCCGTGAATCGGCACCTGGCTATGACCGATGCTGTTAGTTGCCAAAATGACTTACAAGCTACGCTGTGGAAAAAAGCTTCATTTGCAGCTATTAACTAATATCCGACTTGATTTTGTACAACGCCCTTAAAGGACGACTCAAGGGACTTAAGGAATGGTTTTATCATGGCCGGGTTATTTATACGTTCTTAACATTAGGATTTTTGTTATCTAAACTTTTGTTTGTCTGATTATATTGTATACGCTAAAATAATTTCTTAATTATATGAGGAAGACTATCAATACAAATAATATCGATGGAATGGTGTAATGTGAAATAAATGTCATATTTTATTGTATTATGATTATGGTTCCAGATGGATTTATTTATTGTCCGTGCAATGCCACAATTCACCTTCTGGACTTCGAGTTCCCACGACGGCTGTCGCTCATCGAAGCTCAGAAAGTACTCTGAATTGAGACGACGGCCGCGGGCGCACCTCGCCGGGCCATCGCCTCGGTGCCGAACACCAAACGTCACACATATGCTATTTCAAAAGTGTAATAGCGTGAATGTCAGCGCATTGACACGGATGCTTTACGTTAGTCAATTTCTAAGCAGCTTATATTAACGTGGAAAGTTGACGACTCACCCATCGCGCAGGTCCGAGCCGCCGCCGATCACAGGCGCCCACGGTCGTCGGGGCACCGGCAGCGCCGCCGGGTGCTGTGGACAGTCCCGCGCTCGCGCGACCGCACTACACTCGCGAGGGTTCCGCACTAAGCGTGTTTCACCGTGACCTGTGCCCGGGTCGGCGCACTAAGTGTTTAAATAATTTTCGATCTTTCTAAAAAGTCATACACGTTCTGATCCAATTCCTCAAACAACTTTAAATTTAAAGATCATTATTTAATTGTATATAATGTTTTCACTAGAAATAAAACATAATTAATATAACAATAAAACTATCAAAATGAACCGGAGCTACCCACAAACGACATATTTTATTATGTGATTTTTTCAAGTTGTATTCGTTTTGATACATTAAAAAAAAATGTGATGAGACCGAAGTTGTACAATGTCATGAAATGTGTAGGAAATTTCAGCAAATTTTTAACTGCGTGAAATCAGTCATTAATTTATTTACATTTTTTAACTTCTTTAAATGTTGCACGCGCCGATTGGTTTTCGTTTTAAATCTTACAGATATTTTAATAGCTATTAAAAATGTACAATTACAAATGCTTAGGAAATAGTAATGTCTAGAAATCCGTATGTCACTTTGTTGTTTATGAGATTTAGATATACTATTTTATAAATTTAAGTTCGTTTAATAAACGTGGTATATAACTTCCTTCATTCCTCTTGTTACCTTCTGCCTTATCACACACCACGCTAATGGTGTGTAAGAAATTTTGCAATTTATTTATAAAAATATTGTTTTCGGAAAAAAATTAAATCGTACAATAAACGCAATGTTTTCATTATTTTTTTTCTGTCCCATTGGCATCCAATTCTTTGTTTCGGAACAAACTTGGGTCTGCAGCTCATCGGGAAATTAGTGTGAAATAGCTTGCAAAAGTCCGTCCAAACGAACGAAGAGGCAGACAAGAAAGCGGGTCAATGAAAACATGATAAATACGCTTGCTCTTATTTACATGCCAATCTTCTTCGCTCGAACTATTTATAAACGAGCCAAGTATGTGTTTTTTTACAGTAAAATGAAAGTTATGCCGGGTAAGTCCGGGGTATTTCCACACATTTCGATATCCGTAGGGCGGCGCCCGCCCCAGCCCCGCGCCACACCCCCTCGCCCTCTGATAAACACTGCGCTTTACATGAAGTACTCCCATCTGCTATGAGCTGCCTTCAGAGAAAGCCCGTCCCTTCAGACCTCATCACATACACTGAGCTTCGAAGACGGATAAGCTTGTTATTAGTATGTCCTGCCTCCGGAGTGAGGGTACGATATGTGTCACTTATCTCATAATGCTTTGGATGTAAATTTTTTTTCTGGGCAATTAATAATATCCCCGCAATAAAAATTAGATTTTCCCGCGCTGCACCCCCGTCGGCCATGGAGCGGCCCTGCAACTCTCGATAGAGGATTACTAACTAACGCTTTCTGCTCCGTCCGCACGGCACAGATGTATTTCTTTATCCACACCGAGCGCTCTCTCATCCGATCCCGTCTTCAATTCTGACTCCCACTCTTAGTTTCGACTCCCTTTTCGACACTTTTCGACAACAGGTGCCGAGAAAAAATATATAATCAACCTTAACAATGTTCACAATCAATGAGATTAAGGTAGGTACCTGATTTCGAAAATCGAACTGGGTTCACTTCCCACCTATATCTGTTCTTGGACTCCCTTCTGTGATGAAATCTCGGCAACAGGCAGTGAAGGCAGATGTTTTTTAGCAAAAATAAGGCTGTTTCAGGAATGGAACTCTGTGCACTTCCTAACCGGAATCTGCGTATCCAGATATCGACATACACATTGCAGGGTGAAAAAAAAGGATTCAAGAACCACCATAGATGCCTGCCATCGATTATAGCCGGAATAACGGATTTAACAAGTCACGTCTCTGAACAAAACATCGCATCTTACCCGTTGCTTAGGAGGATCTCACGATAAATACTTATATTAAACAGGAGAAGGTCGACTGATTATAATATTTCCTTGAAAGAAATTCGGCTTTCACAATGTCTGTCCTGACGCTTGTCCAATCAGAAAAGGAATACCCACAAATTACTATACTTGAAAAAGTGATCTTGGATATAACACAAATGACAGAAGACCGACCAGTCTAATGAAGGATGGAGAGACATGACCATTGGATATTCAAAACAGATGCTTTTAAATTTCTTCTTTTTTTGTGATCGATTGACCGAAACGAGTTATAAATACAAGAAAATGGCCTTACTTTTAATCAAAATGAATTATGGACCACTGGAATAACACTGCGATATCTCGTTCAGCAGCTGTTGTCAAGTTACCATTTTGTGAGGGAACTTCAAATTTGCTAGCGAACACGGATGTCAGTTCTGAGGCGTTACAAAACCAAAAGAAAAATAGGTACAAGTGAAAATTCTTTATCGACGTTTGAGAGAAATTTTCGTCGTCACGTTTTTCTGTTACGCGCCTTGTTTGTTTCTAAAACTCAGTAGTGACGTGAAAAATAATATTTCAATAATAAAGTGATAGGCAAAAAAATAAAAGGATTTATTCTAATTCCAGTGGATTTCTAACAAAAGTAAGTAACTATATCTTTTTTTCTTATACATTCAACACGTGGGCGTGATCATGGTATTTTTTTTTTTTAGGTTATTTCAGGTTAACCTCAGTTTTGATTGTAAGTGTAGGTAATGATATATAATTTCATTATAAATAACAATTATTAATTAATACAGCTGTTAATCGAGTAAACATCAATTAATTATAATAATAAAAAAAATAATCATTTAAAAATAAACTGTACACAATTAGAAAATGAAAACATAGAGATATACATTTTTTTTTCCTTTTTCATAATATATAGAATTTATCTATGAAGAACAGTCCTCAAACATCAGCAACAAGATGCGGCACTACCATTGATGGAGTTTTGTTTTGCTTAAACTTTATCTAATTAAGTTTTATTTAACTCTTTTTCTGTAAAGTTGTAAATAGTGGATCATTTTTCGAAAAATGAAGTCATAAAGAAATTTCACTTTTTACGTGTGTACACTAATACACACACATTATTATTTTTCTAATTAATTGTGAAGGGGTTAAATTGAGGATGAAATGTTGTATGGAAAATCGAAACAGCTAAAGCTATTTATTTCAAAAAATTACATTTTATCAAATCATTACTATTAAAAAAATATTAATAATTAAGAAATAACGACATGACTCCTAAATGGGGTGAAATAACAGTCGAAATTTTTATACAAAAAGTGTATGTGTATTAGTGTACACACGTAAGAAGTGAAACTTCTTTATGACATCATTTTTCGAAAAACTGATTTAAATTATTATTGTTTTTTTATTTTATTATTACAATTAATTGATGTTTACTAGATTAACAGCCGTATTAATTAATAATTGCTAGTTTTAATAAAATTATTTACACTCACTGATATTTACAATCAAAAACTAAGGTTAACCTGAAATAACCTTAAAAAAATAAATACCGTAATCACACCCACGTGTTGAATGTATTAGAAAAAAGGTTTAATTTTAAAAGCATATTGTTATAATATAAATAAAACATAGAAATAAACAAAATTTTTTAAATCCATTTAGGCTATTTTGTTTAACATAGTGGAAATTCTTGATAAAAAATAAAAAATTATAGCATTTTGATTTTTAAACTATATTAATCAAACCAAGAAAATTCGGATTTTCAGCGATTTTCAATTTTAAAAAATTCATAACAATTATTGTGTTAGAGATACGATAATGGGTATGAGGACTTTTTTTGTTCAAAATATCGTAAAGAATATAAAAAAAAATAATTGATTGCAAAAAATGCATTTTTTCTAGGCTATACAGTTTTTTGTTGTTTAAACAATAACGTCAAAAGATTTCAAGTGTCATCTTACACTTTTATAATCAGAAGGACCTTCCGGACATTTAAAAAAAAAAATTACGAATTAAAACAATTTTGCAAACGAATGCGCCACTATGCCCTGCACTAATAAAATCGAGTCACTCAATGAAAGAATGTGAGATATAGTTCATGTATGTCGGTTGAAAAGGTTTCAACTTAGATAATAGGAAAATGTAATATATACAAACTGTAAATAGATCTAGGGTGTTGACAGAAAGTATATGTGACAGGTGGCCTTAGTAACAATTATGTTTATGCCACGATGACATTAATAACATTGAATAAATATGGCGCGTAATGGAAAAATGTTACCCAGAAATAAAGATGGCGCGTAACAGATAAAGATGGCGCGTAACAGAAAAACGTTACATTGCTATAAAATTTCTCCCATACGCCGATAAAGAAGTTTCACTTCAATAAAAACGAAATTGCTGGCACTATTGACAACAAAACATACTCTAGCAGCTTTTTGCAAATAACAAAGAACAATATGTATCATTTTTGGGAAATAAGTTGCAAGAGGGCGAAATTAGGAATGAAATGTTTGTGAAAAATCGAAATCGCTATGTGAATTTTGTCCGTTTTTTTTCGCGTGCTTAAACCTTTTAATCCGTTACTATGAAACTAGTTATATTTTGATACTATTAGCATTCGGTACGTCTTCGTCCAAACAAAAACCGTGATCGGTAATAGAATCGAAATCGGACACGGGACGAGAAATAGAACTGAAAACCGGGACTGAAGTAGGGAATGGGAGCACCGTCAAAATCGAGTGACATCAAAATAGCATCGAGAGCGCGCCCGGAATCAGAATGAGGCGCAGGAGCGATCGGGATTCAAAGCCGGACTGAGCTCGAGAGTGAAGTCGGAATATCCTTTGATCGATACCGGCAGCGATCAAAGAAAATGATCGAGAACGAAAGAAACCAACATCGAGAGCGGGATAGCGATCGGGACTTGATTTCTCGATGAGACGATATACAAGATGAAGGAATTTATTTTCCGTCTACGAGGAGTTAATGTTATATGACAGTTAAGACAAAATATGAAAACATATAATTTGAAAAGTAAACTTATACTAATCAGGTACAGTATAATGCACGAAGCTGTGCGGCTGTGAATGTCGTAACGAAAGCGTCGTAATGGCATAAAATAGGATCGCGGGGGAGAAGAAGTAAGGGTCGGGGAGCGCCGAACCTGCGCACTGCCTCATTCGCAGGCACTTCAGAACGGCAGAGTTTCGTGCGTTGTACTATATTGTATTTGTAGTAAACGCAATTTTTTTGTCTAAATGTCTAATTTTTTTACTGAATATAACTTCACACCGTTTTACTGATGAGCACTAACGCAATATCGTTCTGTTTATAGGTGAGTGTGAGCCTGCTATTGAGTGTACAAAAAATCGTTGTAGATTTTCCGGTCGAGGTAGTGGAGATACAACTTATTTGAAACTAGTTTTATTACTGATTAACTAAATTTAACACCAGAAAGCGAAACGGAAATATCTAATTTAGCTCTCGTCAATTTACAGTAGCTACAAAACACAGTCACTTGATAGTCTTCTCCTAGACTTGTCACAAAGTCGCGCACATTAAGATGTCTAAGACGGTCCCCACATCTAGACGCCTTATTATTAAATTATATTTTTCACTAATTGTACAGCGACTATGATTCAGGCTCGGAATGTGTTTTTGAAAACGAACACTATGTGGGGAAAGGCAGGGGCAAGAGGGGGAACGAGGGGGGGGAGACGCGAGCCCCCGGCGACGGCGGCGCGGAGAGCGGGCGCAGCAAATTAAACGCCAGTGAACATACGCGGGACGGTCCCGGGCCAGCCGCCGCCGCCCGCCCTCGCGCGGCATTAAATTCCAACATAAACAGAAATAAATAAAAATCAATAGCCGCCCCCCCCTCGCGTCCCTCGGCCGCTCGCCCTCGCGCTGATCTAAAAATCGTATTTATAACTCCTAATAAAATATGTATTTTATTGTGGCCGTCGGGGGCGCGCCGGAATGGATCCCTCAGACCCGTACGGAGGATTTAGAGATTGTCGTAGGCTTTGTCGATGCTCGTAATAAAAACCGTAGATAAGATTGGGCCGGCTTATATTTTTTTTAATACAAAACCCTCCTAATATACTCTATGGGCTAGATTTTTTCATAGACCTTAGGGTTTTACTCGGCTTTCTGCGGTTAGTTTGAAATAACCTTGAGATTCGGGATTCCGATGTTTTGAGTACGAGATAGAACAGAACATTATTTCGCGTGCGGCGGGTATGCGCGAAATTCCGATATAAATCTATATATATATATATAAAACAAAATGGTGTTAGTTACGTCATTTATAACTCAAGAACGCCTGCACAGATTTTTATGATTTGTTGGATTTGTGTCCGCCCCTTATCGCAGAATAAATAATTAAAAATTTCAACAAGTCTCGAAAAAAAAAAATGTAGTAAATTTATTTTCTCATATATTTTTCATATGAAACGTCATTTCTGACATAACAGAAATTAAAATAAGTAAGTTTAGGTTTTGCATAGAGTACATTATTTGTTTCTTTTTTCTCAAAGGCAAAAAGTATTTAATTGTACATCCTGACTTATTTCTAATAAATTTACATTCATTTATGTTATTGTCAGTATTTGTTATTTTAGTAATTTTAACAGGAAATTGAGACAGTACATGGTTAGGTTGGTAAAGTTCCATTAGTCATAGTCGCCTTATCTCTGGTTCAAATCCCTCTACCTATGGTAATCCGGTCTCTTATTATCATAAACGCTTCTTTTCAGTTTAATAAAGTGTACATTGTCAGTAGTTATGTACGTTGTCAAAAATCTAAAAATATGTTTGTATAGATGTTTGTCGTCAAGGCCGCTGTTGAAATAGCGAGACCGGGATCGGATCTGACAATAGAAGCAAAATCGACTTCGGTAACAAGACCGTGGTCGGGAGTGAAAGTGACAACGGGGACAGCTAGTAGTCAAAGTAAAGAAATTCATTCTGTGCTCACGCGAGTGAAACTATGGGCATGTCTGAATGATAAAAAGAAAACAGTTATTGCTGAATATTAGTTTACGCCCAGCGAAGCGGACGAGTGACGACTATATATAATGAAAATGGTTTTCTTTGTCACGCAATCTCATAAAAAATATCTAATATATCTGCGTGGTACATTGACTGTTCGATGCGGAATCATTTATAGGTGGTTATAGGATTCTCATAATTTAACGTTTGCATAACGATAATTGTTCGTTATCGCTACCACTAGCGTCCCAAGGGAGGACCAAGATCGGTAGCAAAACCTGTACTGAATCGGGAGCGGGACCGGACCGGAGCCGGCGATGGGACGAGACCGACGTCGAGAACAGGACCGCGATCGCGGTCAGAAGTGGCAGAAAAATCGGTCGACATAGAAGGTGAAGGCATTCATTCATGTCCACGGGAGCGACAGCGGGAGCACATTTGTATAATGAAAAAAAAATTGCTAAATTTAAATTTATGCCCGGCGAAGCGAGTAGGTGATCGCTAGTAGTGGTATGTAATGGCCCGGACGAGACAGACAGACAGACAGACAGGATTCGAGGACCGAGATCAGACGAAAAGGAAACGTGCAGAAAAACAGAAGATATGTGTTGTATTTCGACTTATAATAAATTGCTACGGAATCACTGGATCGCGCTTGGCTCATGAACGCACTGATCGCTGAAACAAAATTTCTCGTCGGCATTCAAAATATTAGGGTGGGTCGAAAAATTTTTTTAAGTGATCGATCTCTAATAGCGAAAATATGTTGAAGTTAAGTATCGTTATAAACCTTTTAAAATATTATTGAATTATTTTAAGTGGAACAGCGCGCGCAACGCCATTGAAGTTAGGAAAAAAAAAGTTCTAGTACCCCTTGTTTTACGCCTTAAGTTACACTTTTCACGTTGGGTTTAGTTTAATGTCTTAATTAGTATCCATTGAAATACTCGTTACTTTTGTTATATAAACTGTGTTGTTTATTAAATGAAGATTTTTTTGAGGTAAGTACATTCAGAGAATTCATGTATCAATGTGGCTAGTTTCTTGTGAAATCTTGTGAAATTGTAAACTGTGTAATTTTTGTTTTAGAACTTGGAAGTAAAATTTTTCCATCATGTCAAATAATAGACAGTGATACAAGTGCCCTATATTTGGAAATATAGAAGATATAAAAGAAAACATGTTACCAACATACCAGGATTTCATGAAATGTTACGAGTTGAATAAACTACAGGTGAAGATTAAAAATTACAGTAACAAAGAGCCCGCGTTTTCCGAAATTGCAGAAATCGTAACCCAGAAAGTTGAAGGAGTATGGCAAAAGGCATCAATCCCTGTAGTCTCGCATACAAGAGTCATTCAGCTCCTGAAAGCTTATCATACCAAATGCAAAAATATTACCAAATCATTAAAGAGGTTGTCAACTGAGAAAAAAAACTGAGTTCTTGCAGCAAAGCGAAATTTTATTCGATATTTGTTCATGCAAATGCAAGATAATAAATCAGTGTAATTGTCCCAGGGAAGTTAAAGTTATTAAAGAAGAACACGACTTTTTGAATGATCAACGGCGTGAGAGAAAATTGAGAATCGGCGTCATTGATCGCAATCGAACAAAAAATTTACAAAAAAAAGTTTGTTCGAAAGCAAGATTCAACAAAAATCTGTCTGAAGAGCGTTAACAACCCATCCAAAATGCCAGAAAAAGAATTAATGTTATCAACAAGTAGTGATTCTGATACAAGTGTTTCATTTCGGGAAAAGCTACCCAAAAATATAGAAGAGCCTTACCTTTTACCTCAGAAACTATGGAAAATAAGAAATACGTGAAAAGTTTACCAGTGTTGTCGCAAATATGTAGCCGTGTTGGAGTATCCGGCAGAGCTGCTGCTGCGATTGATTCTGCAGTTTTATACTAACTTTCATCAGATATCGTTATAGATAAATCAAAACTGCGAAGAGAGAGAAGGAAAGCACGTGACAGGCTTATGAAGAAACAAGCGCTTTTAAACTTGCCTGATTTATATTTTGATGGACGGAAAGATACAACCTTCAATATAGTCAAAAAGGGAACCAAAAGGTACCAGCAAGTAGTTATTGAAGAATACGTTTCTGTAGTTAAAGAACCGGAGTCCACTTATGTAGGGTATGTGACGCTATTACAAGGAACTGCAAAGACCATTGAGATATCAATAAACGTTCTTCTTTTCCCTAAAAAATATTAGTACTGTTGACCTCCTGGCTATTGGATGCGATGGAACAGTGACAAATACGGATAGATTTAGTGGTCTCATAAGGTATTTGAAAAAGACTTAAGAGACCTTTACAATGGACAATTTTCTTTCTTAAACTTAATAATAAATTATGTTTATAATTTATTTATTTATAACTAATTTATAATTTACATAGTATTAGAATATATAAAAAACAAGTTTATAAGTAATTTATAATTAAAAAAAAATAAATTAAGTCTTTAAGTTCATTTATGATGAAGCGACTTTTTCCCGGGTCCTCCTCGTCTGCTCTCGCCCGATGTCCCTAATGTTGTTCGATCAAGGGACAGATCTTTCCACTATCTCTTATTTGAGATCGAGGGCCGGCGCCGGCCCGACGTGCCTCTCGAGGCACGCGGCCGACGATACGACCGGGCTCAAGCTTAAAATTCGTCGCTGGATTCGTTCGCGGTTGAGAAGTGAATCGGTTGACTTCCGATTGAAGACCCGCGAGTCTCCGCTCGACCACCACCCGGAGCGCCCGAGCAACAACCTCCGCGAGCTTTCACCTCGCTATCATAACACTTGGAACTGACAACCGGCCGTCGTAAATTTACGACTTCGATTGTCAATGTCGACAATCGTTCAATTTTGTCGTTACAAATTGAACGTTTGTCGACACAACACGGGGCGTGGCTCCCCAAAAAGAGCTGGACTACACGCTCGTCGGTGCTCCTGTAAGTTTTTCCGTTGCCTAATTCTGGCGAAGGACAGTGCGATTTGTAAGGGGGACTTAGAGCGGGTATGAATGAAGAATCACTACCAGTGAGAGACTAGGTTTAGATAACGTTTAAAAACTATCATTGTTTGCTTAAGATTGATTCAAAAATATTACAACTGTTCGACACACCGGTATATGTATTAGTTTTGCCCGCAACTCCGCCCGCGTGGACACGGAATTAATTCTTTCACCTTCTACATCCACCGATCACGCGGTCGACTTATCCGGGCCCGCTCTTGATTCCTACCACGTCTCGCCTCGGATCCCACTTCCGTCTTCGATTCGATTCCGATGAAATAATATGAAAGCGATCTTCGCCTATGCGTTTCGTATCGATCCCGGTTTTATTCGCAATCCCAACGACGGGCCGACGTCGAACTCGACCCTCCCCCGAACATCGCTGTTACCAATCGCCGTTCTACGACCACGCGAGCGAAGTCGCGAGCAAGAGGTATTGTACTTATTAATTATAGTCTGTATACCATTCCGATATGAATAATATCCTACTGCAAAGTGTCATCAAAGTCTGTTCAATATATTTTTCGTAAAGAGCAACAAACGTCATCCTAAAGGAGTTTCGCGTTTATAATATTAGTAGGTCATCGTCTGTGCGGTATCGGTTGAATTTAATGATTTATTTGTTTTTCATTTTCGGTTTAGCGGTCTACTATTTCTACAACTTAATTTATTAGCTCTCGCCGTAACCTAACAGAAGCGTGTGTACTCTAAACCGCGGCCGGCACGCCTCCACAGAAGCCGCTCCCCCGTGTGACCCCACGCCGCGACCTCAAACTTCTAAACTCGGAACAGTCGCTTAGTTTATAACTTAATAATTCACGACATGCCGGCTGCGAAGTGACTTCGCAGAATTTCTAGACTCATACGAACGCAAACTCGGATGGTGCTGTAACGCTCGCCTCATTGTCTTTGGTTTCAATAAAACGTGTCGCTTTATTTTGTAAAGATTTATATTGTCTCTCGTTGAACCAATAATTCCAATTGTAATTAAATACACGAATATCTTTACTTCACACAAAAATTATATTTCGCCCACAACGAGAAACTTAAGGGTAGCTTTTTTTAAATTAAAAAAATATTCACAAACTGCATAAAGTCCTTCTTGATCACGCGTTTGCTCAATAATGATTGTGAGTTTTTGTAAGGGCAAATCTTCTATACCTTCAGACACCTCATTGAACGTGTGCCCACGGCGTCCTCGAATTGAATTGAATTCGTGACTTTATGTGTTAATTAAAATGTGTTTATATGTTAATGTAAACACATTTTATTTTTACATCTATGTATTGATATAAATTTTTTCGCCATTACATGTATTAAATTTTCGTAAATAAACTAAATATCGTAAATAAACGCCAGAGTAAGACCCTAACTTCCTCAAAATGAGATCCAAGCATCCTCCAGTTCCTAGCTTGTAAAAGGCTCGAGCAACTCGCTTTTGCAGCACGAATATTCTATCAAATGTACGGCGTGCTTCGAAGAAGACTGCACGACATTGATCTATAAAAACAGTCAAAGTAGGCCGGCCGGTCAGGCAGTTTGGAAATTTGAAAAATTTCTTGTCTTTTCAACTCAAATCCGTGTTTTCATGCCGCTTTACAATTTTTCTAATTGCTTTTGTACTAAGATTTAGACGCCCCCCCTTGCCGAAACAAATACTTTCACAATACCTTATATCAAATAGGGGCTTACACTGTAGGCCTTGTGCGTACATATGGAATAGTTTGCGTAGTTTCAAAATTAAAAAAAAACAATTTTTTTTCAATTTCAATTTTTTCAAATTTCAAGCAAGTTTTCGGAAATCGATGCAGTTTTTTAAGCAGAGAAAGTCGACGGATGTCAAACGTGTATGCTATAAAAATCTAGGAGTTATTTTCAAAAAACACTTTTTAAATGAATTTTTTGTTAACGATATGTTTCGAAAGGAACCACTTACTTTGAGGCAGTCAGCAACGACCGATCGCTGCATCTATTTGGGCTAAAGAGCTGGTTACATTTTGGTACATAACCTACAGACCGTCTAAAAGGTATTTCTGAACTTTTTTCTGAAAATTAAATTTTTAAAATGCGCACGCACACAAACATACGCAAACACAGACACAAACATACATACGGACGTACAGTCATCACTCGATAAATGGTCAAAACAGATTTCTAGAACCTTAAAAAATAAAGATCTGAAGAAAACTCGATTTTAAAAAACCGGACTGAAAGCAGTGATTTACCAATTTTTGAAAACTATTCATTTTTCATAGCGGAAACGTAAAAGAGGTTACATAAAAACAATCTCCGATTTACGTACGCAAGCGTTACTCAATACGTGACGTGACCAACTCTGATCGGCCACTGGTGTTTAGGAGACAAGTAGGAAACGCTGGCCACCAAAACCGAAGGCGGTGTGGAGTGTGGACAGTGTGGTATAAGCTGTGAATAAGCACTGACAGTCTTAAAATGTGGACTAAGAACTAGTAATTGTTACACTGCACCGACGTACAGGGCTTTTAGTGATATCGTGTTGGAAGTGTGGAGGACTCGTCGTGATCGCTGAGTCTGGACGGAAGCGCTCCACACAGGTCGGGGGATTATTAACCTCAAACATCACTTTTAAAATCGCCTACATATATCTATTTAAAATCTATTTCCATAAAACTTTCTCATCCAAAATAGCCTACTCATACAAATAGCTGTTTTCGGAATTGGTGCCGGCTAAGGCGAAAACAAAAAAAAATATCGCAACGACAGCGACGAACACAAAAGTTAACGAGAGATAACCAAATTCAACACCTGCATCAATAAAAATCAATACGAAATTGAAGTGTTAAATCAAAAAGTATCTAAATGAAAACGCAGATACGATCGCGCTTAGAGATCAAATGTTTTAGACAATTTCCAAAGTGGTCTAGCCAGACGCGGCGCCGGCACTCCGGCACATGTCAGCGGCGCACGCGACGGCGCGGGGTACGGCCGACTGCCAAATCGTCGTAATAATACCGATGCAATTGGTAACATTTTACGCTTTTTCGTTATATGATATTGGTGTTATTGCCTACGGAAATATCAAAAACGTTTAGTATTCAGACGAGTCATAGACAAGTTTATGCTGATATAGCACATCCGAGGCTGGCAGATGTTTGAACTAGCTTTAATGCATTGGTTTGTTTAGCTCAGCGACCACGGCTCGCGTGGCAGCGGGACACTAGAGCTGGCACATTAGTCCTCAGGAGGGTCGTCCTCGCCCGACGTCCCGTCCGGGCCTAACGATTAGCCGATTCCCCGATGAGTTTTCGACTCGAGTCGAGTTAAAGCACACGCCCCACGCTACGCACAATGGGTGAAGCCGTCATCGCCGCGGTAGCGCGGAGAGGGCGGCAGCCTCCGCCCCGTGCCGGGCCGGCGAGCGGGCCTCGAGGTCTAGACGCCTCGATCTGAAGCAACGGTGTTGTGGAAGGGTGTGCCTCAACAGTGGCGTAAATACAGACCTGACACATGTATATTTCACACACGCGCAAAACAAATGGAGTTTACGCTCAACCGCCCCCTGTGATTCGCGATCTAAGTCGGCCGGCTTCAGTGGTTCGTAGCGAATAATGTACTAGTGAGGGCCAACAGACGATCTGTTAAATATTTCTTTTCGGGCACTTTAAAGAGATGAAACAAAAATGCTAAAAATAGGCCAAGTGCGAATCGTATTTGTCACGAAGGGTTTCATACAACCGAACAATATATAATACTTCATTTTTTTTTAAATAGTTAATAAGAACAAGAACAATAATTAAGATCGAACAAAAACAGACGAAAAAACACATCAATTGTACCTCTAATTTTTAGGTATATTTTATTTTTATTGTTTGTTATTATAGCGGTTATAGTGACATACACTACATATTACGGTTCGAAAATACAACCCTGTGACAGACGGACAGCGCAGTCTTAGCTATAGGGTCGCGTTGACACTTTTTCGCGGATCCTTAACTGTTGCCGATTCGTGTCATTAATTTAAAAAGTTTTCATTCAAAATTCCCACGTTTATAACGCACCACGAAAGGATGCTAAATTAATCACTACAATCCTCAACGAATAAACAAACAGTGAAACCGCTTTGTTTTACAGCGACGAAAACGTAAATCGATCACGGGGAGCGCCGAGGGGGGGAGGCGGCCATTTTCTGCCGGATATCGAACCGGATGCTCGCGAAGGCGGCCCGGGCGGAGCCCGAGGCGGGCCCTCGCCGGGCCGATCGGGTGTCCCGGTGCTATCGGGTCCCCGCTCCATAAGACGAGGCGGCTCAGGGAGTTCTATGTAACTATAATCAAAAGCTTAAACGCACATCTATCACCTTCGTCGAGCCTGTCGCAAAACGCCGATAAACAATGATCGATCTGTTAAATCGTAATACTTAAAGGAGGGCGGGAAAGGGCTCGCGAACTTTCAGAGCGTTTGCAGACGCGTGCGGCGTCGAGTCTAGGAGTTTTAGAAATGGAAATCGGCAGCGCGCACGACCTTGGCGGTTCACGAAAACATACAGTCTGTCGTCACTTTCACCGTCAACAAACGCCGTATCGACCGGGCGCGCGGCGAGTCATTTCGACTGGTCCCTGGACAGTTGTAGGAGTGTAGTTTGAGCGATTGTCGATGGGCGGCGCTGTGCATTATTTATAAACAAACGAGGAATTATCGCAAATGTCAGATTATTTGATTGTTACAGTTAATGATTTTCTGTCAGTTACGAACACTCAAATGGCTTAAAAAGTTATTTGAGTGATTATAGACTTTTTTTTAAATTTATAATGATCAATTTATAAAACTAGAAAATCTAGAAAATCCTACGCAGACCATATTAGTGGTATATTAGAAAAGGGCCAAATTTTAAGCACCCGAAACCGACGAACTTGCATGAAAAACTTGATGGATGTCAGCGAGGCGAGAGAGATATGCAAAGATCGCACCATGTGGAAATCTATAGTCTCTGCCTACCCCCTCTGGGAAACAGGCGTGAGTTTACATTGTTATTATTGTTACTCAAAAAGCTCACCAAGCCACTTGTCACCAAGCCAAGGCTTGGTAAGCTTCAGCTATTTTTGAATATATATTTTTTATTACCTATAATTTGTATGCATAATATGTGTCAAAGGTATATGATTAAATAACGAAATTATCATTTTGATAAACGTAATATTATTTAAAATAATATTTGTCCAACACAAAATTAAAATTTTTTAGATACAAAATATATAGGAGGCTTTCAGAAGTGGTAGCGTGCACCGCGGGGACGGCAGCGCTATTGGCGCGGGCCGGCGGGTGCCGTGTCGATTTCTGAAGCGAAAGTGGCAGAGCCCGAAGACATTGACTGTTATACGAAAAAAGGACTGGAATTGCCGCTACGTAGGGCGGTGGGTGAGGGAAGGCGAAGGGACCAGCTGCGATGTGAAACCGACAAAATGAAAGCGACAACTTGTGATAAAATGAAGTCCCACTGCAGCAAAGGGATTAGGTCACGACCTTCAAAATGGCAGCAAGTTTTTTATCTACTAATTTCCATATTTGGGTTTGCAAACAGTGACACACGAAAATTGGTAATGTAAAAAGAAGTATACACAGATATGTGCGTGTATATCACCAATATCGTAAATCACAGAGAATAATTATACATATTTAAGATTTTAAGTGAAAAATAAAAAAAAAACCCGCAGAAAAATATGGGACAGTGTACAGAAAAGTTCAAACATCAAATTTGTAGATTAAGGTTTTAAAAATATTTTTTTGAAGGATCCAACCGTCGGCGCGATGGTGTCGATGGCGTTAAAACGCGTGTCGTAAGTGTCTCCGAGGCGGCACGTCGGCGACCGTGGGCCAGCTACAGTGGTTATAGCAAACAGCTGGCGCGGCCGAGCTTGTCTTCGTCGGGCTCGGTGAGGAATACGATAGCACGACACGCTAATTAAAGCTAAGCAGTCATATTTGTTGTGACATAAATCGTGTAACATCATAGCGTCGAGCTGGAGACATCTAGAACTTGTCCAATTTATTATATTTCTCCAGTAGAGACCTGTATAAAAATCTAACGGAGGAACATCTGAAGTGCATTGCTCTCAAAAACCTTTTCTGAACCATTTCTATGACGTCTTTATATTTATCATAGTATGGGTTTCGTATTGGAGCGGAATACTCTAGTGGACATCGAATGTGAGCTTTGTACAATTTATTTACCCACAAATGGGAAGTAAATGTAATGTTTTGTATAGCTTATAAATTTCACATCAATATGTGAGGTGTAACTACCTTCATCGTGGGCGTTTACAGTCACATAGTGCAAAAAATATATCTCCATGTCGGATGGTGAGAACAATGGGCATGCAGCATGCAGGGTGTAAAATTGTTACGGTAAGAAAATATATAGAATACCGTGTAAACAGAAATAAAATTAGATATTTAAAACTACCCTCTTGTACAAAATATAACAATGAGACTATGTATACAGTAATTCGATGAAATGCCATAGATCGAGTAAGTGTGTATATATAAGACATATAAGAAATTAGCATGACAATTATTTTCCAATATTACCCAATAAGAAAAGCAAAACAATATATTACAGTTTTAAGATGAACTAGACGTAATTTTTTTGAGGTCTTCCGATCGACCCTGAAACACGTGACGTCGCGTTTTCTTCGCACAAGTGCTTTTCTGCTCCTACTTCAGACAAAACTAAACCCTTTCGCTTCACAGAGATATTTGTCGCTTCCCGTAGTAAGTTGTTGAATAAAACGGCACATACACACATATATATATAAGACCGGTTCAAAAAAATCGACTACTTTTTTTTCAAAACCTGTAGCGAAATACCTTCCTAGTCATGGAAAAAGAGGCCTGTGAGAATGGGAGCTCTTAATATTAATATTGAAAGGTCGCTCATCGTGAATTACTATTTTACATTTAAATGACATGGGATTTTTTTTTTCAGTTCGGAATTTTATAGCTCATTTTGAATCGATGTCGGGATACATATTTGAGCGCTCTAAATAAAATATGTTTTGTAAAATTCTAATAGTAGGGTTTAAAATTCAACGTAATCAAATTTAACATAATTTTTCTTAAATATTTTATAATTTTATTAAAATAAAGTCGGTATACGGCGAAAGTTTTACGTGACAACGACTTTGAATGGTAAAATCATTTTAATGAATATTCATTCGTATAGTAGGAAGAAGGATGAAATAATAGTAACAATTTAAAACATTTATTTATACAAAGAATTATATTTAAAACATTAATTTATACAAAAGAATCTCGCACTGAATTTCATATTAACAAAATTTTATTTTACCTTTACACATACGTATTTATATACATACATACAATAACTTGCAATACATTTGCAAGCTATGCACTAATTCTCTAGTGCGCGCGCGGCAGACCGATCATAGTTGAGTTGGCGGGCCTCTTTCGGTGACTCATCGTTACGTTACCGTTTTTTCAAAACTTAATTTAAGACGTTGTCAAAAATAAATTAGAATATTGAATTGAATAGAACGAAAGTTCAACGTCGTAGACAAAGTAGATATCTGTTGATCTACTATTAGGAATAAATGACTTTTTAATTTAAAAAAATCGAAATTAGTTCTCTCTTTGAACATTTAAAAAAAAATTTAAACCCTTTGGAAACAGTCTGTTTTTATTTACTAGACAGGGCGCGGGCTATGCTCTGCGCGCCCTCATTATTTTCGAAAACCCCGCCACAACCTTAAACGACCAATAGCAAACCGAATAAATAGGTTACGGAAGTCGTGAGACATCCGATCGACCAACTTTTTAGAGAAGGATCGAAATAAAAACATTAAATTTTAAAGTATCATTTTCTTAAGTATTATTATTGAAATAACCTTTTTTTTTTACATATAACAGTAAAAAAGTCGTTATAAAATAAATTGACGACTATTTTAAAGTTGTTTTATTAATGTTTGTAAAACGTCGACGATGTTCTTGTACAACTTGTAGAAGATATTGGAGTTGCTACTCATTTCTCTTCAAGCAATCATTGTAATCTTCTATTAATGCAATACCCCGTTCCGCTACATCATTAACTACTGTTAACCCTTTGAAAAATTTTAGGTTTTCTTTATAACTTTCATTCTCGGACCACTTTTTTACGTCTGTATCAAGTAAATCATAGGGTAAATCAAATATTTGAAAGAGCGTTAATGATTTCGTTGAAACAAATGCACTTAATTCTTTTTCTAAAAATGATTTTAACTTCTTTCCTTCAGCAACATATCGCTTGTCTTTGATCAGTTTATTTTTTTTATAAAAATCATAAAATATTTAAGAAAAATTAAGAAAAAAATGTTAAATTAATTACATGTTGAATTTTGAACTTGAATAACTATTAGAGGAGTGATTTTACAAAAAAAAACAGAAGGAACATTTTTTTAGAGCGTTCAATTTTCTTCAAAAATATGTATCGCTCATTTCGATATGTTGATGCAAAAATGAGCTATAAAATTCCGAACTGAAAAAAAATTCCCATATTATTTAAATGTAAAATAGAAATTCACGATGAGCCAACTTTCAATATTAGTATTAAGAGCTCCCGTTCTCACGGGCTTCGTTTTTCTGGACTAGGAAGGTATTTCACTGCGGGTTTTGAAAAAAAAAAATTGTCGATAATTTTGAACCGGTCTAATATATATATCGTAATTAAAGTTAAATAAAATATGATGAAAAAGTATTTAGAATTTGTGTATAGAATACGAAAAAACCTTTTCTCCGACCTCATAGATAATCGGTCATCGGCCATAGACAACGACAATATTTGGTACTAGGACCCGCAGACGTGGCCGGAGCTTTTGCAGTAGACATGTCAAATTTAATTGCGTTTTCTTCACATTACCTATCAGACTTAAAAGCTTAATGCGTTTCGTATTACCTTTGGGTCCATCCCGTTCGCGTGCCCGTTCCCATCCGTTACATGAATAGGCTAACGATTAGAAGAATTAAGTTATCGTAAAACAAAAACAAAGTTTTAAAAAGAATTTTTCCAAGCCGTAACAGCCTCCCGCGCCATCTGGGGCCGCCCGCGGTAATTGAAAAGTTAGCGCATCCGGAGCACCAGGGTGCCCGCCCCGCCCGCGGCCGGCGGCGGGGGGGGGGGGGCGCCGGAGAGGGAACGTATCGGAGGTAAAAGAATCGTTTAAGTCAAAACAGGGCCGGGTGAAAACGTTAGTTTCCGTTAATTTACGAACCTCCTCGAGTATTATTTCAGAAATCTCTCGCCGTGAAATTTTTTAAAGTACATCCTATCGAGGAGTGTTCTGGGGAATGCGCTTCCGGTTGATCTTCGAAAGGGCTTTTAGCGATGAAGCCACCGGAGGACGAGTACTACATGAATACAAATAAAGAAACCTTTTATTTCTCGTTTCTCAAAAAGATAATACCATTATCATATTAGTCTATTAAGATTTAAATTTCTATTAATTATAATAAAGAAATAGATTACTTTAGTAATTAATTTAATTAGTAATAATAAACAGAATTGAATATTTTAGTTTTTCTGTTCGCTTAAGTACATACGTTATACCCATTGATGTACAAAATTATATCATTTTTGTATATCAATGATTATACTCAAACGAATTTAATTACATTGATAAGTGAATATAGTTAATAAACGACACATCGACAATAGAAAAGGAGATGTGGACGCGGTCTGGCCATCGACCGAGGACGGGCGGAGAAGAACGGACGCGATAGATCTACGGAGTCGATGCGCGAGACGGAAAGGCGGCAGGCGGCGCCCGAGGGCAGCTGATGCGGGCCAGCGCGCACCGGTCGACGGACGGGTGTCGGCGAAGCCGGGCGGATGTAAAGAGACGCAGTGTGTGGACGTATGGTGTACGTCTGCCGTTACGGGAAAATAGGCGGTACACGACTACGGCAGATAAACAAAAATATTAACCGGAAGTGACAATAAAAATGTTATTAAGGTTGTGCAAATCCTTCGCGCTAGAGTTTTACATTTCTTTATCGTGTCCGTAGATCAATAGATAGAAGAAAAAGTGCGTTTGCGACATGTTTGTTAAATTATCCGGTGCACCGACAGCCGGCCGCGGCTCGCGGCTGCAACAGCCCGCGCACGCGCGTGAGAAGTTACACTTTTTGGTGCAAATAAAAAACAACTGTTTGCGTTAAGTTAATTATTGTTTATGCAAAACTAGCAATGTGTCTGATTTGCCCCATTTTCTGTCTAACCAAAAGACTCCTCAAATACTCCTAACCTCAGATGTTATACAAGATTTTCACACAGAAATATATCGGACTTCGATAATACGTGCACATAACTGTATATTTATTACAAGTCAATATCGGTTACATTTGCCACACACGTTAATCACTAATCGCATTGAATCACTAATTTGTACGTCACATCCTCGTGATAACTCAGACTTATAAACCTCATAGTTAGTTACGTCGGCGCGCCCCCTCGCGGCCCCCGCTGACAATATGCTCTGGTCGAGTTTAAGTGACGTGCCGAAGGAAGTGTAACTGCCAAATAAATTAACCGATGTCTTTGAAAAAAGAATCGATTCAGGCATCATATCAAAATCGTGACAACTTTTTATATCTTCTATTTCTCGTGACGGCTGATTTTTAGGGTTTCACATTTCATAAGAAAAACAAAACGAAACGCCTACAGGGTCATTATCTTGTCTATTTATCAGGTATTATGCACGTGTCTGTGCATCGGGCCATTTCTTACCCGAACGCGGCGAAGCCTTATTCAATATGTACTTCATGAAAATCATAATTATTTTTGTGCATTAGCTGGAGCCGGTGGGGACTAATCTTTAAGAATATCTTTTTTGCGGCAACAGATCGTGTTCCAGGGATTCGTAAGTAGCCCTCGTCCGTCACGGAGGGCCTTCTTCGTTTAAATATTCCATTTTAGTATTAAATTTATGGGGAGGAATTCGGTTAAACAATTAAAACGGCCCGCGCCGGCGCCGTCGGCGAGTTATTCAAATTTGTTCAGTCGAACGCCTCAATAAAACGGGAGCGCCCGCGCCTGCCCACTTTTTATTTATTTTTGATGCGGTCGTTATTGAACAAAGTTTACTTCCTCGCGGGGAGAAAAGTTTGTTCAGGATAGTTATGTTATTTGTCGGTGCGGGAGGTGTGGGGTGCCCCACCGCAGGGGGCCCTTGAGTCACCTCGATAAGTCACTTGTCGGGTCGCATTGGCGTCCGTACGTCGTAGTTATTTTTTGGAGAAATTTATTTTATTATATATGGTTTTATTTTGCTTCGAAATCGAATTCATGTACGATGTCTCAGATGCTCGATTTACTATAAAAATAAAAAAGATACACATCTGCGCTACGGGACTTGAAATACTTGAAAAGCAATTCGAGTCAGTCTATCGTCGGCTCGATACGAGAACACGTTTGACTGTTCTTTTAAATGCTTAAATCAGACCAGCCCGCGCAGGCTCACCGTGACTGCCGATCTAGAGAGGACGGCTGTCATTCCTTTTTACCCGATTTCGACGAAATAAAAAACAGGATACTGTTTTTGGTCGTCTACTATAAAATACACTCTCATCAGATTTGCCTTACACGCACTAAGAAGTATAACTTCAAAAATAAAATATAGTCGGGACTCATAGTGGCAATCCGGATACCAAAAGGTAGATGCGTTGCAAAAAAATATTGCAGGGTACCTATAGGCTCTAGGGTACACGTAGTAGGGTATAGGTACTAGAATAAAATGAGGTCAGATTTTTCATCGCATACCCAATCTTATAATTAGGTATTATACACGTATTTAAACATCGAATATGCGAATAATGCACACCTCTTGTAGGGTGTCATTAAATAGATTTTTTAAATGCATTGTTAGTAAAATATAAATGTTTTTTCGAAAATAGGACTTTATTATAAATATTGATTTTAAAAATTGAACATTTTTTTACAGGTGTCTGTCCCGAATGCGTTAGTTTTAAATGTCTGTAGAGCATCTGCAACATTTTCATAAAATGAAATGAAAAAAAAGTAATACAACTAGATAGCTTTAATGAACAACAGTAGACCGACCATTGGCACGTGGTCGGAGCTGCTCAACGATCACTGAATGCAGTGGTCTAGAAAAACCACAGATCTCGTGCTCTATGCGACCTTCGGCTCATTAAAAATTAACTCGAGAACGAAACGAATTAAAATAAAAGGGATAGAAACAAAAATCAGCACCAAAACAATACTTATTTTACTTGATGCAGATAAATTATATATTGTTCCTAATTCTTAAAACATTTTTTAATGATTCCAAAAATATCTGTTAATATGTAAAAATTTACATAATTGGTAATTACAGATTAAAAAAAATCGTTACATTGTTTTCAAAAACTGAAAATGGCACTCCAGATGTTGAGTCAGTTTACAATGAAAAAAACCAAAAACTTAAAAAATATTTAAATAAGTTAGAAAGTCGGTAAAAATACCAACTTAGGCAATTTTCCAAAGAAATTTTTAAACTTTCTCAAAATTTTCATCATCGTCAAGTTTTTAGTCCTCACCTACATTCATCATTTGACACCTCAACCACTCCCCTAGACCTGGACTCATGACCCCAGAGCGAATCTCTTGACTGAGGTGTTCGAAAGAACCTTTTCCAAGTTGAAATGAGATGGTGTTTTAAAGGGCCACGGGAAAATACAGGCGAGGAACGGGGTAGCCAGTGCTCGTTTGTTGGGCGGTGACGGGTCACGAGCTCGAAGGCTGTGCGCTAGACGGCGCCGTGATCGATCAGGTAAAGGTCTACTCGAAAAAGGGCAAGCGTCAGTAGCGCTCGGCGCTAATAGGCGGGAAGGGCAGGGGCCGGGGCGGATGGCGACGGGCGAGCCGCGACCCGATAGATTGTCCGTTATCGATGAGCTGATTCGTAAGTAAAGCTCACCATCCACAGGCATGACACTAAAGTTAAATATTTCTTATTCTAGCTTATATACGTATACAGGTGTATTGTATCATGTATCTTTTAGTAAATTTCATAAATTCCTTCTTTTTTAGGACAAATTTTCGAAAGTAACTTTAGCAAAAATCATTGAAAATATACTTATAAGTAATTTAAACGAATAGAGATTTCTTTGGCAAAATTGTTTTATTAAAGATGGTGATTATGAATATTTGGAAAATGATGCATGATAAAATCCATTCTGTACCTGTACATCGGAACTGATATATAAAAAGAAAAGGATTGATTTATTTTTTGTACTTTCGCAGGTTTGTTTGCAACGAACAAACTTCGGAACAACTGTATCGATTTCTAAATTTTCTACATCAACGAAATGGTATATCACGACCGAGTAACGTAGGCTATAATTATTTTATTTACCAAAAATAGAGATCGCTATTAAAACTCCAATAGTGTAATACAAAGTTTAAAGTACGAGGCGCACGTGTGTGACAAGTTATACTTCTTTTGTGTAATTATGCAAAGAAAGAATTACTATAATATAATAAAAAGACTGCAGTGGTATAGTCGATACAGTTGATAGAGTTTGAACAAAATTTTAAAAATTAAACAAATTAATATTAATTTTCTTATACATAGTGTAATATCAATTCTATCTTTTCATTTGAAATTGTAACAATAATTAACTCCATTTCGCATTCAGCTGCACACAACTCACCGACCGATACCACTTGAGCGCGCTAACGCCGCCGCCTCCCAGTCGAGTCAGTGTCGGCCGCGCCGTCCACATTTTGATAAAAGGCGACTCCTTCAGCTCGAACGTTCGGCACGTGTGTTGTTGGTGAGCTGAAGCTGCTCGCTAAACCGCTTTATACTTCCTCTTAGTTCTTTGTGGAAGAATTTTTAGAGCCCTACTAGAAGACAACTCGGTGTGCTGACGCAATTAATTTAACCAATTTTTGAGGAAGAAGGCACGGAACCGCTTGCGATCGCTCCTCCGATTCGGAGCCTTATCTAGTCCCTTCTTGCGTTCTGATGTTCGGATTTTATAAAAGTTTTGGTCTTCGGCCGTCGGCGTGCTAAGTCGCGGCGCCGGCGTAGTATTCGATTGCACGATGCGCTCACGCACACGTGGTGAGCGTACGATAAGCGTAATTAAAATATTGTTTTATATTTAACTGTATGCTTGGGTAGTCTGTTTATAAATGATGTTAAACATGACAGGGATATCGAAAAAATGTTGGAAATAAAGCGAATGGGGCCTTGCTCGCTATTATGAATAGCCTCTCACGACAAGCGCACTTGGCTATCCATAACGGGGTCCTAATCCCTACGCTTATGTGTGGTAGGGAAAGCTGGGTATGGCAGAAGAAAAGTGAAATTAGGATGGAGCGCTGAGTAGTGTCTGTGGAGTGTCTCGGAAAGATAGATGTAGGAACTGTGATGTTAGAGAGCGGCGTGGTGTGAAGGAGGAGGTGGTGACTGGAGCAGAAAGAGGTGTGTTGCGGCGGTTTGGCCACCTGGGGGGATGCATTAAAGTAGACTGACAAACAAATCTGTAGAGCGAATGTGTGTGGTGGAGAGGTCGGCGAGGGTCGCCCTAGGAAATCCTGTGCAGGCCGTATTGGTGGCATATTAAAAAGGGCCAAATTTTCAGCACCCGAAACCGACGAGATAGCATGAAAGATGGATGGGTGTCGGTGAGGCGAGAGAGATGTGTAAAGTTCATACCTTGTGGGAATCTATAGTCTCTGCCTATCCTTATGGGAAATAGGTTTGAGTGTATATTATTATTTATTTAACTGTCTTGAGTTTTAAAGATAATTTATTATAAAAGTTGGATAAGTACGATTGATTCACTCATTGTTACGGCACAATTTAATAATAAATTAGGTTCGTCAACGGCAAGTCAAAACCTTAACCCCTATGCTAGAATTTTGGTGTTTATTTGTTTGTCCGCGTGCTTGTGTTTGGCAGCCACCTTCCTCTGTCATCGCACTGCGATCTCGAGATTTTGAATATAAAAGTCGACGGTGAAAAGTCACGATTCAAATATTCAATACGTGCATATTAATTTTTTTGAATTTGCCAGTTATTGGCTTATGTCCGTAAATACGCAAAAAATATCGTATACTTTGCCTCATTTCCGGAGTTTATGCTAAACGACTTGAAATAATTTGTGATAATGAAATAACATTAATGTATGGTGTCATATATTATAATATCACTAACAAACGAGTTAGGGGTTTCAGACGTGCGTAGTTCGAAAATTCAATATATTTTTTAAACCACCAAATTTTTTAATTCTTTGACTACTGCCGGTCGAACCCCGATTATTTTTAATTATTTTACTACGGAACCCACAATCAATAAGTTTCATTTGTACTAGGCAGTTTTCATCCTATGCAAATTTTCAAATTACATACGACATGTTTTCAAAAATGACGTGTCCGTCGGGCCGGCGAGGCGCGCCCGGGGGCGGGGTGGTTTTCGTTGAGCCGACAACTCGTGAGTATTCTGGAGATGTCTTAAGTATTTGAGTTGTAGCCGTTTACGATCATATCTATTGAAGCCATAGAGAAAGGTCTCGTCTTAAGTGTCGTTCATTTTTTCAATTTTGTGTTTCTGAGGGCTTTCATTTCGTGTTTTATTTAACGAGAATAAAATAAATCATTTTTATATTCAATTTTAACTTCAAAAGCGATCGTCTAATTAAAAATTAACTATTTAGATGTCGAAAATTAGCTGTGACAGACGGACGGACGCAAGACGAACGTGCAAGTTTTTTTGGACGTACCGACACCTCGTGTTATTTTTATGAGATATCGGATCGGCTGAAAATCGATCGCTCGCCATTAAATTCAAAATTGTGATTATTTATGTGATGGTGCGAGTCGGTGCTCATGAGCAGGGGCAAATCTAGATATGAAAGGATCCTCGCGGCCGGAAGTCGTGAGCGACATGTCGACGGTAACATGGCAATGTCGGCCCGTCTTTTTGATCGATTCGGTCGAACTTCGATGACGAAATTTGCACGAAACCCTTACGGCGTGCAACGGGCGAGCCCCCTAAGGCGCCTTAAAGACCGATGTAAATATTAACATAAATGTTTACAAGGAACGCGACGACGGCCGTCGGCGATCGACTCTTCGCGCCTTAGGGTCAATTTCGATCGGCTGTTCTGCACCGACGTGTGTGCTACGAGAGGGAACTACGATTAAACAAATATCGGGTTTTCAAATTACTCGAAGGATCGCCGATTCGAGCGAGTTTTCGTGGTTCGGTACTAGGAAAAACCTGTTGTGCGAGCTCGCGGCCGGAAGACACCTGTTGGTCGGCGGCGCGGGCGGCCGGCGCGGCGCGGTCGTACGGGCCCACCGCCTGCTCGCAGCGCACTGGCGCGGCGGCCGCGCGCGGCGCATGCGCGGACGCCGGCCGCACGTTCGGTGGTGGTCGGGGCCGGAGTCGGGTTTTTCACAATTTTTCTATATTATTGTCTAATCATAGTTTAGCTGCTGCTTACTACATTTTTGTTATTTTTGGTTATAAACTCTTGACGATTTCTAAAGTGACAGACACCACAGATTTCCGCTCGGTATGATCTTTGCGTATCTCTGTTGCTTCGCTGTCATCCATCAATGTTTTTATGCGAGCTAGTCGGGTGTGTAAATTTGGCCCTTTTTTAATATGCCACCGACTTGGTCTTAATAAAATTATCTAAAGCTATCCTTGTCGACCTTTCCACAAACCCAAATCGTTTCCAAAATGATTATAAATTCAAGAAAAACACAACTGTTTTAAAATGTCTGCCAGAGAGATGATGTTACAAACTGTTGACGTCAAACATCATTAGTTCTTTGTATTTACATTCAAATTTTCCTACATAGAAGTATTTTGATTTCATCGGACAGCAAAAATTTACCGATTTTAATTTTCTTTTGAGGTTTTGAAATGAAACCCTCACGTAAAATATTCAGAAAAAGCTGTTGAGTGGTAAGATATTCGTTGATAGTTTTATTTGTATACTTACACCTATAGTTTGAAAACAAATCTTTATCAGCGGGCATTTTAAGCAAAGTATTATTCTCCCGATGGGCTGTAACTCGGCGCGCCTTTAATAGGCAGACCCGAGCTAGGCGGGCCGCCCTAGCGGGAAGGCTCACGCGAAAGGGCCACAAGAGAAAAAGGACAGGGGGGGGGGTTGGTCCTCGGAGTCCTTTTTACGTCGCCAAACTGTATCGGGATCGGGACAAAATAAAAAAAATATCAACGGATATTTCTGCTGCGTACCTTTTCGGTGGTAGTTTTTATTGATCCCCATGAAAGCCGATAATGCCTCGCATGAAAACTCAGTCCATCCAACTAATAGTTTGAGTAACGTCACGAATTTGTGTCGTCGATTTCGAGCGGACCAGTTTGTCGCTTGTCGTGACCGATTTAAACGTCGGTCGGACCGGTGCGGTCGGTCGACTTACACCTATCGTTTGTTAAAGCAACGAAGTATATCTGGTACGTTTAATCGAGTGATGATGAATTAACGAGCCGTCTCAGGAATTTCAATTTGAATTCTCATACCGTTTCGAGCGTGTCGTCGGATATGAATTTATTTATTCATCTACTTGTTTATTTGTTTACTTATCACGTGTGCCTTTAGCCTGCGATGCTATGTTCTAGGAATCCAGTTTAATACACATCGAGTCGTTCTGTGTCAGAAGGGCCAGTACTCCCCCGCGCCAATTAAAGTATTGTGGTGCGGCGGCCGATCGTCCCCACTTCATGAGATAGGGCGTGTGACGACAGTTCGAGTCGTGTGTAGAAAAATAAATAAGCGTGTATTTTTAAAACTCGTCTTTCGATTTAAATACATCTTCTGCTGCCAGTAAATGTGTACTTAGCTGAAGAATGCTGTCGCGGCGACAAAGAATTTGAACACGGTAACAAAACCAGTGCGTAAGTAATAAAAAGTGTATTTGCCCTCCTCGTCTGCGACAAATGCATAACACTAATACACGATATAAGCAATATGCATGAGCACTAAAGGCTCAGGTCTGCAGGCTTTATTTTAATTGTAAATATTGGGGACCAGCGGTGCGGTGTTCATTGTAAGTTCTCTTAAAAAAATTACTAATAGAAGATCAGTGGCTTGTTAATTTTAATCAATAAAATGTGCAGGTAGGTCATTCCACAAGTCTCTTGCGTTGTCGTTTTGACGCCTGTGCGGTCTGCAGTGTGTTCTATATCGCTTCATGTGTATAAGTAGTTTACGTATATAAAATATACGATCGGTAATTGTCGTTGTTAAAAATTATTAACGTAATTATAATATTACGTATAAAGCTTAACGTTAATACAGTTTAATGGCATCATCGAGGGGCAAACGAGCATGCGAGCCACGAAAGTATAAGGGGTCACCGCCGCCCGTTAACGCTCGCGATACCTGAGGAGTTATCGGCGGGTTGCCGGCCTCTCAGGTAGGAATAGGCCATCTAATGGAGGAAAGAGTGGGCTAATGGAGAGGGGAGAGAACCGTAAGACTGTTATGGGGTGATGGAGGAGAGTGGGACATCGGCACTCTCACTCATTGAACGAAACGCAACAGCTGAAATTATTAATTCACGCTTGTATTCTGTAAGTTTGGTTGCACCGCTCGAGCCGGCCCACTTGCGTAGGTCTACCGCGATACTCAAAATTATATTAATTAATAAACAGCATTTCGTTTCTGTGCGATAACACATTAAATATTTGGATGAATATTAACATAAATAAACACAGGAATTTTATTGCTTCTATTCTTTATCTAATTTTCGTGCAAATGACATCCCGCAGCACGGAGTACCGAAATCTCTACTTATTCTTCGAGCGCCGTCTACAAGAGGGTGTGTCAAAAACCAGAAACTCAAACATTATAGTATTTATTACTAATATCCGTATTTTCAAAGTATTCCCCTTGAGCGCGGGTACACTGTTGCACGCGTATAAACCACCAAATACCTCTGACCACTCCTTCAGATATCTCCGCAATTTGAAAATTATAAACAGCTATAGTGCATGTTCCTCGCTCTCAAATATTTTGCTTTTCAATTTTTATTTGATTTTGTGAAACGAGTAACAATCTCTCGGTTGTAAATCAGGGTAATGTAGTGGGCGAGGCACGATAGACACATTTATTAGATTATAAAAGAAGACTGTTTCGGCGGACGCGCGCGGCGTTGTCATGACGCCAAAGACCCTCTTTGATCCGTGACTTCGGTCACTTTTCATACCGAGCTGATAATATTGCTGGAACACAAACTGTCACACACCACTCAGAATTAACTGTCCTTAAGTCTTCTAGTACCAGAACAGCAATGTGACCGGTGTTTCAAAGAAAACGTAACGATCATTTGTTCCTGTATGCTTCTTGTTAGTGTTGGTTTACTTTTAAAGCTCCATACCGTCAATTGTCGCTTCGTTTCGCAGTTGCAGTTTCACAGCCGTGTTTCGTCGCCGGTCAGCATATCCTATGCGTTCTTTTCTCGCATCCATCGAATTTCTCTATCATAAATGGTATCAATCTACTCGGCGGTATTTCTGCTCACCGATCAGTTTGTGCGGCACCCAGCTCGAACGACGTTTGCCAAGAGAAAGGTGATCGTGAATAACGGTTCGCATCGCTGCTCATCCAGTACCCGGTTCTCGCTCGAGCTCTACACATGTAATTCTATGATTCTCTCGACCAATTTTTCAACTGCTCGAACATTTTCTTGGGTGAGTGCGGTCGGCGGCTGACTGTCCTCGCATCATCCTCGAGGCCTCTCTAAAGTCAGCAAGCCGATTAAGAACTATCGCCCGTGAATAAACACAAAGAAGTGACCAAAATTTCAAAATACTCTTTAGACTTTAAACTATTTATGTAATCATAAAAACTCGTAGCGCGAAATTCACGTCGATCGAGTTCCAGTGTTGCAAGCAAATTTCCGACAAATTCCTACAAAAATAAGCATTTCATAGAATACAATATTTGAAACCAATTATATTCCATTTTGAAACTGAGCACCACATGACTAGTATTCACGACAGTGTGCAACTCGCCAGTATCAAATCATCGAGTAGAGAGTATCTAATTACTTTTGGCGCGTCTCTCGTCTATTGAGTTTTTAAATGATTTCAAAAAAAAGAGGAGGTTCTCTATACGTCTGTCATATATATATATATATATATATATATATATATATATATATATATATATATATATTTATTTAGATATATAGGTCTGTACATCTCCGTGATAGCCCCCTTTTAATTTCACCCGTATTGAACCTTGGACTTTCAAGATACACCAGCAAACTTCTCAAAATCAAATAGGCAATGTAACGACAGTAAGGTACTGTTAGGTTTATGACGGTGACAAACGAGATAGGTGCCCAATTATGATCGTGAATGACCTGAGTTGGACTGGATACTGAGTATGAAGACATGCAACAGAATTGCTCAACCACAAAGACAGTGGCAGTAATGCGTAGAACGAATTAAAATGCGTATTGTGTCGATCCCACAGCCTACTGTAGAACCATACAGTGAAAATGTATTAGAATTCTTTAGCGATAACAGCAAATAACTATTGTAAAAGATAAGGATAATTTGATTAGTTACAGGAAATAACATAAATTAAGACATGAAGCTGAATTCCGCTATAGCGTTATTCCCGACTTCGCTCTTTCATAGTGCGATCGACTCGATACTCTATTTGATTCCAAATCAGACGGTGTTATTTCTTCTAAGGTTTGCACATGATCGAAAGCGACAAATACCAGTCTTTAGCGAAATTTTTAACTCTACTAAAAATAAAGAAATTTGGCTGGACTGGAAATTGACGGAGAAAGGTCACAAATATATTGTAGCAGATTACATTACCACCGTATACTAAAGATCTACCACTTTTCGATGAAGTGAGAGAAAATTCCTTTTAATTGCCGGAAAACTTCTTAAACTATTTTGACGGTTTTTTTTTTCGTTTCTGTCATTTAATAATTTTTTGAAGCTGGCAGAATTGATTTCCATTAAATTACCTGTACGGTGGTGTGCAAGTTTTTTTCCATTTTCGTGCACTAGACAGAGTACAGCAATAGAAATAGTAGCCGAAAACAGATGAAAGAAAAAATTCGACCGTAATGCGCCCAAAATGTTTCCCATTAAAAGTCGGGCAACAACGAAGGCGTAAAACACGACACCAACGAGAGATATCAAGACCGGACTTAACGAACTGGCGTATCGAGGAGGTGTCGGGTCAAAACGACGTCAAGTTATGGTCACTGACTTATGAAATTGAATTACGAAAATTGTCGGCATTCGACTCCGTATTCAGCTAATTATTTTAATGGTTTTGAAGATGTCCCTTATAATTTTAAAAACTTATTTAATGCCGAATTTTATTGATTATTTCGTGAAATATTCCCATAGTTATGCATAAATTTAACAACAGAGAGCGCGAACTTCAGCAGTAGCGCCGTCTCTATATTCCGTGAGCGGGCTCTGTAGCTGTAATTTAGATCACTTCACGTGTACCTTCAATAACGACCTCTGCGGTGGCGCCCCCCGTCGGCGCGCGCAGTCAGACTAATGTCACTACAATGTCACTGATATGGTGCGAAATGCGCCGCCTGCTTAGGGGTTGATTAAGACTACGCTCGTTTCACATTAACAGCGTATGCCTCCGTATTAGGGGTGGATTCCTCAGTCCACACGGATATATAGGGACAGTCCATATGTATTTGCTTTGTTTTTGTTCAGGTATCAGTTAAAAGCTACTGAACACACCGTCACGGCGCTGGCCAGTCGACGTAAGATCGTGTGTGAACGACTTTAAGACATGTATTATGTCGTGATAACGTCTTATAAATCGATGAACGCCGGCTGCACGCGCGAAAAAGTATGACTCATTGTCGCGTTCCGGCTGAGCCGAGCGCACGAGCGAGACCGCGGAACGTGCGATCTCTCTGCCACTCCATCGGCTGATGCGTCGAGTAGAAGAGAGACAGCGGCCGCACACGACCTACACGTGAACTGTTTTGTCAACTGTTTATAAAGTGAAGTGAAAAGTTAATGTGGTTTCCATTGTTTATTACGACAATTTCAATTATCTCCTTCTTTGTATTACACAAAGTAATGATGATTCAGTGATAATAACTCAATTCAATTCATAAAAGTATGGAATTTTTCATCAATATTTGCTTATGACATTATCACGTAAAATTATGGTCCGTAAACCGACTTTACAGACAACCAATTTTTTTTGAATCCCATTCGCTTTTCGCCCCTTTGCAGGTTCTGTACGACCGAACGAAAAAAAATGGGTTTGTTGTTGTTGAATTATTCGTTTGTGTCTTTCTGTCGTTCTTAAAAAAATAAAGAAAAAATTTGGCAAACTGTATCCATGTGATGTATCGAATTGACACGGTTGTTGTGAAATACGTATTTTATAGTTTAAAACTAACACATGTTTACAGTTATTTAATCACCATAAACGAATTTCGAGTGGATTTAAAAAGAAACATAGTAGATGACATATTTATCGTATGGAACCTTCTCCATGCGGGATCGATTCGCATTTTGTCTGTTTTTATTTTATCTTTAGGCTGTAAATAACTAAAAAAAAATTCATAAGATTATTGTAGTTCTACAATTGGTCAGTGCTGTTTTCACCCCGATTTTCTAAAATCGAGTTTTCACCAAATCTTGACGTTTTATGGTCCTAGGGATCTATATCGACCATTTTCCGAGTGATGTCTGTGTGGGTGTAAACCTCTCGTAACTTTTGAACGGATAAACCGATCGGGACACCGATCGGTTTGCGACATTCGAGAGGTTTCACTAAACTTAGACTTCTTAAAGGGTTGAACTGATTTCGCCTGGTATATTTTGAGAAATGTGAAAAAAGAAGTTTTCAGAAAAACGTTTTTTTTTTTCATATTAAGTACTTTTAAGCGGGCTACTCACACAACTGCCGCAGGGGCGACCCAGGGAGCACGGCGGTCGCGGCAGTATCGGAATCGTCTCTGCGCACACGCCTGCTATTCGGTGTTCGGGTGCGAGTTGAGTTAAAAACATGCATCGAGATACCTCCAGTATTATATAAAATTCAAAAGGTCGGTATAGTCTTGGCTTTTTCTGTGGTGCTACCGCAAAAAAAAAGGAAAGTAAATACCGGGTGAAGAATTGGCTACAGAAAAGGAGTCGCGTCCAAATTTCACGATCGTTATTATTATTCGTAATCTTAATCGAAAAATGTGCACTCCCTGTGACAGTTACCGATCAAGTGATCGAGAAGTTGTCCCAATAACGCTACACACTGGCAACGTGCAGAGTGCCAGGGACAATCTAGGAACTAAGGGAGGTCTCGAGCTCTGCTGCCCCGTCGCAGGCCCAATTTAGGAAATCGCCTCTGCTTGCCTATACACATCACAATTAAGGTGGAAATTAAGGGTCATCCTCACTTTACACCCTAGATTGTTCCTGCAGCAGGTGTGTGAATAGCCCGCTTTATAGTCCTCTTTCGATCGATACTAAAATGTAATCAGCTCTTTTGCTCAAACAGTTGCATCGACTGACGTTAACTTTATAAAAAAATATTGACTGGTTCAAAAGATACCTTAAGAGAAAAATAAAAAATGTTATTTTACAATATTTTGTAAACTGATTTAGTGCTGTATTCTAAAATTTATCTCATTTTTTTCTTAGAAAACAACGTTGGCCGTTGTTAATCAAAATCGGATGATTTATTTAAGAGATATAATTTTAAAATTTCTTTAAAATGTTTTCTTTTGAATATTTTCTAAATAACTTTATCGATAAATTCTAAAATGTAATTAATCGTTCTCTGTATAAAACGGCGTTTGGTTGGTTTGTTCGACAGGGGTCGGTTTGTTCGAAAGGAACAGTTAACGAAGTTTTTAAAACAAACGTTTTATTTCTGATCGATGTTTGGTACTCGGTCAACATTTTCCGTTTATAAAACTACGTCGAATGCCATAAAGCAGATGAAAATGGACCAACGTGTTCAAAGCATATAGTACTTGAAAAATTGAAAAAAAAAAATGGTTTCGAATTTATAATTTCTTTTTAACTAGAAGAGCTCAAAACGTATTACGTAATTGTAATTACGTAATTTTTGAGTTCGGAGAAGTTGAAAAAGCAATAAAATTGTTCTCTTAAGTGTAATGGATACGATAATTTATTACCAGTTTATTTTTGAAGGCTTTGAGGCCTAAGGTAGTAAGCAGTTTCAGTGACGGCCTTAGGGTCAGTGGTTATCAAATTTATAAGCTCAAAAACTCGTAGGTAATATTTTTAATTCAACGAATTCAAAGACACATCGGTAAACATCATAGCGTTTACGCAATGCTTTAGCTTTGCGGACGGCCTGCCGGGTCAGGCAATTTACACATTTTTTTATTTACTCTCGTAGCTATAACGACGGCTGGTGGCAGCTTATAACCGGAACAATTTGGTGTCGGCATTCATTTCAAATGGAAGCTCGTCTAGTTTGTCGAAGAAGGTGGTATCGACAGTGCAAAAAGGAGGAGATGGAGAACGCCAAGGTTTGGAGACGGGCCGCCGCTGATGTGGCCGATGATCGAGAAATGGAAAGGAATGTGTACTTCTCTCGCGAAAAGACAGAAATCCTGAGAAAAAGTCTGACTTAGAGAATGTGGTTAAATAGTGTGACACTTTTTTCCTTAGCGTTTGAAAGCTGTAAGCTTTTAAGCATCCTTTTAAAAAATTGAAAATTTTCTAAAAAACGAAACGCGCGAGAGGATAGCATGTTCTTATTATTGTTCTAACATAATTGGAGATGTTCTTTTCAATTAAAAATGTTGATTACTCGGATACGCCTCGCGGACGACGTTCCGGCAAAGCTAGTAATAAATTTAACTAGTATTTAACTAATCTAGACAGGTGTAACGTTGTTTTTTCTAAAATAATTGAAGGATAAAATAAGAAATAAAATTGTGTGTAATATCTAATTGCATGCAAGTGACATAAGATTCAGGGCGTGTGGTCCTTATTTTATTGCAACCTCCGAATTAATATATTAGTGAACGTCACCTTAGGGCTGAATTGCGCGCCTGTTAGGTACTGGTTTCAAATATAAATAATTACTGAAATTATATTAAAAAGGCATATTCCCTCAAAAGGCGCTATCGCCATTTTATTTTTGCTCATAATTGCCTTTTCGCACTTGGCATATCGCTCCCCCGCCTAAAGCGACCGCTGCTCTCGCCTTCGCGGTGCCGGCGCCGACCTGCCACGGCAAGGGTCGGGAAAAATAATGTATAAAATTGTCGAGCAGGCTTTCGTACCAATAGGCTAGGTTGAAGTCGAGAATTCGCAATATTTTGCGAATATATATATATATATATATATGTATATTATATAATTCTTTTCTACGTGTATGTGCCACTGAACATGTTCTAAACGGCTGCAATGATTATGATGAACCTTCCTATTTGTGTTTGAGTAGGTCCCTGGATGTTTTAGATTCATATATAAACCCGGTAGCATTCAAGTAGTATAATCAACTATCAATTTAGGTACCAATGCAATCGGGCTTTAGATTTCATTTCGATGTTTTATTTTGCGCACATCAGACCCCATACACCCATACATCCCGATTACCCCGTATACCCTCTATACGTAATTCATCCTCTCGGTGTTGTCGAAAATGAACAATTGATCATTAAAACCTTCCGAGAAATACGCGAATAACTGATTTTCTGACAGTTGTCACCGTGCCAGAGGTGGCGCTGACGTCTGATTCAGTTGTATTTAATGTACGCATCTTTATTATATGTGGAAATCACTCGCGTCGTAAATAGTTGATATTTCAATTTCTGTTGGCTGTGCTACGATAGATATTAAATAGAATGTGCCCCGAGGACCGTCGTGAAATTAATTACACTTATTTTATAATTTGCTTTGGACAAATTATATCACACAATGACAAAACGAAAAGTTTGAGATGTCAAACTCAATGTCAAATGTAACTTAGCATAGAGTTAGCCAGACCCGCTAATAGTGACCGAGCTAACGTCGGACAGGGCAGTGTGGGTAGACGGTAGACCGCTGGCCGACGGCGTATACCTACACGTCACTGTCTCAAATACAATGTTATTATTTTGTTATAAGCTTGCAAATATTGCAAGTTTATAACAGTTATAAAAAGTTGGAAAAGTTAGCAAATATTGTTATATGATGTGAGCCCAACAACCCGCGGCGTAGGCCGATGTCTTTTTTCTAAAATGTTACGGGCCAAAACTCATTTACAAGTTGAACGCCGCGTAAACTTAACCGGCGTCTGCACATCCCAACATCAGTTTCCTTTTTTCAGGGGTGAAAGTAAAGAATCCTAGAATCATCATAAACCTGCCACCAGTTTTGTGCCACAGCAGCGGCAGGTTTCACAACATATTTTTCTAAAGAAAATCTCGTATCTAAATTTTTCTCGCTCCGTAGCAAGATCCCTCAAACAGACCAATACTAAACGTTAATCATCTCATCTCATCTCCATCTGCTTGTCACATGAGGTGGTTGAGAACGCATTTGCCAATTGTTTTAACACTCCTTACGCTCTTGTGGATTTGACTGTCTGCAATTTCCTGAGGATGTGCCTGATTGGCATAAAACGTACGCAGTAATAACGATCTAACTATTTAGCGAACTGAGATAAATAAATTATTAAGACTTACTTAGATGTTCGATATCTGACAATCCTCTCGAATCAATATTCAATTCGTTGGACAGGGATTGGTATTGGAAGAACAGATTCGAGGGTCAGCGGAGGGTTGCATGTTGCATGTTGACGCATGTTGCAGGCGAGCGTCTCATCTCCTGGACAAAAATTTGGTTTATCGCAGTGGTTTCACAAACATTTTACGTATCAGAAAGAGAATACCAGGATACGTCTGAATTTAAAATATTATATCTGATGTGACCCACTGATAGATGACAAGTCAATCTAATGTAGGATTTTAATGACTTTGAGAATGATCAAAATGGATGCTTTTACATTTCTTTCTTTTTGAGATATGCACATGAAAATGAATTATGAAAAAAATAATTACCAATAATGAAAAGGAATTATGGAACTATTTAAATGGCACTGCGACATCTCGTTCAGAAACTGATATTAAATTGCCATAAGTTTTTAGGTGTTACATGAAATTATGAAGCAGTTTTTCCTTTTGATTACCGGTTCGTTTACGTTCATAAATTTCTTGATGGCTCCTTCCCTGGCGCCGCTGCGCCCCCATGGCCTAATTTCGCGTGACGCGTCACAGGCATATCTCACGGGGCCTCGTGGCGGGCGGCGTGGGGAGCCCTTGTACGTGCTCATTGTTTTAAACCGAAGGCTTAACGGGAACGGGGTGATGGATGTGGCGAGCCCCGCGCCCCCACTAGCGCCGAGGCCCCTTAAGTCGATATCGATAGAGTCAGGTGACCTTGGGAACAAATATGACCGACTGACAAGATTATTTATACGAAAATTTCGTATAAATGATCTTGTTCAATTAACAACTGCAAAGACTTATTAAGCGTGGAAATCATTGTAAAGCTAACGGTGGTTTTATTTAAATGATCAGACTCGATGTTCAAATGTAAGCGACTAACGAGTAATCGTCATAACTTGATTTTTTTAGAAGATTAACGTATTTTATCGAATACAGTCATACTTCGTTAAGGTACGAGTACAAGCCGTGCCTCGCGAGTCCTCGCGTAGCGTTTGCCTGGCCGGTCCTCGTCCTTCACCTCGATAGGGCCCCGTACAGATAGCATTTCGCTAGGGCACCGGTCGACCTGTACCTCGATAGGGTGCCGCACAACACGTATCTCGTTACGGTCCATTTCTTACTTTGCTAGGATACCTTTGCGGGTACTTCAAAGTGGCGCACACCCTTTAATTTACGAAGAATACGTGGTGTTACGTTATGATTTTAAGTAACAAAATGAGGCGACCGACAACAGAAAAGGTAATTCATTCACCAAAGTCATTTTTCAAACGAATTAAATTAATTTTGAAATATCAAACATAAAAAGGAGCGTTCATAAAATTAATTACAATAGTTTTATATTAATATTGACTTTTTAATCCGCCGGGGACCGCTAAGTAGTCAAAGTAAGTAATGTAAATTGGCAAACTTGAAAAGTAATAAGTGACTGCTACAAAACTTGAGTATATAACGAGTAAATGTGGGGAAATTCACTAGTCCAAGTTATAAATTACATTTAAAATCACTTACGCCTCTATCCTGGAATTGGTCGTGTTGTTCTTGGTCTATTCTGTTTCAATTTTGATTAAATTATAAGTGCTTATTTTGTTTTGTGACCGAGTTTCGGCTAAGAGACGTTAGTGTTTCAGACATGGAAAATGATGCCTCAAGACAAACGTCGGTCATACGACAACACTTATAAAATGAAAGGATTTGTTACTCGTTCACGTGCTAATATTACCCGAATTTCTATATTTTTGTGCAACTTCAAGCAACCGTTGCTCCGAGATGCACCCGCCAGCGTGGTACGCACTGGACAGTTATACGAATGCATAACTAGGGTGTTCGTACCCGGGACTACCCATCGAGTCGGGCAAACGCACCACGCAACCTTGCGGAACAGCCATAGAGAAACTTACTGTAGCTTATGGCGCTTGAATGGGCCGTAACATTAAATTTTGACAGTAACTTACATAAGTGGAATCGTTACAAAACTAAACGAGTGTTGTAATACGAGCACGGACGTCGCCCGAGCTGATGCCGGCGGCCGGCGGCGGCGCGTACGTCGCCAGTAAGAGGCTCGTTTTGCATCGTTTGTAAATTGAACTCGCACTTTGTTCCGAGTCGAGTTCGGCGGAGGGCCGGCGCCGGCCCGCGGGGGAGCCGGGGATGTATTATCATCACTTAAAAGGATTTTAGTATTTTAGCGCAACTCGGTTCTCGTTAATTACTCGAGCGAAAAAGGCGCCGCCGCCGAAAAAGGCGCTCGCCTCGCATAATGATCACTTATGGAGACTGGGAAACTTAACGGCTGGCGAAAATGGGCAGATACGAGAGTTTCGAGGGCCCCGGCCCACGAGCCGGGCCGTCCTCGAGCGCCCGCCGCCGCCCGCCGCGGTCACACGCCGCACGGCGCCCGGGCGGAGCCGCCGTCGTGAACGTTTCATACTTGACTAATTTGATGTATCGATAAATTTAAGTATTTTCAATTAAATGCGGGGACGTAATAATGACGATTACATGGCTTATGTGCTTTATAAATTTCTATACACCTGTCCGTTTACAACTCCGCCCCCGCGGGCGTATCACGCATTCCTCCACGTGTTATATGACGCTATCCCAGTCACGCTCTCGCTGACATGCTCGGTCTCGACCCCAACCTTTTGACTAATATCTACAGACGTGTCACGTATTTGCACAGATATTCTATATGCGTTGTGATATGTATACCTTTTTTATCTTTATTTTTAAATGTCACCCAAAGGCGGGTTTTAAAACAAACGTCATCAACAGGCATTACAAAACATTTTTCTTTCGTAATAAAATGTCGCGTGTTCACGTTTGAATGTCGGCTGCTTTTGTAGAAGTTTCTGTCTTTTCTATTCAAAGATCTAACAGTAAAAATTACTCAAACGGACAGAGGGACGACCGATTTAGTTTTAGATTTACATACAGCAATAGTGTGAGATTCCGTAGTGATAAAATAACTACGCTTTGATGTGAGGCATGTTAGACTTTTTTTAGAAATAGTTATAATGTAAACAAAAAATAGGTGGCAGTTTCTTTTAGGTCACAGCTATGAAAGGCTTTGCTTTTTAGGGTTCGAACCCTTTTCAGGGCTCGAACGAAAACATATCTCAAAACTCTTTAAGAAAGGTTTTGTGCCTATTTGACCTTCATTTCTTTGTCTGCCGCAAGTTTTCTTGTCGGTTTTAAATTTTCTAGAGCAAAAGTCTGCAGAAAACTTATAATCGAGACAGGTGTTGGGAATTTCCGAGAAAGGGATTTGTGATAAAAAATATTTTTGAAATAACGAAAGCCATTTTAAGCAGGCGTTTTTGAAACTGTCAACTAGCGTGTTAAGATCGTGAATAGGCGTTGGAAATTAACTGTAGTAAGTGATTCAAAATTAACTCTACGGTCTAGAAGTGTCATGTGATAACTACCTCGGAGGTGAAGACAGACGATCAGACCTCGTAGGCGGATGTCCTGCGCGCGCGGTCCCCGCCACGAAGCAAACCATTGTACTTAAAATGTTACTGATGGCGATGTTAATTCTAATGGTTATGAGCTCCGAAGGCGTAGGTGGTGTTCATTTGTGCGGCGTCGGCTTTTATTTAGACGTTGTTCGTTCCGCGTCTAAGAGCACCACCACCGTTCTCGGTCCGGCGAGCGTCAGCTTGGCCTTATATGTTATGTTTTTTGGTTGTTAATCTCATGGTCAGGTTTTGTTTTTATTTGACAAGTTTTGGTGACCCGTATATCCGTTGTGGACTCTAAGTTAAATTGAAAGATCTTATTGTTCATACGTATACATATTTTTAAATCTCAAAGTAATAATTTCTATATAAATACTGTATATTTTCAAGTCAGTGAATCCTTGCTTTTGTTATGAAACTTGACGATTTTATATTTTTTTGTTGTTTTTGCGGGTTATTCAAGTCTTATTCGCCATGTTGAATTTAACATAACACTATAAAGCCCGTGACACGCAAAACCCTAAAACGATATTAACAACGCTTGTTTTGTTCAATTATGATACGTAATTAAGGAGATACGCAAGAACGGATGAACGTTCTAAAATGATGGTGGTCGGTCGAAACGGAATTTGATTATTTTTAATTAAATAATGAAAAAAAATACGACTACGGTGTGTAGTAACGTTCAAAAAACATTCTCGATTAGGCGACTGTCGCGCCGGCGTCGGTGTGCATGGGCCGACACGAGGGGCGAAGGAATACGAACTTGAAAGTGTATTTTTAATACATTTTTAAGGAGTAAACGAGCGTGGGAGCCGCCAAGGAGATGGTCACCGCCGCCCACGGACGCCCGCGACCGCAGAACGTCACCAGCGCGCTTTCGAGCTTTTAAGAGTACGCCCTTTTCTTGAAGACCTCCTCGTCGTAATCGACAGGGAATACCGTTGACGGTAGGTCGTTCCAATTTTCCGTTCCTGGTAACAAGTTGCGCGTGAAGCGGACGGTGGTATAGTGTCAACCATCGAGATGAAATGATCGCATTTTAGACGAGCGGAACGATGATGGAACTTAGAATGAGGAGTAGGTCCTCGAGGGCCCTCGCCGTGGTGTCACGTGACACGCCCTCACGTACGGGCCCGGCCAATTTCCGCCCGCGCCCGGACGGCGGACGCTGTTTCGTGCGTTTCCCGTATCCCGGAATATCGCTTTAAATCCGGAAAATCCCCTGTCGTAATAAATTTTCTGGTACGCGAAATGTTTAGAGTCCGCGATGGTCGCGACTTCGTCTGCGTTCACGATTCCAGCAACTCATCATCGGGCTGACCGATATTTAATCGATAACTGAAGTCGATTAATGTTTAATTATTAGTCGATAAGGCTTCAGTTCACGCCGCGTCGCCACGGGTCCGCTGACGGTTTTGACTATATGAGCAGATTTTAAGCTGTAGAATAACTATTATTGCACCGATAAAACTACGAATCCCCAAACTCCCTAATGGCCATGGAACGAATAAGTGCAGCGAATACATAGATGATATATAAAATTTGTAGAACCGGCCACACTGTTAAATAAAAAATAATGAAATTTTAAAAGTGTAATTCTAATATTTCGTTCGTCTGTCGTTTGTTTTGAAAATTGGCGGCGAAAAGAAAATTGTTTGTCTAACGTCAACATGAATTTAGCGCGAGAAAATTACTGTGTAATATTTTTCTATGACTTTCGTAGCGATTTAGGCTAAGAAGAAAGTTATAACAGATTTCGGTTGGCCTTTGATGATAAAGCTCCGACCCTGCTGCTGTTTAACGAGTTCAAACGTGTTGGCACTAATGTGACTGACGATCTACGCGAGGACGTCCTTCTGCGGCGACGACCGACGACGACGTCAGCGCTGGGCGGCTCGTGACAGACGGACAAACGGGTGACCACCAGCAGACTGGGACGTGCTCAGGCGGCGGTGTGAGTCAAGTGTATCTTCATGTCCAAACGACCTTCATGAACATTTAGCGGTCAGGAAGCTTTGCACTGGGTGGAAACCTTATAATTTCAGAGAAGCTCAAAAGCTTCGTCGTGTTAATCGGTGCCGCGTGACTCAAATGCTGTATTCAACAGTTATAGGTGCCGAAAACTGGATTTACTGGTACGATACCGTTACCAAAAGACAGTGCTCAGTGGGTGTTTCCTTTCGAGAAGTTGCCTATTAAAGTAAAACGAGGTCGAAGCGTCGAATATAAAGATTGTGGCTTATTTCTTCGGAATGTTAGGTCATCATACAACAATTGCTTCAGAAGATAAAAAGAAACAGTTACTGTAGATTTGCAAATTTATTTGCCTCTTTTTTTGGAAAAAGTTCGGGAAAAAAGACCTCGCAATAGGATTCTTCTTCATGATGACAACGCCTCACCACATACCCCCAGGCAAACAACCAACTATTTGGGGATGTTAAGTATAGAAGTTGTGAATTTAAAGTTCTTGCCCAACACAAAATCTCAAATTAGTATATCGCAGTTTACTCGAAACTTAAAGATTATGCCGGTCTGCCTTCGAATTATGCATATGTATATTGTCGCTCTAAATATCATAAAAAAGGTATAAAGTGAATAATTAGGAAGTAGAAGACTTTCCCCTCGCCGCGTCCGGTCACGTCCGGTCAAGTGCGGTGCCGCACAGCTTGGTTTTTTATACTATTTTTACCGTACAAACGTTTTACACGTCGTATAAGTTGAAGGTTCCTTATTTTTTTAGTCAGTAGGTGTAGAAAAGCGACACCTATCGCCTTGCCAAGAAGAAAAGGAAACAGGCAAGGAAACATACATACTATATAATAGATAATACATATAAGTGTTTATGTGAATCAAATCGTACGTAAGTAATATTAAACAGAAACACTGACTCACGCGCCTCATAGCCCCGACCTCGCACCATGTAATTTTTATTCATGTCCTAAAATAAAGAAAAACTTCGAGAAAAATGGATTACGGACGCGAAAGGAGTGGCCGCATACGACAAGGGCGTCGGAGCGACCGCCGAGTGCGGGTGGGCAAAGCGTGCCTCTCGGTGGTTCCATCGAATTCAGCGACGTATCCATCTCAACAGACACCGTCTCGAAAAACAATAATTTCCTCTAGTTTCTCCAGTTTTTGTTTTTTAAGGACTTTCAGATTGACATGCGCAGTGCATCCGCTAACTTTGTTCACTACATTTCTTTTATTTTAACTGATCAATCTCCGTCGTCTGATGATGTTGACGACGATCGTGATCTCGACTGACGTCAACGAAGAAGTCGCCCGATTTCATCTCTCATGCGCCGAGCGGTGTCTAGTGTCACGTCTGCACGAGACGTCTCAAAATGGGAAAACGCCTCGAAACCACGTTTCAGCAATTTCAGGCAGTTTAATAATTTGGGAGCGGCGCGCGCGTCGACAGACGAACACTCAGTTCTCTGTCGTCCATAAAGTGGCGCGTCAATCAGAGAATCGATGATCCTCTCCCGTACAATTAACGTCGGGCTTTCCGCGCCGGCGTCGACGGTGCGGCGGGCGCGCGTCAATCACGAGTAAATCGCGGCGGGGGCGGGCGGGGGCCGGCGGGGGCGGGCAGAACGAGCGAATCATTCGTTTTAATTGCGAGTGCGTTGAATCGATTAAAATTGAAATTTCGTATTTTCGGGCCGATGAATATTCTTTGCCTGCGCCCGCCGAGCGCCGTACTCGCTGTGGAATGACTTCCGGACGATCGGTGAATTAAGGGACAGCATTGAAATTTTAGATCACAAGTACGCGTGTTAGAGTTGGAGGAGGAGTCGAAGCGCTGTCGGGACGGGGACGAAAGGGAAAGTTTCACGTCAAGTCAAAAGCGTACTGCGGTCTGTCTAGAAAACGATAGGGATGCGCTTTGAACATATCGATGTCTTATCCGGTATAGTAGGTACATCCTTCGGCCGATCAATATTCTTTTGATGTCCGTTAATGTATTTAATACACAAATCGCATAAAATGATTGAATTCAGATTTTGCTTTAAAATAATAGTCAATTACATTTACATTCGTGTGATTGGTTGACATTTGTGAGTAAAAGTTAATATAACTATTTATAGTCACTGCTGTAAAAATTATATTCTCCGACTGCGGTTGTTTCGTGACGACTGCTATTATGACAATGATTTATCGTAACAAAATATTTGATTTAATCTATTAGTTCTATAAAAATATATCGATCACGGCTATAATGAAAAATCCTTGCATTACCATGAATTATTTACGATAAATCGATGCGTACCGTCCAATCCTAGTCAGGGACAGCACTACCCGGTGAATAGCTGTCAAAGTGATAAGCTGAGTTGGCGAGTTTTGACTCCTAACTCCTGAGCGAGGTTTAATTTTCCATGTAAAATCTTAGTTATGCAGTCAAATTTGTCTTTGAACTATGGTGGTTTGACGTCCTTTTGTTTTTTTAATAATACAATTAACGTTAACAATTAGAACATTTAAAGTACCTAATTTAAATAGACTAGATCAAGAGGATCAAAACTGGTGTCGTTCTTTTGGCGTGTAGGGACGAGTTCCCAATTGAACGTTTGTATTGCTAAATGCGACTTCGACAAAGCGTTCAGACATTTAAATGTTATGGTTCACTCGAACTTTACACACTGTGCCTTATCGAAAAGGAAACTGTTCTCGACAGAAAACTGTATAATTAATAAGCTTTAAAACGCAGGCCGTGTATTATAATATTGGCGGGGTCGAAGGCGGGAGCGGCAGCGGGATCCGGATCTAAGACGACATCGGGATCTAAAAAGAAACCGAGGATCTTAAAAGAGGAGCGAGAGCGAGCGACGAGCGGGTCGGGGGGGGGGGGGGGGTCGGTAGAAAAGATTAAGTAATTTGTTTTAGTTTCTTTATTTAGTTTGCAAAATTGATTACAATAGGCAATAAAATTTCAAAAACAATTAAATGCAGGATGTCTATGAGTTCGTGCCCTACTCGGTGTAAGCATATAAACAAATCACGATAAATCCACAAACTAGACGTAATCAAACTACGTTTTATACGTTGTAAGTTAATACTTCAGATCTAAGTTGACCTGTTTTTCGCAAAGGCTATAAAGTCAGTAAAAGTCTCAAATCGGGATTGTACTGAACTACGTTAAGAGGAATACGCTACGGCGGGGCTATAGTGTGTGCGCACGGGCAGTCGGACTCGCTAAGTGGTAGTGCGAAGGTATTTTGATTTTGTGGACAGCTGCGCTGGCGAGGAATAGTGAACCTCGTACGTTTAAGATTCAAGAAGAGAATTTCTACAATTTTATAAAACTTGAGAGAAATTCCTTAACTCCTCTTAACTTTTAGGACAAAGCCAGTACACGCCACACTTGATGATGAGGTACGGTCAGCGGTAGCGTTATTAATTTTTTCAATTATTTATTTTCATTTATGATATCTGTGGTTTTATGAACCCTCAGTTGTTCGCCGAAATCACTTTTACACACGCGCTTTTAAAACATTTTCGCAAAAGTGTAAAACAGATGGCTATTTTAATCCTTCATTTCCAATTTTATTAATGGAGAATAAATTTATTGCAACTACGAAAACGAGAGACCAATGAGTATGATACAGCGCTCTACGATGACCATACAGTGTGACTGCCTCTGGAGCGACAGCGGCGGCGCTCCGACGCACTGGTCGTCCCTCGTAGGGCTTTAGGGCCGCTCGGGCGCCCTCCGGCCGGATATTGAAACATAACGCCGGACGTGACCCGCGCTCGTGTCGCCGTCGGCGGGGGTCGCTAGCAGCAAACACATATCGCCTTTTTAGTGTTCTCTGCGCAAACTACGAAAACAAAACACGTGCAGTGTGTTCGGCTGTGCGTTTGTTTGTTTGTCTGTCACAAGCGTTTGCCTTGTAATGTCTCATGCATTTACATGACTAAAGTTGAAGGCTACGCATGCGTAAGCTGTAGATTCAACAGTAGAATAGTTAATTTTGAAGTTCGTTGTGAGAGATCAAATTGAAATTTATAGAATGTTTGAGAGGTCGTATTAAAAATCTCGAAATCTAAGTCCTCTAAAGTGTATTTCATAAGCACCTAACACGCTACGTCGTAGTAGTTTATAAAATGTTTGAGAGATCGTATTAAAAACTTGAAATTTTAAAAGGGCTTTTTTCAATTTTGCCTCCAAAATTGAAAAAAGCCCTTTAAGGGAAATATGAAGAAAACCACGACCATAGATGATAATTAAAAGAAAAATTATCATTTGAATTAATCTATTACCGAAAGTGAGCAATTCTAGTGTCTATATCTATATTTGGTACCTTGAAAACGATCGTAGCGGTTTTGATGGCAATTACTACTTTGAACAGTTTTGATTGTAGAGTTTACCTGTGTAAGTGTCTTTTCTGTAAATATGAGATAAAGAAGCCTGAACTTTGTTTTATTTAGCAACATTTCGTAACAGTTCGAGTTTTTTTTATAGCATTAGTAAAGGGCAAACGAGTATATGAGCTACTAGAATACAGGTGGTCAACGTTGCCCATGGACACTCGCGACTCCAGAGGAGTCACCGATGCATTGCCGACCTCTTGGGTAAGAATAGAATATCTGATGTTATAAAGAGTGGAGGGAAGTTGTGGAGTGAGAGATGAGGTATGAGCTAACGGATGATGGTAATTCACGGGAGGTTACTTTATTGCTATATTATTGAATGTTTACAATTAATGGCACTACATGAAATAAACTATAGGCAACGCCACAAGTAGATAAAATACGTACGTAACAATGTCCTAAGTAGTTATTGTTGGAGATTAGCAAAAACAACTTTTTCCGTGGGAAGTTATCGTGTTCCCGCAGTAATTTTGAAAGACGCTGAATTCTTAATAATACAAAAATTATAGTAACACCTATGACGGACCGGGCGCACGCGCGTGGAGCGTATAACTGCTTCTTTTTGTTATTGCTGATCACTTGACTATTTCGCAGCAGTGGCGCCTCACCAACTTAGGTCGTCGGAATGATACCTCGAACACTAAGTGTCTAGAGAGGTGCTGAGCTTCACTTCCGATATACCGACATGTGTGCTATATACTATCATGGACTGTAAACCAGGTGGAGTACTGAACAGGTGCATGTGCAGGTACAGTAATGGTGCAGTGCGTCAGTGCAGAGTGCAAGGTGCAGCATGCAGTTGCATTCTTATACTATTTCTCACTATTTTCTGATTTATCCTTCGGAGAGCGACCAATTAGATGGGTCGAATTTAGACCAATTAAATTGTAGCTGCCCGGATCTCAAAATCTGTACTCGATCGGAAGTCGTACCGTCGGGTAGTTATGCTTTTTTTTGACATCCATCGTGGGCCGTATCGTAACGGGTGCTGCTACTTGGCGCCCTTGAACGGCTACCAACATCGGTCGGCGGCCCTACCGTCGTGACAACCGCCGATGTCTATGTTACGTGATCGACCTTTTCAAGAATTATCGAGGTACTGAAGTGCATACGTGTGCGATGCATTTCGGAAGTGAAACTCATACAAACTCACGTTTTTATTTACAAAAATGATTCCATATGTACAAAGCTGTTTTGTAATGTACATTTTTACCATAAATCGCACCGACAAGGCGATGTTTTCTATATATTACTTAGGAGTTACAACTAGTCTATACGAACTATATGGACTAAAATAAGATAGCGAGTATGTTCATACCGTGTGTACGTCGGGGTGCGCTGGAACGTTTTCGGCGCGAACAATATTCTTATGGAAATGCCTTTATGAACAGAAACTTATAGTACGGAACACGTAACCGCACAAGTGCGGTTCGCACTTAACGCCTTAGTTTAGTAGATGTACACGATTTGTAAATAACCCTCATGAATACCGCCATTGCGGCGCACTTTAAGTGGGCGCCTGCGAACATGAATTTATCCGTTGAAATATCGAGAGGGGTAATAAAAAAATATGTAGATTATGAAATTTTCCGCACGTCCGGCGCGAGAGCAGCCCGTTTGAACCGAGCGAGGGGCGGATGGGATAGCGATGCTGGCGCCGTCCATAGAATCTAAAATTCAAACATACGCGCAGGCTCAATACTCGGAGAGATACGAAACACGGCCGCTAAAGAGCTTTCCGCGTCCGGCGGCGAACAGCGACATCTTTATTTCGCACATCAGCGACTGCGCCGGCGCCGAGCCGAGACGCGTTCGCTGTTCTCGTTCCGCCAGCGTCATCGTATAACTACGAGACGGTCTCTGTATTAAAATAGTTATTGAAATAATTAGAACCGATGTAGAAAATGCAATTATAAACAGGCAGACAAACATACATGTTTCTCGTTCAACAGCGCCGCATCAGTTATCATTTTATAAGAAACCGTCTGTCCCAGAATTCCGAAGAGCTTTGAACGACGACCTCGACATACATAGGTCTTTGGCTTCCTTGACCTTCGTCCTTTGCTAGTCTTTGACGAGACTGTAGAAGGAAAAGCTTAGGTTATTTCTCTTATATTGTTTGTCTTTTCGCCTCGTCGCTTTGAGCGCGTGTTCTTGCCAAAGTTTCTCGGCGCCCGGAGGATGATCCAAATCACTCATACGTGTAGCGGAATATTTTTTTGTACTCAGTTTTTATTAATGCCTTTTAAGTATCTCACAAATATGTATTTTTTTCTTCTATTACATTTTTCTATATTACCGCCATGAAATTTGAATAATTTTCGTTAAATTGGAAAAATTACGGTTTTCAGTCCGAATTTCTAAAATGGAATTTTCACCAAATCTTAACATTTTAGGCTCCTAGGAATCGATTTCGACGTTTGTCGGGTGATTCGTGTGCGTCTCCATGTATTTTTCTTTCTCTTTGTCTGTGTGTATGTGCGTTTGCGCGTGTGGGTGTGTGCATGTATACCTTTCACAACTTTGAACGGATTAACCGATGAATTACAGTTTGCGGCACTTGAAAGTGGTCCTCTCAACTTAGACTTCCTAAAACGTTGAAATGATTCCGCCGGTAGATTTTGAGAAATCTCCAAATAAAATTTTTAGAAAACTGTTTTTTTTAAATACCTTTATGACTACTCTACCTATCGATACCAAAATCTAATCAGTTTTTTTCCACAAACAATGACGTCGACTGCCACAAACTGTACGAAAATTGATCGAGTTGTTCAATAGATATCATTAGAATATTTTTTTGTGCAGTGTGACTGTATAATTGTAAACTGTATAGTATACAGTAAACTGTATAAAAGTCGGTTGTTCCATTAGAAAGATATCCTCAACTAAATATTCGCAAAAAATAATTGTTTTAAATAACTTTTAACGTTCTTGTTGAATTTATCTTAGTAGAGGTCAACTTTCTTTTCATTAACTCAAAGAGTTCAAAACGTAATAAAACCATATTTTTCAACTCGGAAAACTTAGAAGGCACAAAAATAGATCTTTTGAGCTCAGTAATTTTCTGCTAGGTGTATTTTTGAAGAGGTTGAGCTTGAAAGTAGCAAAAAGTTTCATCATTTACAAATGATGCGCCGATCCTACCGCCTATATATCGTCCTTTCTTTCCTACAAACGTTTCCGCCCATTTCGAAAACCCTCGAGGGCTGCAAATATGTTGCTATTCAATGCACTTCGAAGGTGTAGCGGCCCGTGGGCTGACTCGTATTCCTCTTCTCCGTGACCACCGCGCGGTCGAGGCCATCGTCTTCGGCGTCGCGCGGCGCGTTTGCCCCACGTCTTACGGCAGTGTGATGTACTTTCGCCGTGTTGTTCGAACGTCAGTGCTCAGCTTTTATAGTGAATTGAGCTTTTGAGATTGTCTTCGTGCTTCGGATAAGTTTTTCACACGTCGGCTTCGAATTTCATCGATGATGGTCACCGACAGCCCTCGTACCGCACCGAGTCAGCGCGGTCTCGAGGGCGTACTCCTGCTATGGGTGAAGTAAATCTAATATACAAATGATTTCTCTCGACAGAAAAAATCCAGCTACGTTTTCGAACTCCGAACTCCGTGCAGCCTCGCGCAGGCGCAGGCGCGAAGACTCAATCAACCCCTTTCTTTAAATTAAACGGTCACTAAGGATAAAAAAAACAACTGCGACAAATGAACATTCAAATTATGAAGCGATGAAGCGATCACAGTGTTTCATAAATATGAAACACTGTATTAGTATTCTGTATCGAGTAAATACTCGATGCAGAATACTAATACAAAAGACTCTGGTTTGGCTCGTGCGCGCCGGCCGCGAAGAATAACGTCATTTTGCGCATAGGCATCACGAAGTCGGCGCGCGTCCGAATAGAGCCCCGCCATCTGCGGCGGCGGCTCGTTAATCATCGCGCGTGTCGCGGCCCGGACGCTCCGTCGGACTTTTGCGCCTCTTTCTGGTCGAATTCGGCAACGTAACCGCAGATGTCGGCATTGAAAAACTTACAGAATAGGCCCCAATGACTGAAAGCGATGAGAAAGTTCGTACTTAAAAAGCAGTGATGCGGTTCGGTGTAAACTCCGCACGAGGTAGACTGTACGACCGCACTGAGAAAGCGATCGATCCAATCACGACATACATACTTCAGACGCAGGCGTGTCGATCTGACCGACCGCGTCGATGGTATATGCTACGTCAGTTATGCATCCATGCATCACCTATCAGTTGCAGTCGATTGAAAAAAAGAAGGTACGGATACGCTCAGAACTAACGGCTAAATTTTTTTAGCCAGGATTTACGTTGAGCGAAATGGGCTATAGAGCCGGCTTCGTTCTTAGTTAGTTAGCCATAGGGCTAACTAAGGCTAGAAGTGAATTATGAGTTGGTGAACTAAAAGTGTAGACTAGCCAAGTTGCATTTTATTATCTTATGAGTTTAGAGAGATTGGACGGGGATTTTTCAGCTTCAGGGTCCAGCAGATCATTGAACAGCGATCTATGTACGAGGAATGTATCCCTGGAAATAAAACAGGTGATTAATGAATATCGGGCCATGATGTAAATATAGTAATCAACTCGTATGCCACTAAAATATGTAAAGTGTACAAGTATAGATATGTTGGAAATATGCTCGGTAAATCGATGGATTTAGTGCGTTGCGTCAATCATACGGTTGAACGAGGCGCATATGGGAGCGGTTGAAAAACGGAACGAAGCAGTCGCTTGAATGCTCTGAAAATGATTTGGATTAATAAAAGTAAAATGTGGAAGAGAGATGAAAGCATATTATCAAACACAAGCCAAGTATTTTAAACAATAGAGATCTTAAGTGTGGCATATTGCGAGGTCTGGATGAATCAGACACCTCGTTCTGTCGTAAATTGTGGGTTTAGCAACAAAAATATCGCGGAAACAGTAGGTAAAGCCATCAAAAGAAATCTGAAAGTTCTACTGATAGCGACACACCGCTCTACGGAACCTCGGAAGGTGGAAGGAGCGGCACTGGCATTCGGGCTTGCGTCTCTTGTCAGCTCTGAGCATCTGAGATTACTATAGATTATGGTAGAGAGGGTCGACATAAGTCCAATTGTCGAAGGATTCGCGGCTAAAACTAATCAGGAATATTAAAAAGTCGCAACGGTGGATATGGCTGATGTTTCAAAAATATATTGTGAAAATGATATTCCTTGACATGCAGAAAGCTCTTAATTCAAAATTGTCCCTTTAAAAAAATAATAACTTTTTTATACTTAAAAGTTGTTCAAAGATATCTCAGTCGATAGGAATTATTGACTTTTTTTTTATAGTCCTAGTACGACTATAATTAAATATAGTATCTAAAAGTCACTACATTTAATTTTGGTCAGAATAGTTGGCGTTTACGGGATCAGAAAGATGTATTTACTAATACAAGAATCACTGAAATAGCAAAACGAGTTTATGGTCTACAGCGCCTTAAAGGAACAACGCACGTTCATTACAGATTTTATGAGCATGTTACTCGATTTTGCGTTTGGTAGTGGTAGTAAACATACGTTTATGGAAATTATCTGTGTTACATTTGAAAACGTACCACGACAAAGAACAAATATCGGTTATTTTACATATAAATTTCAACTTGTACTTGTTTCGACTTAGTTTATTACATTGTGTTCGGGGTAAATATTCTCATTGAATGTTTATTATGAATACAGGTGAGACAACAGGAAACTGTGAAAGAGGAAGGCAAAGGGGAATACAAAACGTTTACATACATCGGAGCGGGCGGGTCGCGGACGACGACGAGTTCAAGGTGTCAGTTTTCAAAACGACCGATTTCCCGCAGCCGCCGGCGCATGCTAAGTGACTCGACATTCCGCGCGGGCCCGCCCGCCCGCCGCGCGGCCTTACGCACGTCCGCCCCCGCGTCTAATGGATGTTATGTTTACGGCGCCCCTAATTAATTTAAGTGTCGACTATTTAATAACGAGTCTCCTTCGGCCGGGTCGTTTATGACGGCGCAGGAGTCGCGCCGCGCGAAAGCCGAGGGGAGCGTTTGCTGCTGGAACCTGACACGTAAAACGCCCGCACGAATCGTGTACCTAGCATAAGTACCGTCGGCAAAAGAACAGAAGTGGAAAATCTAATTTTCGGGATCTCACGATCAGCCCTTGAATCCTAACATACACTCGTGTTCGTTCTCGACCACGTCTTAGCGCTGGCCATCCCAAAGATGGCTGTACAGGCTGCGCACTCACCGGCCGCACGTAGAGGTAAACGATGTTAGTATGTTTGTTAGTTTTAGACTTGAATGCTGTTCGGTTGATTCAACTCAAATTTATTGGTTGCGTTTGGCAAATTACTGGAATGTTCAAGGAGTCATTCATTAGTTACTTAAAAATCCCGAGGGTATGGGGGTTAAAAATATCTCTATATGCCCTTATCTATGGGGGTGAAAGCCATTCTACGTAATACTGTATAAATCGAAGTATGCGTTTTTCAACATAGAGTGATAAATATACGAGGACCAAGTGTTGGGTATAACGGCCATGTGATTTATATTTTCTTTTTAAAAGTACAAATCTATTTATACATATTTATATTTTGAAAGTTTTTATTGTTTCATCTTAATCTAAACCTAATATTAATATCATGGTAAAACCTGAAACATTGAAAAAAAATAAATATTTTTGATTCAAGCTAAATTATGAGTTTTAGTGCAATTGATCCTTTTCTAAAACCAGATGAGGAGGGGGAGTCCGACAAATCTTATGAGCACTCAAATGGGGGTGAGGGGTTAAAATGGCCAAATTGCCCTCAAATAATCAATTAAGGGCGTCTACGACAGTTCCAGTAATTATTAAATTTATGCGTACTTTTGTTTATGGAGCCGTTACTCGTCTTTTTCGCCGAGCATTAATTTATTTTTCTTCTATGACTAAAATTCGTCCACTGTTACCTTCGCGCGGATATAGAGGACGCGCTTTGACATTTTAAGTAAATCGATCTGCCTGTCGATCCTGATTCCGATCCATACTTGCGCTGGATTTCAGTAATCGTGTGTAGAGTTCCATTGTAGAGTTCAGTGACAATCTCGCTTCTCTTGTAGACATTGATATCAGTAATAAATCAATTACCATATCTACTGGAACTTTTATTTATATGTAAAAGTATATTATACTCTCTCCCGGGATATTGTTCTATCTCTATGTAAAATTTTATTATAATCCGCTGAACCGTTTGAGCGTAATTGAAACATAAACATCCGAAAAAAATTGTTTTCGCGTTTTACATGTGCACTTGAAAGTGAATTTCACCACGGGTATAATTTATGTTATCGAAAAAAAATAGGACAGTTTATTTACTTCAGTTAAGAGTGGAAGCGAGAGCGACATCGAGAGCGGGACCGGAACGGACCGACATCGAACTCGAAGGAAACCGCGCTCGTGCACGGTAACATCGGTGAATTCATAGACGACACGTCGTACGCCGCGCGCGCCGCCGGCCGTCCTAGTTTCCAAAGTTCTTACATCGATGCCGAACGAGGCGAGGCGAAAATAAAAAAATAACAAAACATTATAAAGATGTCTTAAATGTAGTCACGTCATAATGCTCTGTCGTCGACAGCGCGGAGGGCGACTGCGGCCGGCGGCCGGCGGCTTCCACAAAAGCCCGTTGCGAGAAGCACAAACGTAATTTTCTTCATTTTAATCTCGCGACAAGCTCCCTAAATTTTTCCTATTAAAACTTTATAATGAACCCGCAAGCTGAAGTGGGCTTCCGCGCGGGAGGTTTTTTCTTTGACGCTCGCAGCGCCCGGCGCCAAAAGCTGCTGCAATTATTTTTAGCCCTTCCTGCCGCCCGAGTCGCTTTGGGTGCACTCGGCCCGCCCGCCGCCCGCCCGCCGCCGCCCGCCGCCCGCCCGCGGCCGGGCCGAGTCACTAGCGCCGTGTGTGTTTTGGTACAGCCGCCCCGGCTCGAGCTCTCGACCTATATCAGAAGCCTTTCAAAGCCGTGGAGCGCCACGGATTCGGGAAGAAAGTCGGACGTGCGAAATACGGGATGTGACCCAAATCCACAAATTCTCCTTCGATTATCGGAAGTTCCGGCCTGCGCGGACATCCTGCTGCTGTCAGAAACGCTTCAGAAGCTCAAGGAAGTCTAAGTTCCTGTATCAAATTTCTGCGACGCTATTGATAAAGCAAATGCTACATCCTATATAGAAGATTAACTTTAGCTTCACCATCGGCTGTCTGAGAGTATCCTCTTGAAGCGAACTTGTACTACCGAAATTTGTAACGAAGCATTTCGGAAGGTTAAGTTGTAATAACTAACGAATGTTGTGTATTTCTATGGAAAACTTCATGCGTTTTAATGGCATATTGAAGTTCATAAAGAGTGGGCTAAAATGTGATTTTTCAGATGAGGAGGAAGGTGCAGAGGATCCGAACTCACGGCCGGTGACAGTCAAAAAAGTCGCGACAAGCGGCCGCGACTGGACATTATTTTTGAATGTCACCATCGTGTCGTACTTGCACCATTGTGACAATTGACAGCAATTGCGAGAAATAGCACAATTTCTTCGCTGAGCGGAAACTGGCTACGCGTACGCCGTCGGGGTAAAGAAACTAGGAGAATCGGGTGACGGCGAAGCTACACCCTCTTAAAAGATATCGAGAGGAGTCATCTTCGCAAGGAAGATACGCCGATGATCGAGTGCTACATCACGGCGACCGGAGTTCTCCAACAGTTGTATTTATCTCGAAGTCGTAACGGGCTCGACATTCGCCTCACTTACCGCCGTAGCACGCAGAGGGTGGCCAATTCACGCCGATAGCCCAGATCCCGCGGCCGTCAACTTTCCGCCGACGGACTTCTCAGTCGCCCAAGATCTGGGTTAGCCGCACTCGGGCACTGCGGCGCTGAACTCGGCCGTCCCGCCGTCGACAGCGAGTGCGGTTAAGTGAATCACCTGTGTAATACGCGAACAGACTAACTTACCATGTTTAGCTGTAATTAACTTTATATAACGCGTTTAAATCACATTGAAAGTTCCCATAAACATTATCTCGGGACCATCCAACACCCGAATTTTAACCCTCGAAATAGCCTCATGCCCGGGTTCAGCTGTACCGGAGCCCATTAGCCCTCGTCTTGCCGTCGCCCGTTAACGTGGTAGTTCCACTCAGCGGGACTTTGCTATACCCGAATACTCAATTCATATTTATGTCGTGTTAACTGTAGGTATATACGTATATTAATTTGTATCACGTTCGTTAAGAAAACTCATGTTTATCCTCATCTGTCTCAAGAGTCAATGCATTATTATGTATGTATTTTCAGTATAATATAAAATGTTTTAAATCGTTGTTGTAAACCGAAAAGGTCAATAAAATAAAAGCACTTACACGACTCTGTAAGTACTGTAAGTCGATTTCGGCACGAATATTTATATCTGTCTAACGATTTTACTCGACATTTTTGAAGTGAGACCATATATTTATATGTGTACAAAATATTACAAGTGTAACAAAACTGTCACTGACTCTACAATTTAGAGCTCTCTGTGCTCGAAAACTGTGATAAGGTTTGGGATTGGCTTGCGGGCTCGAAGATTTTCGTGAATTTTCTCTTTTTTTTAAGAGTTTAGTAAAGGTCGACCGGTCTTGCAAACTATTCATCCACTCGTAGCGGACGACCTCATCAAGAAGTGCTCCATCCAACCACGAGGTGTTATAATTTCGACTTTGTACTTTCAATGATCTTTTGCGCGTGTTCGAGTCGACATCTCCCGCTCTGGTCCCTGCTTCTGTCGCGCCTGAGGGGGCGTCGCGTTGACGGTTAAAGGAAGCGAAAGGAACGCAAATCAATGGTGTTAAGTTCGGACATTGAATGTTATCGGTACGGCATCAACGTCGACCGTTGATCGACCGTTGACCGACCGACAACGGCGGGCCCCGGCGCCGGCGCACTCTGCAGTCCGACATCATTTTGGCGTCGTAACACCCCCGACTGAATCGTTCGAAGTTAAAGAACCGCTCTGCGGTCGTACATTCCCTTGGTGATCTATCGATTTTGAGTCGTATCAAAGGCGCGACGTGTAAATCAAAAAGGTTGTAGATCTATCAGAGTCAGGAGAGTGTCCGTCGCGACGTGCGGCAGACCGGCTCGAGCCTGTTTCGGAGATCCTATTCGAAGACCGCCTCGAGGCGCGTCACATCTAGAAATGTACTCGCGGGTCCTCGCGCGCACTATTCAAACCCGAGGCCGCTGTCGGGGTGGCCGCCGTACGCCGCGCCGCTGAGCTTGAAATCTATGTTTGAAGAGGCGTCAGGGGCGTGCTCCTGTTAACGATGTACTGGAAAGCGGAAAACGGCTCTAGTATCTTTTTAGATACGTGATATTTAATGTTGTTTGTTAGTGGTCTATTGAGCACCCCCTATATGTCCATTTTTTATGCCGGGACGTAGATTATAAAGTGTTTACTCACTACGTGCCACACTCTGCTACTGTTGTGCGCACGCACTCACGCCGAGTGTGACGATAAAGTCGCGGCGGTGTGTGTGTGGTGACGCGCGCTCGTACCTTTCGATTACTAAAAACGCAAAAATTATTTTTATATAAAAAAAGAATCAATAAAATCGACAATTTCTGAATAGTTAAATCTCTTTAAGTGAAGACGAACTTTACTTATTACATACGGCGGCCTGTTTGCTGACGAGCGTCTTCATCGGCGCGTCGACAAGTCCGGGGCCGAGGGCTTAGGTGGTCTATTCTGATTCTGGTCGAAGTCTCATTCGGTGATTTTCCGGTAGTCGGTAATGCATTTATTGAAACTTGCTACAACAATATGAGCATTTTAATTTCATACAGGTGTTCGCGAACAAACGAATACCCGTGTAGTTTTGTCAACTTAGAACATGTCGACTCGGGGTCGAGTCAGCTTCGAATTTCCTGTTTCGTATTACGTTGCACGATCAAAGTGACATCGATGCGACGTGTTTCCGTCCCGCTCTAATGCGGCACGAACGAATAGCTTTTTATCAAATGCGCGCGATACGTTGCCGCGAAAGGCATTTATCATTGCGTAATATACAGTACGTAAATTAATGCGTCACTAGTCTCCGTATAAGAACATCATATTAATGTTTAATTTGTATTGTATGTTTTAATAAGGTAAATCAATCCATAAAATACATCACAAATAATTTACTTACTATGGAAAATATCTCAGGCACTGCATCACCAATGATACCTGTTGCTGTGCGCACGTTTTTGCAACAAAGCCTGACTGACTCGAATGCGCGTCAATGACATTTGAATTCAAGTCGCAATAGAAATGCATTTTAGGTACTGAGATTCTCGTTATTTTCCACCGGCACTGTATCCGTGCTGGGCTTACATCAACCTCATATCCGAGTACACACTGCACTAAATAAACTCATCGTTTACGTTGCAGCGTCAGATTTTTATAAACGAAATGCGGGTGCGCTTTCACGTCGCATTGTGTTTCCACTGAATCAGTAATCGGAAAGAAGTTGGCACTGCAGAGAGCGGCGGCAAAATTGCAAAAGCGCACATGTGTAAATTATACAAGACGGTTCATTAATAATTAACAGAAGTTGTTTGATTTTTTTGGTTATATTTGTCGTTACTATTATCACGCTTATTGTACTTAAAATAAGTTATTGTAAAATGGAAAGAAACTGTCACGGTGTTGTTAATTTACATACTACATGCACGCAAAGTTTCAATATAATAGTTAAAATAGCTGTATTTGATGCTTTACTCGTCACGGTATTTATTTTCTATGACGAAAATACGACAAAATTGATGAAATTAAGAAAACGTTGCATTTTACTGCGGTAGCGTAGCGCGCACTTGAATGCACGTCGCCTGCCGCAGCGGGCCCGCGGCAGCACGACAGCGCGCTCACGGCGGCGGGGGCCGACTCGTGATCTGTCGAGTCCCGTGGCCGGCCGCGCTGTTAACACGAGGGAATTACTCGCTCCTCTAGTTTCCACTTCCAACCTCACCCTTGTGTCGCGCGCCCGCTCGTGCCGACGTCGCCAGAACAGCTTACGCAAACGCCGCGCCGCAGACGGCTCGCCGCCCACGACTTGCCGTGTCAGAATTATCCGTGGACGATACGACGTGCCTGTGCGCTGTACCACGACGTCTCTCTCGATTATTTATGTACCTCACACAAGTATTCGAGGTATATGAGTGATTCCCTAGTCTGAGTAGATTGGCGTTCAATTTAATTTTTGCCTATTGTTAAGATTTTTATTTGTGCTTAAAGTAAATCTCGAATCTGTCTGAATCGACAAATCATTATAAATTCATTGTAAATTGTTAGTCTTACTGTGTGCCATTAGGTAGAATATGAAGTGAGAATTTTTTGAGTCACATTTCAATATACATACAACATGGTAATTTATGGGTAAGGTTTTTATAGAAAAAAATGTGAGCACAAAAGGTGCTTTTACAATGTTCCCTAACCTACCACGATATCTCCAAAATCATAGTGTGAAAGATATTTGCAAATATTTGAAAACTATTTGAAAATATTTGTAAATATAAATAATAAGCTGTAGGTTGTAAAACAATTAGTAGAATTTCCCATTGGTAAACGTAGATTTTTGATAATAAATTAAACTTGTAAAATTGTAATAGATACATACAGACTGCAGCTGCTTTAAGATTTGGTATAGTGTTGTTCGAATTAAAAATTATTTTATATTTGTATTATTGAAAAATAAACGTTATCACCAAACACATCGAGGAAAACTTGTACTACGCAATCCTGCCTGTACAAAACGTACAGGCTCCGAAAACCGGACGAAAGGATTTAAAATTTCAAATTATCATTAATGAGTGTGTTAAATAACAACAAGATTTATTAAATTCTTAGAGAAATAACAATATGCGCATCTCGGATACGTCAAACGTCATCACGGCGATGGCGGAGGCGAGGGCGTGTACGTGAACCAAAGCGCGGAGCTCGGCGCGCGACCCGCCGGCAGAAGTCGCCGCGGCGCGCGCCGGGGGTAGCTCGACGCGCGGGATTGCGCTCGCGCCACTTTGAGTCTGTCAAACTCTGTGTTAGTAATTTAACACTAATTTTTGAAGTCTCGTTGGTACCTTGTTCGAGGATGAAACGAGGCTAAAAATGGAATTCTCAAATATAGTGCGCGAGACGAGGGAGTCGTCTTCAGACGGCGGGCTTGTTTATTTTCTGAATTTGGCGCAGGAAGCCAATGGAAGCTATTCGCTAACTCTCCACTGTTCCGAGATCTTTTATTGCAAATACGAAGTTACATATTGAATTCCTTGGCAATTCGCAGTTGTAGATTTTGGAAACTATTCATTTGAAGGTCTCGCCTTACAGAAAATCTTAAATGAGTGCTTGTACATGTATGTTGTCTAAACAAATACAGTATAGGGGAAGGAACAAATTAGAAACTAGAAGGCTTACTCCTTGTTGCGCCCCCAGGTCACACGCGCCGCATCAAATCAAAGGCTGGGCTCAAGCTTTGATTTTTGTATTACTTCCACGGCACAAGCCTTTTACACTGAATATGTTTGTAAGTTTCTAGTTCAGCCGGGGTAGTGGTCGTAGCGTAGCGCCACCTATCGCCTCGTCAACTACAAAAGGCAATAGGAACGGGAGACATACAATATATTGTATACTGATCCAGGTCAACTTCTTACCGGGTCGTTTCATTCAATTGAATAGAACTTTAGTAGTGTACGGTAAAATTGAAAAAAAACCTAGAATGGGAAATTATAAACAAAATAGAAAAAACTTTGCGGTAAACACATTTGACATATTAGAATCTCTCTAAATTTTTTAATTTTTGTTTTTTAGGGTTACGTATTCAAAGGGTGTCAATGCGACATCATTACTACCGCTCCTTGTTTGTTTGTTTGTTTGTCTGCCAAAAGCCTGTATTTTCGAAGTACGTCGTATAGTCTAAGACCCGGCATTAGAACAACGTACCCTCATCTGTTAATTGAATCAAATAATGTTCTAAAGTCCGATAACAATATTATAAATTTATGAGAACAATGTCTGTCACCGCAGTCCTGCTCCTACTAACATTGATAAATTAATAATCAATTTTTTGCTTCTGATGTTAATGGACATCGCAAGTACAAAACTTTTGAATATGATGTTTTAGGTCTTGTTATAAACTTTGTGACTGCTACAGCTACTTGTAGCCAGGTGTAAACAGGTGGATAAACTGAACTTATTTCCCTCGTCTGTTAATTAAAAAATATTAACACTTATGTAATGTAAAATTCTAAGTATATTTATAACTGGCAGTTACGGTCGAATTATTTGCATCCTACATAAAAAAAAGTAATTAATGATCCTAATTTAAAATTTGAAACTTACGTTCGTGCGTAACTGTTTCTATCACTTAAAAGTACTCCACAGAATGCGCAGTTACCTTAACGTTAATCTCAGCATAAGGCTAGTAGAATCACTTGTTTCGTCAAAGCTCAACTACCCTAATACTGTGTATGGACCGCGCCTTCGTGCATCAAGTAAAACTTTAATAGGGCGAGTCCAAGATGCCTGTGCTAGGTTTTGTTTTGATGTGCCGCCTCGAAGCCACGTGGCACCCTTTTTAAATGAGGCTCGGATGGTAAATACGTGTTCCTTATCGACCTTGCTGTTCTTCTTTTCGGCGTTGTACAAACAAGGGCTCCCTCATAATTATATGAAATACCTACACGGTCCTGTTCAGGCCGTTCTAATTATCTTATCACTCCTATTCATAAAACCGCTGCATTTGGAGGCACTTTTAAGTATGCCGCTTCAAAAGTATGGAATAATATCCCACCCCCATTGCGTGACCTCCCGTCAACTCACTCTTTCAAGCGCTCTTTAAGAAAGCACGTTTTGTCACCACAGTTGGATGGCATTACCTATCGCCTACTGTGAAAATTCTTATCCTTAATAATTATGAAAGGGAAGACATAATTTAAAAATAAAAAGATGAAAGGTGGAATCATTTTACTTTCTATTTATTATCTGTTTACTTTGGACCTGGTTGTATTCTACTACTGATTTAAGAATGCGCGAAACAAGGTTCTTAGCACTGCCTCTTTATTTCGTACGCACAAAATTTCTGTTTGGTGCAGTTATCAGTATTAATTTTAAGTGTTCAGGGTCCAGGTGAAAATCAACGCTGTGGCTCAGGCTGCAACATTTCGCTGAGTCGGTCATATGTTCGGCTTTCGGTTGTTTTTTTTTAGTTTGTAAATAAATAAAGGATTATTATTATTAAGTTAGTAGTAGCAGGACTACGGTGGAAGACATTGTTCTCATAAATTCATAATATTATTGTCTGCCTGCTAAGTATTATTTGATTCAATTAACAGGTGAGGGTTCATTTTTCTAATGCCGGATCTGGACTCACAGATCGTCGTAGCAATGCACACAGAGTATGTATTACTACGACGGTTCTAACAAAAAAATAATAAAAATTAAATACAAAATGTATCGCATTTATATGTTAGATTCATTCATTTTGGAAACAACAGAAAAACAATGGAAAAATAGCAGGACACCGATTTTTTTTTTTTTTTTAATGTCACCTAGTTAAGGGTATCAAAACTGCCAGATACAAATAGCACAACCAAAGAGATTTTATTGCAAAATCTTACTTATGAAATATGAAAAAACTCTTTTGCCCCGACCTAATACGTACTGTAGTATACAATGAATCAATCCACTTTATGCATCGACCGATTGCAGTTTAAACCACGATCCTAGTCGCCGTCCCGGTCTCGACCTCAGCAGACCACGATCCCAGTCCCGGTGTGAAATCTGGTCTCGGTACTGCTCCCTATTCCGATCAAGATCGTGCTCTCGATTCTAATTTTAGTCCCGCACTCGATTTCGACCTTGGCTCCGTTCTCGATCTCGGTCTCTTCCGGTCTCATCTTTCGGTTCTGCTCTTCATCCTTTTTGTGATTTCGATTTCATTACCGATCATGGTTCTGTTCTTCGGATATAGTGTAGCACTCTAGAAGTGGAAGAAGTTTTAGAATCTGTCATATCACCAATATGCAGATGACGCCAGAGCGAATCGGTAATAGTCTGGTTCACTCGAGTAGCTTTTCATTAATGACGGAATTTTTAGAGTCACTATTCTCCGATCATAAAATTGTTATTTTCACTTTATGTTATTTAAATTAACAACTCCATCAGTTAATATATTGTAAAGATTTAAACTCCTTATCCACGATATTTCCAAACTGATTGTTGTGTCGGGCTTTAATTACTAAGCCTGACACGACAGGCTTGTGTCAGGCTACCACTATCTTTTGTTTCAGATCAAGGGCCTGAATCCTCCGTCCTCCGCGCTCGCGCAGGGCGGATTGGAGAGGTTAAAGACGATCGTCACCAAGGCAGTGACAAGACTTCGTGACCACGGAGCGTGTGCTTTACGTAGACTTAAGTTAAAAACTCATGGGTCGGTTCGACCGTGGTCAGGAACGAGCCTGACATCTCGAGAACTCTGATTTGCAATAATGAACCGCTACCTGTTAAAGTTAAGAGCTGAGCACGTCAAATCGTCGTTTCGACTTCACACTTGACAGTCGACCAGTAATCTCAGAGGTAACGGTGGAGGTGCTTGGGGGCACCTCCAACTCTAAGTTAACTTTCACATCCGCCATTTCGGCATTGACTTTGACAATCGATCAATAGTCGGTATATTTTAGTTTTAATTTGATTATTTTCTTAATAATTTATAGTAATAGATAATAATGGGATTCTTATCACAATCCATTTCGCAAACCTGCGGCATCTGTAAAGCTAAGGATCATCTATTACGCGCTTATCGTAACTGACAGCAAATTGTCAATTAACTTTACCATGTAATTTTTTGAAACAACGGAATTAATCAGTTTGTTTAATGTTAAAGTACTTGAATTAGGTTTAATAGTTGATAGTTGTAGTAAAACACTACTGGCTTCTGCAGTTTCTCATATTCTGATTGTTTGAGTGCACTCGAAAACCACTTTCTTTTTTAGCATAAAACCGTTTCTGTGGCTGAATTATTTCAAATGAATATGTGGTTCATTCGTAAAGCTATGAACGGTTAGTTTTATATTTTTGACGTACATTTCATTTCCTTATTTCAGACCGTTCGCCAATAAATCAATAAATAAGGCATTATTTATTTATTCGTTGATTTATTAATCGACCGAACGTCTAGCTTTTTAAGACTTCAATTACCGTTTTAGTGATTTCTTACTGAAAATAAATCTTTATCAGAATTAAAAACAGCTCACAGCACCCGGGGATAAGAAAGATACATGCCTATTAATTATAGATTTTTCGGGATGGGATCAATAGTTCTCGAGATTACATCCTATAAACTCACAAACTTATAAATGTTACTCCTTTACAATATCAGTACAAACGAATAATAACTAAATAATTCTTTTATCTTGGAATAAATGTCAACAGATAAATGCTAGCTAAGAGACGGCAAGAGAAACAGAAGAAGACAAAACGCAGGGTGAGAAGATGAATGGAAGTCAACAGCAGGACCTGGTTGGAGAAGCGTTGTCCAAGACGGGCCACGGCGGAACTAGGTGGAGGTGGCCTTTGCCAGGAGGCGCGCCGAGCTAAGAGGTATTTTGCGATTTTATATTTTATGGTTTTGTAATTGTCGTTTGAAGTACCACTAGATCGAAATACAGGGCTTTAAGAACAAATAGATCCCCCAGTGCTTTAGGCTATTTTTAATTCTGATAAGGATTTGTTTTAGTGTAGCAGTAATTGAAGACGAAAAAAATTTGATGTCTGGATGATTTATCGACGTGTGCTGCCAAAATGGTTTGACATAAGGAACTAAAATGTAAAATAAATTATTAATCTACAATAACATTACCGATAAGACCACGAAATCATACATCTATGTTTAATATTTCAGCCACAGAAACGGTTTTTGTGTTAAAAGTGAAGTGGGTTTACTGAGTGAAGTGTGGATGTGGTTTTCGAATAATATTTTATAATAATTTCGAGAAATACTATATCAATTATATACCATATAAATTATATATACTATATCAATTATATATACAATATCAATTAAGGACATTGTCTTCGGACCAGAAGGTCCGCGTTCGACCCTGACTACGGATAGGAACTGATCAATAACTTTTTAAGGTTAAGCCATGGTCAACCACACCCTCGTCTCCTTTTTTCGAAAAGCACGTTATTCCGACGATCCAGAAAATTGTCGTCGTATCGCCAACGACAATCGTATCGCCAACCATAATCGTATCGTCAGCGAGAGTCGTTAACAGTTCAAACCCTCGCCGGGCCGGCGTGGAGGGCTTAACGTTCAATCTTCTCGACCTGAAGTAAAACGGTTGTGAAGTAAAGAGGGGGTGCGCCTCGGCAGGGGGTAAATAAAGCCTGACACGACAATCGGAATGGAAATTTTGTGGGTGAGGAGTTGACTTTTTGCAGAATATTATTGATGGAGGAGTTTGTTAAAAATATTGTGAAACGAAAACGGTAAGTTTGTGATTGGAGAAAAGTAATTCACTGATTCATTCACCACAAAATCTTTGGTATTAAATGTAAGAACGAAATTGAATTTGGTTATATTTTATGGAAGTAAACGGAAGTTCACTTTCGAGTGATACTTTTTTGTGGTACGACTATGAAATTTGGTCAGAAAGAGACCGGGAAGGGTGGGAATCGAACCCGAAACCGATTCGGAAACTGTATGTGAAACTGAAATTGAATGCAGGAGGGTGACCAGAATCGGAATAAGGGGCAGTACCGAGGCAAGAGTTAAGAGCGCGGCCGAGATCGAGAGCGAGAAAGGGTCATCGAGCGAGGTGACTTAGAGCGTGGTAGGTTGATCTGCGAGATGGACAAATCATATGTCCACGCGTGCGGACCGGGCAATAAGTTAGTAATGTATTAAATGCTTAGAAGTAATGGTCGTTTAGTGGTAGGAGCAATGGCCTGAGACCGAAAGGCACCATATTTAAGGACAAAAGAAATATTATGGCCAATTTAAAAAAAAAGGAAGGTTCTGTAGTTGACATACATATATTATGTTCATGTGTGGTGTGTGTTTTTGGGTACGTGTCGAACTGGTTAACCGATACCTTGATATTGTTCGTATGGTGTTCGTAAATGATGTATGCTTTTTAAAGGGGTTGTCTTAAAAAATTGACAGCTGATTCGGGTTATTGAGAATGCATTATGTTTATTTGCGGATATTTCAAACGTAATGTTAGTAGAAATCATTTATATACTATTAAAATATATAAGAAACAATATTTTCTTAGAATATTCATTTATGTTTTAAAATAGTGTTGTAGATCTTGTTTTTCGACGGATCTTGTTGTTCGCTTGATTTTGAAAGGAAAATTCTTTGAATAAATTATTTTATTTTAAATGTAACAGCGGCCACACCTGTACAACTTTCTTTTAAGACAGAGAAATTGTAGATACAACATGTGGGTAGAAGCTATCAAAGGTATAATACATCCCGTTTTAATATTTTTCAAAAGTTCTTAATGATTTCTGAACAAATACCGATATTCAATTTAATCGTATATTACATGCGATCGTTTTTAGCATACCATTTTTTGCAGGCGAACATTCAAAATGCTAAACCGAAAAATTGCTTCGATTCCCTTTTCTATCAAAATAACGAATTAGAAAGGTGGATTATTCATCAAAACAAGACTGTGGACGAGCGACACGCGCACAGTCCGACCCGGAGTCCGGAGCTCCCGCGTCGGGGGCGGGGCCGGCGTGTCGCGGTGAGCCGCCAGTCAGCTCTTTCGACGAGCCGAGTCACTAAGCCGCTTAGCCGGCGCCGGATCTCGGGCGGACGCGACTCCTAATGGCCGAGTTTTAAACGGAGCGAGATCCGGACGCTGAGACAGATTTAACTTATCTTACGAACTAAGCAAAGAAATTATGCTCTAAGAAAAGATAATGACATAGTGATTAATTTTCGTCTTTGCGTTTCGAGACCGCGCGAAGGGCCGAGGCGGGGCGACGTGAGCGAGACGACCACTGCGGGCCCGGCGAGCTTACGGCACGTGCGTTTGAAGTTAGACAAGACACGGTTTAAAGTTAAATGTACAGTCGTCCTGTTTTCGCGGGCGGTCGGTCTGAACGTAAAAAAATTAAAGGGAACACATCACATCGACGTCGTATTGCGATGAGATGTACATTGGGGTTGTGTGTGAAGTGCAAAAAGGGGTGTAAAAAAAGTGAAGGCAGTTTTCCCTCAAGAAGAACGAGCAAGAAACTTAAGGGTAGCTCTTTTCTAATTTGCACACACATAGCCAAAGCAAATACGGAACCATTAAGAATGACACAGCCCGGTAAGAAGTCGAGCCGCTTATGCTCATTGGTTTTTGTCTTCTAAATATTCAGAAATTGCATAGTACTCTTTTTTACTGAGTGATTGTTTAATAACACTTTTAAATTTATATAGGGTTAAATCTTGTATATCTACAGGAACCTTATTGAATAGGCGCACACAGAGCCCTCTACATGAATTTGTGACTTTACCTAGTCGACTAACATGTGAAATCAGTTTATTTTTATTTCTGGTATTGAGTTTATGTCGACTACTATTTCTTTTAAACATTTCTAATTTTCTTTCATATACTAAATTTTCATAAATGAATTGAGATGCCAGGGTTAAAATTCCAATTTCCTCAAACTTATTTCTAAGAGATGCACGAGGTCCGAGTTTGTAAATTTCGCGAACGGCCCGCTTCTGCAGCACGAAAATTCTATGAACATCCGCGGCGTTTCCCCAGTTTTTAGTTTAATAAAACGTGTATTTTTAGTCTTTTTTAGTTTAATGATGCTATTTTTAGTTCCTTAAAAATAGTTTTATTTGCGTAATGTCACCTCGCAGACGATAATTTATACAACAGCATTGCACTGCTCAAAACAAACCAGCTGATGCTAGGTTCGAATGGTTTACTACCTGATGAACTGGTAATAAAAAAAAACAATATGAGTAGAGTTTTGTGTTTTATCGCACGCATGCGCATGTTACTGCATTTGCAGGTAAGCGCCTAAACACAACAGGCTCACTTTATTCAAGAGTTCCATTTTCCACCTCCTGAGCCCATCATCAGGTCGGCTCGATGGTACCAAACTATTGTGTTGTTTTAGTATTTAATATGTATGCCAATTTTTAATTTACTTTTAAGTTTGGAAGTGAACTCAAATAGCGTTGAAAATTTACAGTTTATTAATAAACAGATTCAAATCAATATAGATTGTATGAAAACAGTAAAATTTGGGTACGAACTCAATGGATTTATCAATTATTTGGGATTTGTATTATTTCCCTATCACACATGTCATTAAAAAAAAGTCCTCCGACACGTCTGTCTGTCTGCCTGTCTGTCTGTCCGTCGGTCCGTTTGTATGTCTGTTCCCGATAAACCCAAAAAATATTCAACGGATTCTTATGCGGTTTTCACTTGCACCTGATAGATTCATGAGTAAGGTTTAGGTATATGATTTGTCAGGTTTGTATGAAAAAAACCAAGGGGGGCGAAGCCGAAGGCAGGGCGCTAGTAAGAAACATGACAGAGTTCAAACTTCGCACATAAAGGGGGAGATTTTTAGTTATTAATATTTTGTGGAGGGGATAATAAAAGGAAAACATAAATTAATGTGAAAAACATACATATGCTTATTACTTGGTAATCTCTTAAGCTTCTGTAATCGAACAAACTTTTACGACCGAAACCGAGATCGGACGCTAGTATTTCAGACGGTCGGTATATTTTGGATTCGAGGGTAACATTTAACAAAATTTAGTCCTAACGACGGTGGTTCACTGGTTAAAGAGTTGTCTTCAAGTATCAAGTGTCGGTTTCGATTCTGACTTCGGATGAATTCACCGACGACCGATGGCACGACCGCCCGGTTATGATCCCTGTCACTTGTGATGTGTAGGGTCGGGGATAGAGTTTTTTTGTATTTTATGTACAGGTACAAGATAAATTTTCATAGCATTTTATTTACATTTAATAAGCATGTATGCATAGCATTTTCTTCAACACAACTTGTTGCCATTTCGTAGGTAGTGACATCATCTCATTGCTGAAGAAATTTTGGGAAATCTGATGAAAAAACTGCGACAAGTAGTTTTGACAGTCCTCTCATGATACTAACCACCTAAATAATTCTGAAAGCACCGAAACAGATGAAAATCAGAAGGTTAAAGGTCAGGGGTTATTTGGAGGATGCATTAAAACTTTGCAAGCAAACTTTCTAGTTGCAATATTTGCTGAGTGTGGTCTAGCGTATTAAGTAAGTGTGGTCTGGCGTAATCGTGGTGAAAAACCACGTCCTTTCTATTGATCAATTCAGGCTGTTTTTTCTCTACTACTTGCTTGAGTTTTATAAGCTGTTGGTAGTAGAGATCCGAAAGTTAATAATAAGTAATGCCCTTCCAATCCCATCATCCACATGGCATCAATTTATTGCTGGAAGCTCCGGGTTTCGCTATAGCCTGTAATGCTTATTTGCCTTTTGGCCATAATCTTTTCTGCACTTTCTTGTGATAGGTGATCCATTTTTCATCACCAGTGATTTATTTCTTCAAAAACGGCTCAGTTTCATTACGTTTCAATAGAGAATCGCAAATAACTGCACGATTCATTAGATTTCTTTCATTGAGCTCGTGTGAGACGCAAATATCGAGCTTTTTTATATATCCAGCTTTTATCAAATGGGTCAAAATTATTTTATGTTCAATCCCCAGCTCTTCAGCTACGTCATAGGAACTAATAATGCCGATCACGGTTTATCCGTTCGGCGAGGTTCATCTTTGGTATTAAAATTACCGGACAGAAAACGTTTAAACCAGTTTTCTCTCATTGTCACCGACACTGCATTAGGTCCACAAACGTGACAAATTTTTATTGCGGATTGTGTCGTTTTTTCCCTTTTTTGTAATAAAGTGTCAAAGTGTATTGAATTTCCACGTTAAATTCATTCATTTTGGTGAATAGAAAAACAATAAAAAAAGTGTGTCAGCTCCGACGCACGAATGGAGTTTACTACTTTAAGATGATATCGTACATATAGATTAGTATAATGGTAAATGAAAGCATCTGTTATATTATTCAAAGCATAATACACAATTCATTTATTTATGTTAATAGTAAAACAATTAATTCGTCATTTGAGAAAATATTGAAAAAAAAAATCTCCACCAAGTATAAGTGGAAGTTCATGGTAACGTTTCTTCAATAGTTTTGAACCCCCTTCTGTATACACTAACAATGATTCGTGGAGAAAATCTATTATACTTGTCACATTCTGACTGATTGAAATGTAAACAGTAACCATGACGATTTATTTATTTCAGTTACCATGACGATAGCGTAACCATTTATCTAACACTTGATTTTACTCCCATAAAATTCCATACCCCGGGCCTAAATATGAAGTCGATTCTTAAGGAGTAAACTCCAAAAATGGCACACTCTTTTTACTTTTTTTTAAATGACATCTATTTAATGGTACAAACCTAGCCAAATACAAACAGCAAAACCAAAGAGATGTTATTGCAACTTTTTACATGTAAAGAAATTACATTTCTTCGTGCCTCCTTTGACTATCCGTAAACCAGGAGCAATGTGCTGGCAGCCTAGAAGTCTCCACTTGTCTACGGAACTACAAATGTCAATGTTTTTTTCAAGTTGGAGAAAGTACTAAGTGAAAAGCTACAATATTCTAAAAATGAACGTGTGCAGGGAATCGAAGAACTAATGGAAATGCTTTAAATGTCGTTTCTTTGTCTGTGCAGGTATGACATTAACACTAAAGTGTTATTGTGCATAGTGAACTGTCATAGCCATTGTACGTAAAATGTGGACAGTTAAAACCAAAACTGCGTGGACTGTGTATGGTTAAAATAAACCTTTGTCTTTACAGAGCAACACATTTATTTAATTTGCCGTTTCCTAAAAAATCCGGACGAATTCGTCTTACATACATATATAATACAGAATAAATTTTTCCCCGACCTAATATAACTTAATACAATACACAGCACGTTTAAGCTCACCCTACCGTTGACACAGCCTCTTACAATCTGTTTATTCCAGATCGAGACTAGTGAATCATAAGACGCCCACGCGCCGGGCGGGGGCGTCAGCGGCCGTCGTCGCCGGTGCGGTGACCACGTGCGGGATCGCGTGCTTAGCGTGTTTAGCGTGCGTAGCGTGTTTACTGAGGCATGAAGCGTGTTTTCTGAGGCAAGAAGCGTATTTTCTGATTTGGCTTAAGATAAAATCGCTTAACCTCGCTTGGCCCGTGATCATCGTGCAACGCATACGAAAGATGTCTCTCATAATTTCTGTTCTCACACTTTAAAGGTCGTTTCGAAAAATTTGTAGATATTGAAGTCTTTTTAAAGTCTTTGAAGAGATTAACAATATTAAAAAAAAAAATTACAGAAAACTATATCGAGTTTATATCCTTCGTATTCATTTAAATTATAAACTCCATTCTTATGTTAGCTAAAAATTGAGTTGTTACTCTTTCATTTTGCAGCGAAGAGACAGCCATATTTAGTAGTTAATTTGCCAGGTTCGTAAGACGAGCTTTCGATTTATAAAAGTACTAGCTGTCCCGCCCCCCTTCGCTGGGTAATTTTTATTATAAATAAAATGGCGAAGGATTTACGGAATTAGAAAAATGAGTAGCCTAGAACCATCTACAAATCATCCCGCATCGAATGGTCCCGGTCCCGTGTCTATACGTTTAGCAGTTTTTACGTGATTGGCGAACAAAGACAACCTATTTTCATTATATATGTATAGATATAGTGTTTGAGGGGCTCGATGGTGGCTCTTCAATTTAGTGGTCAGTTTTTAAAACTAAGAATATCACAATTACACCAAAATATTTACTTTGTTCACTAATTAAAGTAAATTAATATATAATTTAATTAAAAAAAAATCAACACTTTAAAAAATTAACACTACATTTTAGGACTTAACACAGTTACAGTCCTAAAAATTATACGAAATCCTGTCACCATTTATTCCTGATGGTGGAATTTCGTATTCTTTCACGAACCATTACAAGTAAATACGCCTGGTGCAGCGTTATACGAGCGTGTAGAAATGTGACAGTCACACGATAAAGCCACCGACACACGGGTGATAAACGAAGGCTTTATCATCTACATGGCGGCGTGAGTACACACATCGCGCCTGCGTCGGGCTATTGAAGTCCCGCTGCAAGACTCGGGTTCATGTCAGCTGCAAGCGACACTGCAGGCGGCGAGGGAGGTGACGAGGAGTTAGCAAGATAAACCCACTTTAGATGTGTTTTTAAGCCGTGTTTACCCCGGCCAGACTTAACAACCGACACGGTACGGTCACGATAAACAAACTTGAGATAAAAACCACAAAAATGGTTCGGTGTGGTCACCTATTCAATTCTGAAAACGTACTCGATATTGCTAAACAAATACCTCGTATACACAGAAAATAACGAGCACTTATATTCGCAAGCAGTGCTAAATATAAACCATGCTGTCGGTTTCGCCTCGATGGTTTAATGTAGCGCTCGCGGTAAGAGCCCTACTGCCATAAAATAAACAGAAGTATCGAAAAACCCCCCGCGTACGGCGCCCCCTATCGCCCACGAGCGAATAAACCGTGGGAGCAGTTCGAAAACAATCAATTATTTATTCAACTCGCATTCGCTTTCAAAAGCCCGTAAATATTTTTTTACAGCGGCCTCGCGCCGTAAATCTTCGGGCTCCTGAAAAGGGGTCGACCTCCGCATTCAGACCCGACCGCGGCGAATTAACGCGCCGCATCGAAGTTTCGCAAATCACGCGCGCGGCGCCACCGGCGCTATCACCTTTCTCAAAATGAACACATTCACTGCGCTTGCCTTTTGTCTGCGTGAAATTAGTTCACGAACGTCGCTCGGTCGCGAAGCGGCGCGGGCCCGAGGGCGTTGGATATGAGCTAGAGAACCGCTGAAGTGCGAGTGCGCCTCCGAAGAGTCGTGTAGGGTTCTACAGTCAGAGGTTATCGATGGAACCCTGTTACTAATCCTACGTCTGTCTGATCTACCTTTGAAGGGCTGTAGTTATGAATCGTAATAGGTAACCGGTTGTCATTTTCTCTAAATATAGATTAATGTGGCACATAACCTAACAAATCCTCAAAAAAAAACAAACAGTAAGTCGTGGCGGGATGCCTGTCAGATGTGAAACCACGAAATTATTGACGTGACAACGTCTTATAAATTGGTTTGCCGGGTGACACTTCAAGAAACTGCGTTACGCTCCGCTCACGTTATGCGCTCACAATGAGAGCGAGTGAGAGGCACGCGTCCCTTCCACTCGGGCATGGTTAGCCCGCCTAAGAGCGAGAGAGACAGACATAAAAAGTGAAAGGCACGCGTCCCTTCCACTCAGATAGGAACAAGTTAAGTTGTAGTAAACGCTGTTTCATTGTACGCAAATGTATTGCAAGTTATTGTATGTATATTTGTATATAAATACGTATGTATGTGTAAAGGTAAAAATAAAATTTTGTTAATATGAAATTCAGTGCGAGATTCTTTGTATAAATTAATGTTTTAAATATAATTCTTTGTATAAATAAATGTTTTAAATTGTTACTATTATTTCATCCTTCTTCCTACTATACGAATGAATATTCACATTAAAATGATTTTACCACTCAAAGTCGTTGTCACGTAAAACTTTCGCCCGTATACCGACTTTACAGGCAACCAATTTTTTTATAGAGAAAATATGCTAGAAAAGGGTGGCTTATTAAAGAAAATAATCAACAAATATGGCGCAATCAAAAATAAAATATACAGCGTTTTTTTAAAGAAAAAACTCTTTGTTTATTAGAACATTTATTAATTTTTGGGTAGATATACTGGTGACACCTGCTATGAACTGATTACGAAATACAATTTCATCAGTTTTTTTTTTATAAAATATTTAATGCATTATTTTTTATAAAAGCGAATTTATAATTCATTAATTTAAAAATACGAGTAATGAAAACTGACCATAGTTTCCTGATTTTTATAAATTTCTGTTACTATTTTTTTTGAATAGGCAAAGCCTTTGAATCGAGTTCCTGCCTTTGGGAAGAAAATAGATTTTACATTTACCGACGCTTGAAACATACACAAAATATACGTAACACTCAAGTTCATCCCACGCGCTGCGTGTGTGTGCGTGTGTGTGTGTGTGTGTGTGTGTGTGTGTGTGTGTGTGTGTGTGTGAGCATCGTCACGCCAAAAGCCGGTATGACTTGCCGCGTTCGATGTTTGTCATCAAAATACGTGGCTAGTTATCAAACAAATTTGAAAATCGTCCGCTTACCACGTATATACGCAATGCACAATTTTACTCTTTTTGTTTCAAGAGAAATAATGGCAGTTATGTCGTCAGAACAGTTTTATAAAAATGTATATTTGAATGTTGTTAATTATTTTGAAAATACTATATTTGATAGTATATATTCTTTTTATGACAAAAAAATAATGGAATATTAAAAAAATGTGTGGCACTCGGGGACTGCCGCGGTAAAGCAATTGCACAGCATTTTTTATCAACTTATGCAATTATAATATTTATTTGTCTTATTTACGTAGTATTTTTTTTGAGGAGGTGCCCTAACGCGAAACTCTAAGCAGGCATGAGTCACCAGATTGCGGGGCGAAGAGGGGGATTACGCATGCGCAGTAACGCCGATACAACCAATGCCACCTAGAGGCGAGTTGCTGAACTAAAGAGACAAACGTGATATTTCAAAAAAGTCATTAAAAGTTCTTTTATTCATCGACATATGGCAAAACTAAAAAGTATCACCGCTGTGCTGGTCGGAGTGGTGGGTGTTAGGTTATTTTCGTTACGGAATTTCTGGATTCGGTCTCCACGCTCAAGGCCCGTGATAGAAGCTATGCAATAGCTTAAAATTCATTTGTACCTTGGTACGAAAAGATGCAACTATTCCCTCGCACTTTATAAACACTCCTCTATTTCTTTCGCATTCGACGGTAAATGAAATTACCGCTAATAATTGAATTTTATCAAGATTTAATAAAGTGTAGTGATTTTAAGAATTATTGTAGTATTATATTTCTACGCATCATTCTCTTATTTGGAATTTGGACGAGTTAATTATTTCGCTTTGTGATAGTTTTTATATTCTTTTGCAGTTTCTAAAAGGTACAAAATTTACCTTTAATTAGAAATTAAATTGAAATTATTTGTGACCACATTTTGTTGATTATGATCAACTTAATCATTCCCTCGCCATCATTTCTTCATTAAAATTATGAATAAGCGAATGATTATCATGAGTATTGTCAGTAAAAAGACGATACATTAGTTTTCTGTCGCCATAATGTGTCTAAGGAGGTGTTGAGTTTTCCTCCTACACGTACACTGTTGCACATACAAGTAAGATGTAAGCTCGATGACAAAGTGCAGCGGCGAGTGTCCAGATTGCATGTGCATTCCGATGCATTTTTCTAATTTTTGCTGCACCTTTCGGATTTGTCCTCTAAAGAGCGATTAATTCAATGACTCAATTTTAAGCCAATAAAATCGATACGGCCCGGATTAAGAATTTGTCATCGATCGGATGCAGTGCCGTCGAGATAGTTATGCTATTCTGTGTGTCCGATTCCGGACCGTGCCGTGACGAACGCCGCTGTTCGACGGCGCGTGCGTTTGGGGCGGAGAGGGGTCGGTCGTTCGGCGATCTCTCGAGGATGGTGGGATGTTTTGGAGGAATTCGTAGGGTCCTCGGTCGGCGAAGTCAGACACTCGGCGGACGATTTGCCGGATGAATTCTTCCACGTATCAGATGCGGAGGTCGCGAGCGATTACGTCATTCTTAACGTACCTCCTCGCCCCCACGATAAATTTGCAGAGGGATGGATAGTCTGTTGGATCCGGATCCTATTTCTTTGAAATATGAAGCGTAGTGTGTACCACGCCGATGCCGTGTGTGCCAACCGAGAACAAATTTAACCTTTGTATAGGGCGGGTTTGGCACAGAGCGGCAGAGGCGATCGAAGCATCGGGCGCACCATATACCTCGCACGGCTCTGCTCTGGTGAATAACTCGCTCCTCCTGAACGGCCATGCACAGAGAGCGACCAATTTTTACGCCCAGGTATCGTACCCTAGTCTGACATTCCACCTTTTGTCCTCGGAATTTCAGTTTTGGCGGCGTGATACGCCGACGATAGATCAGTAGGGCGGCCTTATGCGTCACGTCGGCGGCGACTCGTTACTCCTTCAGCCAGTCCAGAAGTAAGTCGAGAACCCTCTATGGCTTCGCCGATGCGAAGTCCGCCCGACGACACGATGACAAGTATGCACCGCCGTCGGTTTACGGGGTGAGCACGACGTCACTCTTCCAGTACTGTAGTTGATCCGCTAGGGTGCGGATGTCACCGGCGAACGCGCACAGGCATGGTAATGGGCAGCTACTTGAATTTCACCCGTACGAGCGCAGGTGGGATGTCGGTGTCCTTTATGAGCTTATGTAATAATCCGGGGTGTCACACTCGATCGAAAGCCTTCTCGATGTCGAGGGAGGCTCCGACAACCAGGCGGCCTCGGTTGTCCTCGGAAACCGTGGTGAGGAACTTGCGCCAGCTGGAGCGTGATGAAGTGTCCTCTAGTTTGAAAGTCAGCTAAATGAACTATGTGAACTATAACGTAAAATGGGAAGCATGTTTACCCTAAATGTATGTCGGAGTGCGCTGAAAATTTATTCTAATTCATCTTAAGAAGGCTTTTATATTATGTGTTAAGAAAAATTTAACGACGTTTCACACATTTTAAATGTTATAAGTGAAAATAAGTAAAGTCGCGATTGAAAATAAGTTTCAAATTTGGCAAACAAAATTTTATGTCTGAGTAGGTGTGAGTAATAATCAATTACACCTACTCGGACAATACAATAGATGGGCGTTCACTCGAGCGCGCACGCGACGCGTGGGGCGTCGCAGCGTTTGCTAGGCAGTCTCGTTCGATTTCGTTGTACTAAATTATTCAAAGTACGCACAGTACCGTGTAGTACATATTCAGTGTGTAATAGTGTAGCACCAGACTGTTAACTAAAAATTGCAAATTTTTAACAATCAATCCAACTAAAAAGTGAAAAATAAATATAGTTTAAGAAATCTAAAAAACACGCTTTTATAGCACATCAAACTTAAAAGTGAAAAATAATTATGAATATATGAGCTGAAAAAAATTATAATCAATGACGAAAAATTCTAGTATTATTGTGGAAAAAGCGTGGGGCGCTTTGTGCCACATTTTTCGTATAAAGAGCAACCCACGCTTTTTCCACAATAATACTAGTATTTTTCGTCATTGTTCGTCAGGTATATAATTAATGTGATTTTTCGGATGTCCACGCTATCAAAATGTCACCTAGTAATAATCTGTATCTCAATAAACTACAATACTGACGCGGTTTCCATGAATTAACATTAATACAAAGAGAGAAACTGGAATATTTTCAATGAATTGGAATTTCCATTTATTTATTTAGGTATTTCCAAAAACAACTCGTCATATTTAAGTCAAGTTCGAGTGACGCGACGCCGTGAGCTCTCAGCTCTATATATTTATATTCATCTATGGCTCTCAGCCTGCGCGCGCCCTCTGTAGGCCGAAGGCACGAAACTTTAACGTGTTGTTGTTACGCAACCGGGACATGGAATAATATGTTGTCGTGTTGACCGGAGGAGGGCGCCTTCTGCGCTAACCAATTTTCTGTTTAAAAAAATAAAACTTGTTTCTCATTTACAATTTAGAATCTATCTTTACGAAAAAAAGTGTGTCATCTCCGACGCACGAATGGAGTTTACTGCTTTAAGACAATATCGTGCATATAGATTAGTGTAACGGTAAATGAAAGCATCTATTATATTATTCAAAGCATAATACACAATTCATTTATTTATGTTAATAGTAAAACAATTAATTCGCCATTTAAGAAAACATTGAAAAAAAATCTCCACCAAGTATAAATGGAAGTTCATGGTAACGTTTCTTCAATAGTTTTGAACCCCCTTCTGTATACACTAACAATGATTCGTGGAGAAAATCTATTATACTTGTCACATTCTGACTGATTGAAATGTAAACAGTAACCATGACGATTTATTTATTTCAGTAACCATGACGATAGCGTGACGTCATTTATCTAACACCTGATTTTACTCCCATAAAATTCCATACCCCGGGCCTAAATATGAAATCGATTCTTAAGGAGTAAACTCCAATATTGAAAATAACCCCGGTTCGGTAGCACATAAAAAAAGGTTTTTACTCTTAATTACTTAAATATACATTTCTTTTAAAATTTTGGTTTATTCTACATTTTATTGTTTCGTTTTTCATCTTAAAATAATTGAACAATTTTATCACGTTAACGATAATATTTTAAACACATAAACCCAGCCGTTACAAGTCCTACGAAGTTCAAGGAGGCTTAAATACTGCACCGAAAAGAGATATTAAGTAATTTCTTAAATCTTATATAAGCAATAGGAATTAACTTTGGTAAAGTTCGTCAGAGCGCCCGGAGGGGCGGCCGCCCAGAGCTACGACGACGGCTCGCGTTTCTTCTAGAAGAAAAGATGTATCATTACGAAATTCACCCACGAGGAATTAGAGCAGAAGAATCCCCTTGTCAAATAAATATAAGATAAGACTTGAATATTTGCATCGGAAATACGAAAGTGCCTTGTTTATAATATCTGTTAATTTTGATCGGTCGAAGTGACGCGTTTGTGACCTTTTTATAATTGAGGATTCCGAGATCCATCGCTCGTTCGTATAATATACCGACCATATATAGCCATATGAATTTTATATCCTATTTTTACATCTTTGAGGATTTAATTTCCTATTTATAGCTTACCTATGTTATAGAATAAAACGTATGTGCAAAAACCCTTGGTTTGTAGTTTTGGATCTGCACTAATAGTCAATCGATCTATTAGAATTTCTATCAACTTAAATATTATTAGCTAAGGGGAAAAAATAATCTCGTATTTTATATGTTGCAATAACATCTCTTTGGCTGTGCTGTTTCTGTCTGGCTAGGTTTGTACCATTAAATAGATGACATATTAAAAATACAGAAATAAAAATTAAAAACAGTGTCCCGTCATTTTTCCATTGTTTTTCTGTCCAACAAAATGAGTGATTCTAATGTAGAATTTCGATACACTTTGAAGTTTTATTACAAAAAAGGGGAAAATGCAATAGAAGCCGCGACAAAAATTCGTGACATTTATCGAGTTAGTAAAGTGTCGGTAAGAGTAGCACAAAATTAGTTCAAGTGTTCACGACCAATCTGGTCACCAAAGATCACTTTCATACGTCTTGTTTTTTTTTTTATGAGAACAATCGAGATCCCTACCACAAAAAATTTCAATGCGTCACCTTAACCTACTAACGGACGGGCGCCTCGAGTAACGCGCTCTCTACCGCCCTTACAACGCCACTGTTCCGTACTCTGAGTCAGCTGACTTAACGTTCTGGGAAATTATTGTACAATTTTATTATTTACGAGGGCATTTTAATTAATAGCTCGAGCGGCATCCCGCCACCGCCTCGGCTGGCTTGTCGGTGTGCGCTGCCCTTAACTCGTATTGTAGATCCTTTTTAGTATAGATAGTTTAGATTTAGTATAGATCGATTAGATATACAAGATACCTTTTTAGTAGGTATCTTGTATACCTAATCGATCTCAAGTTAGAAGACTAATAGAACGACCTCTGCGCCACCTCGTTTAAGTTTGTAGACAGGCCGAAATTAATAGAATTTCGTACGTTATAAGCGTGATTAGTTCGTGTAATTTGTGTAAGTCGGACAGGTCTAATTAAGGTTGTTTCAAGTAATTTCTGGGAGAACTACCTAACGAAGCAGGTGTTTGGTCAAAAGCATTAATTGAATAATACAAATAAAGATAATGAAAATAATCGTTATTATAAGCCAAGTAAAAAGGTAAAGGCTGACGTTCCACAGGGGCACATTTCACGTATGACTCCTGCCGCGTGAGAGAAATACTCAAATCCCATATTCCACTTTTTTCACGAATAATCTAGAACCTGAATCATAGATACAGAGTACATCCCTGCGACCTTCCACGATGTAAACACCGCCGTGTGCAAAACGTCTAGAACAAAGGAAGTACGTCCCAGCGACCTCTGCAAAGACGCTCCAAGGTGCCCGGACGAACCAAACAAAGAAGCATTCATCGACGCCCGCTGGATGACCGGCCACGTAGGACATCCCCGTCCCCCGTCAGCCTCACATGCCCCGCAGACGCCCATGTTCCAGACAAAGGAACCGTAGCTTATATAAGGACGGCGCGCACCCCGCTCCACGCTCTTGATGTTTAACTCTCGACCTAATAAGACAGTGCTATGTAAACGCTTTTGTACGAAATATACTTTTTAAAAAGGTATTAATACAGCCAAATTATTTTTCTCATGCGGTGGGCTGTGATCGCCATCGACGGACTTCCCGCTGGGCGACTACGAGGGGGCTTGTGAGAGAATGCACTTCTATCTAAAATGCCGGCAACTAGCAATAACGATACCATTCCTCTGGGATTGCGAGTGTCCATGGGCGGCGGTGAACATCTACTTCCTGATGGCCGTACGCCCGTTCGCCTTTTAAGAATCCCATAAAAAGGGTACAGCATAGAGTTTAGGCCCGCATGATCATGTGCCCCATGTCCAGCCCCCCGGCAGAGTCACACCGGTCATGCTTCCGAAAGAAGTCCTCGAGCAAGCCCTCGTTTTTTAGCGTTCTGCAACCAGTGGGTGCTTAAGGGACCTCATTATTATGACTACGCCGGAAGTCTATCGGTTGGGCTGTCTGTAGTTCCCGCTTTAAAATGTCTGTATTTTTTTAAATGGTAGTATATAAAAGGATTTAATTTTCTTTTAATTTGTACTATTATGGCTGGTGACACATAATAATGAATGGTAAGAAACTAATGTGTTTGCTTCATTTTTTTTTAATTTTCGCTAAATCGTAAAAATTTGAATACACACAATCATCAAACTTGGTGTGATCGTAATGCAAACTCCAAAGTAGCACAACAAATAGTAAAAACCGGCCAAATGCGAGTAGAATTCGCGCTACGGATTTCAAACCGAATGAAATAAAACGCGAAGTTTTCTAAAACATAACACAAATACGTCGTGTAGTATGTTGGTATGGAACTCTCGGAGCCCTCTGTTTATTTTTTTGGCGGCTGAGGTCGCGAGGGCGTCGCTGACGTGGGGTCCCGCTCCCTCCGTTCAGCGGCACTTCTAAATCGTAACACGAGGTCACATTCCGGTGAGCCAAATTATTTTAAGCTGAACAAAATGGGTTTAATGAAATTTGTAATGTATTAACCTACAGCCGTATATCGCTTGTAAGGCGCCCCCACACTGTCCTTGTTGCAAAAATGACAGCAGACGTGGAATCGCCGCTAAAAGCGAATTCCTCATGAGACCTAATATCATTCGGTTCTATTATGATCGTGGTAAAAGGCAACTTGAAGCTAATAGATGATATTAGTTTATAACTGCCACACTGTGGAGTGTAAAGTATATGAAATCCTACAAAATGCTATTAGAATTAAATAGACCAGTGACGTTTGAAACTTTAGCTATAACGGACACTTACGGCCGTTTTCGTTAAGCAATTAATTCTTCAACTAGTACCGCGTCAAATTGGAGGTGTACCCGTGGACAAAATCGTCGTATATAGTCGTTGTGGATTCGGATCTCCTCTTGTTGGTGACCATTTTAGTACGAACCAAAATGTGGTCCGACGAACGTCATTTGGCTGCCCCACGTGTTGCAGTTCATGCGACAGTTGTCGGTGCATTCTCAAGTACAATTCTCAAGTACAGTATGGATTAACCACGTTTGATTTTTCGACGCTACTTATTAATATTATTTATTTTAAACATCTAAAGACATCCGAGATATTTGTGTTGCGATGATGTTCAGTTGCTATACAGGATGGAATCGATCATGCATCTCTTCAAAAATATCCGTTATCTCCTCTTTTTTTAGAACCACTTTGCCAAAGTAACTATGACAAAAAATATCATTGAAAATAAATTTATAAATAATGTAGACACAATCCTACTAAATGCTCGGCCAGACTGCGAGCGCGATCATTGGGTTGTAGCCTCATGTGACGAATTCGAATTCTGCTTTTATCTGGGCTCCGTGATGTATCTTTTTAAGAAAATATTTAGTCACTTTCTCATAAACTACAATTGATGCTGTCAGTAATGTGGAGGTCGCCAATGGTATTGTTAAATTAGTCTCTGGTTTCCTATATGTGTTCCACTCACTTCAAAACAAACAAAGCAAACTAAGACAAATGATCACGTAAACGACACACAGAATGCAGTGTTACTTGTGTATTCTTAGTTTGTTGACTGTTGGGATGAGTTTCATTATTAAGACTTAGAGCCACAGCAATGTCATGTCTGTAACCTCCCCAACAATAAATGATGTTTGCATATTAATAGCAATAAACACTTTCATAAACACACAATCTTAGTTTCAAAAACGTCAATATCGTAAACGGAATATCTACAACGATATACCTAAGGTTCCTGAATATGATAATAAAAAAAAACGTTGGATTGAACTGCTCGTTTATCGGTTGCTTCAAGTTATTACTTAGTGTTGTACTAAATTATTAATTATTCAATATTTTGTATCGATGAGTAAAAAATACAAACTTTTAGTTTCTTGCCCATCCTTCTCACGATGAATCACCATTTGGAATGAGTGGTAATGTCGAAAACAGTCGTTTATGACGCATTTCAAGTTTAATTACTATTACTTACGAAATAAAGCTATTTTTCATTTGATTTCCTTGGAAATTCAACGACTGCATGCGGTCGCACTTCGCGCTTAGTTAAGGAAACACGGCGTCACGCACGATTGCTACTGCAAAATTGACCGCCCTTCCTGAATGGCGTAACACCCGGTCAACAACGGGCGCGCGGCGTGACACACAATTTTCAGCAATGTCGCAAGATACGAACAGCGTACATTTTTAGAATACGTTCTAAGTTATTTTTCTCAGAAATAGGCTACTTTAATGACTATGGTTTCCTTGGCAAAGTTGTTCCCAAAAAAGAACGAAATTATGAATATTTGCGGAAAGGTGCATGATCGATTCCATGCGGTACAGTTCGCCTGCTTGTCTGTTTCTCGTACAAAACTTCAAAAACATTTAGTTTAATTTTCTCAACAAAAGTACATCCGAGTTCATCTCAACTTTAGTCGGGTGTCGGCTTTACGTCGGGTGTCAGCTTTACGTCGGAGTAAATGGTGAATTCTTTCGCCGACACCGAGAATGCAAATACTTGTGAATTGTTGTACGTAATAGTTAACACCAAGCGCTCCTCTGTCGCTCTCGGGTCCTCAACTCCAATTCATATAAATATATAGTTGGTTTCACACAAGCAGCTGTAACAATCAGATTAAGTGTTGTCTTCTCATGGATGAGAATATACAATCTAAATACACTCACGCCTATTTCTCTGAAGGGTAGGCCGAGTCTACAAATTTTTACGTGGTATACGATCTTTCCATATTTAACTTGGTTCCCTGGCGTCCATTAATAGTTTCACGCAAGCTCGTCTATTTCGGGTGCTTAAAATTTGGCCCTTTTTTAATGTTCAACCAATTCGGTCTGCATGGGACTTTCTAGGGCGACCCTTGCCGACCTTTTCACCACACACATTCGCTTTACATATTTGTTTCGTCAGTGTACGTCCATTTATCCTTTGCAGTTGGCCAAACCACCGCAACATACCTTTTTCTACTCCAGTCACTATATGTTTCAGACCACACAGTTGCTACATCTATATTCTAAAGACACTCCACATGTACTACTCAAAAATCGCATCTCCACCGCATTGATTCTACTTTCATTTCTCTTCTGGCACACCGTTCTCAACATTCATTACCTACCGTTCATAAGCGTAGAGATCGGGTCCCCATTTTAAATAGCCATTTTAATAGATTGTGCGTTTAATCTAAATAAAAAAACGAGTAATTTTTGTATATTTGTTTGCATTTGCATTCTCGAAAACATCCGCATTTGGTTATTAACGAACTATTGTCGCGTATAGTTTTTCGGGGTGCAAAGTCCTGATGGCTGAGTGTTATCTCTAAGAAAACTCGTTTTTTATGAGATTTCACGATTATAAGATCGTGAGTCATGTAAAAGCTTGGAAAAATTGGCAGCTAATTGTAATGACTTCAACGACTCTTTAGTCTGCTCGAACAGTGTGTTGAATAGTACCGGAGTTGAATAGTACCGGAGTTGAATAGTACTGGAGTTGAATAGTACCGGAGTTGAATAGTACCGGAGTTGAACAGTACCGGAGTTGAATAGTACTGGAGTTGAATAGTACCGGAGTTGAATAGTACTGGAGTTGAATAATACCGTAGTTGAATAGTACCGTAGTTGAATAGTACCGTAGTTGAATAGTACCGGAGTTGAATAGTACCGGAGTTGAATAGTACCGGAGTTGAATAGTACCGGAGTTGAATAGTACCGGAGTTGAATAGTACTGGAGTTGAATAGTACCGGAGTTGAATAGTACCGGAGTTCAATAGTACCGGAGTTGAATATATCCTTTTTTGATTCTTTTCTTTGCTACTTTTCACGAGCTATTTTTTTATATTAAAATCAATAATTCAAGTAGAAACATATAAATAAGTGCATTTTAAGATTACTTATAAATTTGTTTTACTTTGTGTTGAGGCTTTTTTATTTTCTACGTAGAGCGATATTTATAGTTTTACAAAAAAAAAATTACCAATATTGCGTTTACAAATAGGTCACTGTTTGAGAGGAGATCTAATGATTTTAGCAAGATTTTAGATGGGTTACAGAATAGATATTAATAGAAATTCATATATGAAAATATTATAAGTATGTAAAAAAATTAAACATGTTTAAAAAAATAGTGATTGATGTAAACTTAGTATCTGAGATAAACTGAGTTAACATGTCAGTCGACTGTGCAAAGTCACTAACTTAATGAGGGCTCTGTGTGCGCAAGCTTAACAGGGTCCCTGTGGATGTACAAACTCTATCCTTATATAAATTTAAAAGCATTATTAAACAATCCTTCAGAAAAAAAAATGAAATAAGAAAAGGGCTATCCCTAAGTTCTTCCTCAGAGAAAAGTACCTTCCAAACGAGTGTTAAAGTGCAAGTTCACAAAAAATATGATATATTTTAAGTATTATTTTATTAATTAAGAAATAGACATATTTTGAATTTGAATTTACATCTAGATAGAAGCTTTACTTGTCCGGAGCGGCGTTTGTTGGCGTAAGTAGTCCTAAGTAATTTTAACTTGTAACTAGTTCAACGAATGCGTAGGTATACACACTAATTTATTTCCTCGAAACGACGTAAGACCACCTAGACTTGGACGTGCAAGGCCTATACTGTCAACAGCGCCGCTTCTACAAGTTAATACAAAAATTTTCTAAGTTTTAAAATTATTTCTATGTTTAAATTTATTTGTTTTGTAAAGATCCCTTATAAAGTTTCTATTTTACTAAAAAGGGTAACTTATTGTGAGAAATCTAAATTAATACTAATTAGAATGTGTTTATATAATAAATAAAAAAAAACCTTTTCAGTGACACCTGGTGGGACTGATACTTAATCTGTTTAACGAATTCATTTTATTATTTCATGAAAACGCTTACAGGTGGCGTCGTTCGAAAGAAGTAAATTAGCTTAATAAATATTTTTCATTACTGAATTATAATATAAAGATTTTTATATTCTATAATGTGGTTTTGAGTAGAGAATATAAATAAGGAACAAAAAATATTAGTAAGTTTTTAACAAGTTTTCAGTGTTCAATATATTTTTTAAGTGCAAACAGCGTCATCTGTCGGTTAACTCACGTGCTTGCGAAGTCATCTTTTTCTTGATGTACTCGACGAGTTTCTCCCTGAAACCGCGTCGTCTCGCTTCATTTTCAGGCGTCTGCAACAATAACGAAATATTATTGCTGATTGTTTATCCGACGCGACTCGGAATCAAAAAGATTTTCCATCAAACTCGCAAATCGGTATGGACTCATTAACTGATCACCCCAAAATACTTTTGATTATAACGAATCAAAACTGTCAACAGAGCTTCCGGATGACGCTTATAACGTAATAGCCAGAAGTTTTCGCAGTAACAAAGTTTCGAAGAGTTCAGAGATGAAACCCGGCCCCCTCGAGACTCGACGAGATCGCGTCAAGCGCGTGAGTTACGACTACAGTTGTAACGAACTCTTTAACTACAGTATAAATCGTGATATAGGGGCGAGTGCGGCCGACAGGTCGGTAATAAATGCTGCCCTCTCCTCCCACTCCGTCTCCGGTCGGTGTATCCGCCGCAGTAATTGGCCGGAAATCGTAGGGTCATTACATGAAACGGCAGGCGAAGGGCCATTACCCGCAGGCCGCCGACACGGACGGGCCCCCTAAATCATCGTGTGCTAATCGCTCGTCTGGCCGGAGCTCATTTTTTATCAGCTCGTTTCCTGACAGCGGCGACGACTTCGCGGCGTCTGAAGAACGTACCGGCGCGTAAACGTACGTGAAATAATGAGGAATTAGAGGATTAGGTGTCTTTTAGGATATTTCTAGCGCTCGATAAGACCTATAAGCTATATAAATGGTTACCTTTAAAGCTTTTAGTCAAAATATCACACGAACGATGAATCATAATACGGCTACTACTACAGCGCCATCTCTGGGTGTACAACGACGAGAGGGGCGTGATGAAATATTTCATAGCTCAAATAATATTCTGAGAGGTGAACAAAAACATGCAACTACTTTCTAAAGGTTGATTTTTTATACGACTGTGGTCGGTATTGAATCCGATACTTTCTTGTCTGAAGTCGATGCTCAGCTATTGAGCCATCGGCGCTCGAGCTGTTAAAACGTTAACGTTTGTGGAAATAGAAAATATTCCAAGTGTTTTCCAAAAATACCATTATTATAGGTATTTACAATCAACAGTAGATTTTATCGATTGGTCGTGATATTCGTATTTGTACGCAGCTCAGTTGACTTTTATTCGAAACAGCGATTGTAAATGCTCAAAATCACCTTCATTTTAATTGAATTTTTGGCTTACAAACGAAACACCTGAGCTCATAACTTAATACAACGTACGTCATAATATTAGCTCTAAACGAAATACGGAATTAGCTAAGTAAAAATGTTCGTCTTTTTGTTATCTGACTCTTAAAGTGTGTATAAATGTCGACGTCAAGCCGGAATTGTTCTCTCGGTCCATGATAAAATGAAAATTCGCTCACAAGTAAACAATTCATTAAGAAAAAAACAACCTTACGCGACTGCAATTGGAAAAATACTACGACAAACATCTTCATCATTACTCTGATTTATGCACCAATAGCAAGAGTTATTTTACTTTTATGATAAACATACTTTTAATTTAAACCTCATGCTTACAAAGCTGTACCTGTACCTGTAAAACAAAATAAAATTATAATACAACTTATATAAAATCTAAATCTGTAATAATTACTTTAATAAATTACTAATTGTATTGAATTAAGGTGGAAGATAACAGAAAGCTAAATTTATTTTACATTATAAATTTATTGGACTACAACAAAATATAAATCTATGTACACGTTGTGACAAGGTCTCTTTGTTCTTTCATCGGAGTTCAGTACATAAACGTAATGATTCGTCACATAGAGTAATATGCGTCTAGTCAGTGTTTCTGCTTCGTACGAGTTCCACGCATAGTTAAGTGCACCTCTCTAATAACAGAAAATATATAATAGTGAACATAAACTTTATTTAGTTTCATTTAACAAAGCCCCCAATAACCTACAAAATTGATGTAAACATTAAAGTTTCTTCAAGATTTAGTTCGAAAATAATTATAGAATGTAAATTATGAATTAACTAACAGTTTTAAACTAGTTACAAAAAAAAGTTTTAAACAAATATTTCGAACATTATTTTAATTACAAATATTATCACTAGATGTAACTTTACAGTAACAAACATGTTTATTGATGATGTGTAACCTAAAATTAATATTAGATGGCAGCACAATCGAGTGCCGACATATATCAAGTTATATTAACAAATTAGGTTTGTGAACATGCATGTAACAAATTGTGTATAGTTGTGTTTCAAAGATATGCAAAACAACTTAAGAAAGAAAAAAATAGTGCCTTCAAAAATTTAGGTAAGCATTATTGAATATTCTCATATATAAAAAAAGAACGTCATCCTTTGGTAACTAATTGAACGAACCGACGTCCTTCAGTTCTGCATCAACAGATAGCGTTAGTGTATATAAACCCTGTCAAAAAAGTTACCTCTATTAAAAAACGAATACAGGCATATCCATGTAAGAACCATATAGTACGTTGCAAGTACTTTTTAAAATCTAGAAATTAATTACTTGGTGTACTACTAGTAAGTAGTTTATCAAGTAAAAAACTATTTTACAATAGCTTCCAGCTAGTTTAAGCCAGTCTTAAAAATTTTTACGCATCAGCAGCAATATTATTATTATTAGTATATTCTAATATTAATAACAGTATTATATAATATAAGCACACGATCACGCACACGCATACGCGCACGCACACTCAAACACACACACACACACACACACACACACACAATACATACACACATATATATATATATATATATATATATATATATATATATATAATAGAAGTACACTACTATTAATATTAAAAAAGCATAGTCTGGATAGTCCGAATTTTATTGTGACAAATGCCGTTAGCAGCCGATGAAGTGCGCGCCGCGCGTCTCCTATTTTAGCGCGAATGACCAATAATATAAATAACAAGCTTTTGCCCGCGGCTCCGCCTGCGTAGACCTAAAACGAATTCCTACATCTGGTATAGCGATCCTGGCCCCATTCTCGATTGTGCTCTCCGTCCCGTATTTATCAGGGAGGAAGGGTGAGATCCGTTCTTAGTGAGCGTCTACGTCTAGAGAGAGGATGAATACAATTTACTATTATATATAATAATTTGCTATTATTATGCACATAAATTTATTATAATTATTACATATAGTTTTTAATGTTTAAATATTTTATTTAAACCTACAATTCTTAATAAAAAATGGTGGTATGCGACGTACAGGCATATGATGAGACTTGTGAGAGATCGAGTTGTGATCAAGGCCCTGGCTATGACAAACAAGAAGAGAGGTAGAGGACAACCACAGGCCACGTGGTAGAATACCGTTGCTAAGTATTTAGCTCAGGGCTCAAATGGATGACCAGACGACCGGTCTTGATGCTGTAAGACGGGGAAGGCCGACCGCAAATAAAGGGATAAGGAAAAAGAAAGAAAAAGGTATATTGAAATTTGCAAAATCTCAAACCTCAAAGCTCATGATGTTTACATTGTAGTTAATGTTACGAGGATGTCCCTACCGCCGGTAAGCCGCACCTCGGATCGTTTTTCTTGATCAACTTCAGGGTATTTATTTTCGGTGTGAGCACAAATGACGGACAGGGCTGAGATTTCTTTTGTCTATTCAGTTGTTAATAGCACGATCTTCTAAATTGGACTACGACGGATGCACATCCATGGCAACATTTTATAGAGCGTGCATCAGCCTGTACATATGAATTGCATGCACTACATGTGAGGGGGCGTGGCCACACGGTTTACATTCTTGCCGCGTGTGCGTTGTCGTCGTCGGGTCTTCCGCAACGAGTCAGAAACGAGACAGAATTTGAAATTTGGAGAGTATTGATTATATATTACACTAGGCATTACCTGCCCGTTTTGCTGGGCGTATTATTGTTTTTTATGAACTCAATATCCCGCTTACATTTTTAATATTAACGATTCTCACTGTCAATTCTTATCCCGACCACGGTGCTGTTGTCGATGTCAATCTGATCCCGACCACGGTGCTGTTGTCGATGTCAATTCTTATCCCGACCACGGTGCTGTTGTCGATGTCAATTCTTATCCCGACCACGGTTCGGTTGTCGATGTCAATTCTGATCCCGACCACGGTGCTGTTGTCGATGTCAATTCTTATCCCGACCACGGTTCGGTTGTCGATGTCAATTCTGATCCCGACCACGGTGCTGTTGTCGATGTCAATTCTTATCCCGACCACGGTTCGGTTGTCGATGTCAATTCTGATCCCGACCACGGTCCGGTTGTCGATGTCAATTCTGATCCCGATCACGGTCCGGTTGTCGATGTCAATTCTTATCCCGACCACGGTCCGGTTGTCGACGTCAATTCTGATCCGGACCACGGTCTGGTTGTCGATGTCAATTCTGACCCCGACCACGGTGCTGTTGTCGATGTCGACAACCGGACCGGAACCGGAACCGGCGCAAAATAAATAATATCCCTCAGTATGATATTATTTATTTTGCGTTAATAGGTAACAAGTACACAAAAAAATATTTTTTAACATATCTAAATCAACGTGCATTCCCGGCGCTGCCCGGTTTACGATTAACTGTGTATTTTTTTTTTTGGTTTGATGCGCACGAAAGATACCCGGGCACGCGACCTATAAGCCGGGTTATGTGGGATTTTTACCCACTAAAAAACACTCCCTTGGGGTGACTCTATCGTTAAAGCTAACACTATAACCATAGTACTGAAAAGCTTTACCGGGCGTCAAAGCGAAAGCTGCAAACAATGCACTCGGGTGCAATGTACAAAGTTTGGGGACTTCGCGTCGCGTGGGTGAGTGATGTTATGATTATTGACCGAGTTTACCGACTCAGTGCGGGAGACTAGTGACATTATTTTAGACGGGTTTGATTTTGCTACTTTTAATCGCCTCCACGAGAGGGGCGTGTTCTGCTAGAATTAAATTTTTTTCCACGAAGCTCCGTATTCTTCGTGATGGCGCTTTAATATTACCCTGCCCCCCGCCGCCCCAGTATAAATACACGCCCTAGTTTTTTCTTCGTTTATTTCACTTTCTAGCGGCGTTGGATATGCTCACTATCTAATTATATTAATAAAACACGTCTAAAGTTTTATTTATTCGATTCCTACATATTATATAATTAAAAGGAGATTTTACGGTGTATAACAATAAGCCAATCGTACAATCAATTTGTTTTCATTATTAAAATTTTAAATACGTTATTGCAAAATATATGAGTGAATTTATGATATAAAATAATTTATGAATGACTACATTCAACTAGTAAAACATAATATTTAATATGTTGAATTTTGTGATCACCTTTCACATAGGCATCTTTTTAGCAACTCATACTACAATTCGTAGGCGTACCTCGAGTCATAGCGCTTGGACGACCAGCTCGTAATCGGTATCGTGCTCAAAGTTGGCACTGGAATTTAATCGCACATCCACAACTGCGTGGGGTGGCTGAATATAGTTTTAAAATATATAATACGAAAGTGATACTGACCACTATGGTGTCGTATTCTCTAATTGTTCCTTTTTTTAAATTGTCATTTGTATATCTTGCTTGCATAAGCCCTTCATTGTTTCCAACATGTCGCAAGATAAAGGTAAAATAATGAACATTGAGCATCAATCGATCTTCATCAATTTACTAAATCTAGAGTAAGTACTAAATCAGAGGGGCTCTGATTTAGTACTAGTTTTGGTCAAAACAGTTTAAGCATGGCCGTCAGAGTCTCGATGACGATTGCCGTAGCGGACTACCATTCTCGGCGATTATTGACAAAAATGTGGCTAAAGCGAAGCTATTAATTTTAGAAAACCGGCGAATTAAGCAGCTGGAGATCGCGAGAGATGCTGGCATTAGTAAGGAAAGAGCGAACGAAATAATTGATGAATATTTGGGCATGTCCGAGGTCAGTGCTCGCTGGGTCCCTAAAATGTTAACTCCATACGACAGGAAACGACGTGTCAAATGTTGTGAGTCGTTTTTGAAAACGGAAGCTGGAAAGTAAACCGGAATCATTACAGTGGATATTTAAGGGCGAAAAGCCTCCTCATAAGTTTAAAGTCGGTCCGTCGGAAGTAACTGGTGGCAAACATTTTTGGGATGTCCAGGGCATATTGCTATACAGATCACCTGCCTAAAAACCTACAATGATAGCTGAATATTATAATAATTTTTCGTTTCAACTACGTGAGTCTATAGAAGAAAAAAGAAGAGACAAACTTAGAAAAGGGATTCTGATGTTGCGTATGCATCTGTGCACACCGCTTGAAAAACGGCTTCTAAAATCGACCACCCACCGTATAGCCCAGATTGAGCACCCTGTGATTATTTTTTGTTTAGACTTATAAAGAAAAATTTAAGGGGGCGAACATTTTCAACCGATGGTGAGACGAAGTCCGCAGTAAATCAGTATTTTGACGACACACCGAACAAATATTTTTTTGATGGGTTAATGTAGTTTTATGAAAAATGTCGTAAATGCCTTTCCCTTTCAGGGGGCTACCTTGAAAAATAAAATAAAAATAATCCTTGCCCATCTTTTATTACGTAGTTAGGTAGATCAGTTAACAGCTGCCCTCGACTGAGAGCAGAATCGAGATCGAGGCCTCGAAAATGATTCATTTTCCTCGACGACAAGTCACGGACGTAACGGCTGACGTCATTTACGTCGCAAACGCGCCGGCGGTTTTGTTATGTATTTATTCGTGAGTCGTATAGGAGCCATCGGCTGTGAATGTATTAAAACAAATTTCAGCTCGTTAGTTCGGTGCCGCGATGATCTCATTTAAGTCCGCGCTGATACGAGTCACCAAAAGCGGCGCGATAGTATTTCGAACATCTATCTGGACACTCGTGGCGATGGTAGCCGACGAAACCTATTCAAAATCTAGGTTTAGGCGCGTCGTGAGTTGAGGCACACCATGTGGCCGCCCGCGCCGCCGCCCGCGCCGCCGCCGCCCGTCTATCGAATTCGCCACGGCTCATGGTCGTATTGCGTTGAAAAGATCCAATGAAAAACATCTCTATTTCAGGAATTATGAAAAAGTACTCGAAATGCGTTGTAATATTTATTATAATATTATTTTTATAATTTACAGTATTTTTAAAATTTGCCACTCGTTCTTGGTGCAGTTTTCTGTCAAGGAAAACGAATGAGAAACTTAAGGGTAGTTGTTTTAAAATCAAATTATCCACGAATGTATGTTCGCGAATCTTTATCGTGTACATATTTAGGAATTATAGAACACCTTTTTGGTATATCCTCAGCGACCTTCCTGAACACGCCTTCAGTGTTGAAGCCTCTGAATCGATCCGCCCTTTATATAGTCGTTTAATATGTGAATATGATTTATTTTGTTTAAAATAATCAAATTATATCTATCACTATTTTTCTTAGACAATTCTAATTTTATCTCCAAAATAAATTTTCTCTTAGTTGTTTTCAAAACTAGACTCTAGTGTAGTATGTGTTTTAATAATGTCGATGGTGCCACGTCCCCCGGTGGAGGCCGACCATACCGATCGAGACCCCGCGGGCCTAGCATGACGACTGTCGCCCTAGACAAGGGTCTCCCTATAAGAATATCCCTTTCATTCGTTACGTTGCACGAGAGGGACGCTTTTATGAGAGGCCCTCGTCTAAAAGCCCTGCCAGGCGCGCGTCTCGCCGTCCCATGACGATTCCCACGGTGTTTCCTCATTACATTAACCCCCAAAGCGCCAAGAAACTAGAGAGGGGCGTGATGAATGCGCAGTCGTCTGTGCGCGCGCGAAATAGAAATCTTCCCTTTCTCTGCCTCTAGGAAATGTTTACCGCAGGGGCTCAGAGGACACGAAATTATCTAAGTCACATTACATCCGATAATTTATAAACCGTTCCATCGATCGATTCCAAAACGTAATCGCCTTCGTTTTAATAAAGCTGCTTTATTTCTGTAATTTTTTTCGAAATCGGCTTACAATTTTGAGACATGCGATGAACGAAAATTCTCCTCAAAAATAATTTGTTGTTGTATTTCCAAAATTTAAATAGACAAAAATATATAAGGCTAGATAAAAATATTTAGGACGTGAGTACTCTTTGAGCTCAAAAAAGTGTATGACAAGCAGGAGCGTACCCAGACAGAAATTCGGGGATCCACCTTTTCTGTGATGGCAATCTTTCAACTATCTATGTACAATGTATTCTTTTCTGTCAAACGTTTTTTAACAAGGACCAATACTACGAATAATTTTAAAAATGCCGAGCTCGTCTTTCGCGTACCACTCGAAAACTATCACAGCGACCTTCCCGGCCTTAGTACACGTCGCGTAACCTCTCGTGTGACCTTTGATTTCTGAAGAAATTAATGTCACCTCTTTCAACGGCCGGACTGTGTGCAAGGCGGGGCTCGGACTCCACTCGTCAGCGGCGAGAAACTCCTTAACCTCGTTCGCCGCATGCGGAAAAGTTTTGTTATGGTGCAGCAGAATGCTGCATCGTGAAGAGGAGGCGAAGAAATGGTGGTATACCGCGCGGAGTGACCTGTCAGCTTTTGGTTTTAAATCGGATAGTGGAAATTGGACACCAAGAACTTCTCATAGAATGTTGAACAAAAAAAATAATGCGTATAACCTTTATGCACGATTAAAGTAAAACTTGTTATTGAGCGTTGTGCCAAGATGTTAAAAACGAAGACTAAATAAGGATTTCTAGACTTTAATAGTACAGAACAGGAACGGAAGGTTGTTCGATATAAAATATTTCATTCCATGCCGATTCGAGCAGAACGGCGGGCGCGACTAGTTATCAATAAAATCTTTATTAATAAACATATTAGAAGTTGCCATTATCGAATGCTGGCCACTTTTATTTTGAGTACTTCTGATTTGGTGAAAAAATCAAAAAAGGACTATAGATTTTATTTCGAAGAAAATGCGGTAACTCTCAATTCGTGCCTAAAGAAGTCTTACTTCAAACGCATTTGAAATTCAAACGCTTATGGCCAGCCGGGCTTCATGAGTCAGCGTGTCCTACGTGTTAGTGGATCGAGAAAGTCAGGCGCTAACTAACGCAGATTGCTTCTCAATAATGTAGCCGTCGGCGCCCCTCCCCCGCGACCCCCGCTCGCCGCTAATCACGAGCCAGTGCGTTAAAAGGCTCGAGCGAATACCTCGCCTGGAAGTGATTCCGGGCCGGTCGAGTCTTCAGATCTTAAACGACAAACATTTTGGTCAAGAAATGTCAAAACATGTAAATATGAATTTTAACCGTTACACACGATCGATGTAAAACTTTTACAATTGATATTTTATAGATATTACAAATGAACTAAATATTGGTAAATCATATTAGGCTTTAATAGTGTAGTCCGAGTTCACGTTCTTGAGTGAGAGAAAGATAGCTCGATATAAAATAGTAAACGAATGGGGAATGTGGATGTATTTTTTTTTTGTATTAATAACTAATTTTTACATCGCTATAACAATGAAAACACCACCGATACCGACTGCCTATAATAAATACTATATAAAATAAATACTGCCGAAAACGCTTAAGTATTTTTTTAATAGAAATAAGAATAAAGAAACAACTGTACGAATACGATGTCAAAAACCACGTTCAGTGTTTGTTTAGGTACTTCTGGTATTTCACAAAAATTTTCATTGTAATCAGATATTCAGACCAAAGAAATAGTTAAGAAACCATTTTAGAGCTATTTTATTATGTCAAAATGCGAAAACAAACACAATAGTGTTTTTTCTTATTTCAAGAAGTTGCGAAAATATAAAACGGTGTTGGGTTATGAGGAGACATGAAGTATATCCAAGTGTGGCGAAGCTCACTTAAATGTAACTAGCTGGGCGACCGAGCTTTGCTCGGATTGTTTTTTGGATACACTAAGTGTACAAAACACTGTTAACATACCAAGTTGTAAAACTAATGTCACTTCATTTCGCTGATTAAAAAACAGTCCATTATCACCAGTAAAATTTCAAGTGTCGTAATATTAAAATTATAAAATATGGTTGTCTGAGGCGATTTTAATGTTTCCAAAATAGTTTTTTAATGATTTCTGTGCAATTTGTAATATTCGACATATTTTACTACTTACTTAGTGCTACTAATGAGATCGTATTGAGATCTAATTGAGATCGTAGTTTTATCTTTTAACACAAGATGGCACTCGTTTCCCATTGAATGGACCACGACTGACGACTGACACAATTTCAAATTAATATTCCAAAAACAACCATTAAAATAAAAAAAACTAATATTGAGGTTATTTTTGATAAAATTAATTTAAAAAAAAGCAACCGGGAACTGGATCAAATTAATCTTGCAAGATAAAAATGCTTGTCATAATAATAAAAATTAAAAAGCGTAATAAAAAAAAAGATATAAAAAACTCGAGATGCACCACAGGCTCGAACTCGGGATCTTCTGCTTAGAAAGCATACGTGATAGCCGCTGCTCCACGACAACTGTAAAGCCCGTGGCGAAATATCTATATATTTAGTAAGTAAGCATTGATATTCCGATTTTTAATATTTTTCTTGGAAAATCGCGTTTTCCCGGAAAAAACACCTATATAGATAAACTTGAAACACTAAACTTTATCTAAATATAATTTTTTCATGAAAATCGTTAGAGCCGTTTCCGAGATAGCTGGTATATATAAACAAACAAATATACAAGAATTGCTCGTTTAAAGGTATTAGATTATGTCATATTAGTTCGAAACAAGTTTAGTACTGAATGTGGCAGTAGGTAATTCTGTTTGTTTGTGCCTAACCTAGTTTAACAACCTTTGTAACATGTATTCTTGGTAGATTGTCTGATTGTGTTAAATCAGATTGTTAGACTAGAGCTAGTTGATGGAAAACGCTGAGGAAACATAGTTTTAAATTATTATTTATTATAATTCGTAACGCATTATGAACACTAAGGCCGAAAAATGTCATATGACGATTCGTTTCAACCAATAGTAATGCAATGAATTTTAATAGATTTTATTTTATATTTTATGTGATTAAGAAAAGACTAATTAAGGAAATTAATTTTTAAATATTTCATTAGGACGGTAAGGATTGAAATTATTGTTATTTCTGGAGTCGGTGTCAGCCAAAGAAACACTACAATATACCTAGCAATAGACACCGACTCCAGAAATAACAATAATTGTAACTACATTATATTATCGTAATAAATTGATTGACTTTTAAGTCGTCTAATACGTTTCATTTCATTTTACTCAGGAGAACTCTAAAACATATTTTGATCATTGTTTGTTATTCATTGGTATGTGTTGAGTTAAATTTAAAGTGGGTAGGTACCTACTTACCTTCTTGCGTGGTAAACACATAGATCGTACCTACATATTGATGAGTAGAAAAAGTAAGTTGATTATTAAGTTGTAGAAGAATACGCAATTATTTTTTTACTTTTTAGTGCATATATATTAATTTGTTTTGGAATAGATTTTGTTTTGAAGGCTAGTTTTTTTTTTGTTAAAACCTATGTTTATTTTTTGTGTTTTAATGAATCTAAAGAACACTAATTTGTCTGAATATGGGTAGACCTACTAAGCGGCTGCTCATAGATCGCACCCTTACTGTGAGCCGTTAAGGAGTTCCATTGATCATCATATTCGACTACGACAATTACTTGACCATACCGACGTTACGTGAGTCAAATATCCGGATAGCTTATAAAAGATTCGGCCGAGTATCGTTAATTTGTTCCTAAGCATTGAAGAGTTCCGTTACTTTGTCATGGATAATATAATTAGAATCTAACCAAACTCTTATCAAACTACCCTTGAAGTACATCCTTTTCAATAAAAAAGAATCATTGAAATCGGTTGGCGTGATATTGAGTAATTCGTCTATTTGTCGCGCGCGTACTTAATGCAAATTTAAGATTCATACAATTTTATCATGGATGCCGTTGTCAGAACTAAACCAAATAAAATGGGATCACATGAAAAGCACCAGCTTTCAAATAAAAAAATAATATCAAAATCGGTTCACTCAGTCGAAATTTCAGAGGTAACAAACATAATAAAAAAAAAAACACGTGTGGCACTCGGGGACTGCCGCGGTAAAGCTATTGCATAGTATTTTTTATCAACTTATGCAATTATAATTATTTATTTATTTTATTTATGCAGTATTTTTTTTCCTTTGTTTTTTTTCTTTGATATTAATTCAAGTTACACTTTTTGAGCGTGGTGACCATTAAGAAAACAATTTTCTTTCTTTTATTTAATAAATGCGAAGTTAATATTGTTCAAAATATGTTTATAATCTTACAATACATGTAGGTTATTCAGGAATATTTATTATTGAATATATAATTTAATAAATGCACTTTGTTTATTCATATTTAAAACACTTTGTACACAAATTATACGAGTACAGATATTCATTGTTGTACATAGATGATAAATACCTATACACCTATATACTTTCTCACAAACAACTGATTACGTATTCGTCCGATTTCGGAGCAGCTCGCCTCGATTCGTGCGAGCTTCGTAGAGTCGTACCATGAAGTAAATACAAAGAGGAGGTGCCCTAACGCCGAAACTCTAAGCTGGCATGAGTCACCAGATTTCGGGGCGAAGAGGGGGATTAAGCATGCGCCGATACAACCAATGCCACCTAGAGGCGAGTTGCTGAACTAAAGAGACAAGCGTGCTATTTCAAAAAAGTCATTAAAAGTTCTGCTATTCATCGATAGATGGCAAAAGTAAAAAGTATCACCGCTGTGCCGGTCGGAGTGGGGGGTGTTAGGTTATTTTCGTTACGGAATTTCTGGATTCGGTCTCTACGCTCGGGGCCCGCGCTAGAAGCTATGCAATAGCTTAAAATACAGTCGAATTGAGAACCTCCTTCTTAAATTTTGAAGTCGGTTAAAAAGAGCCGGAGGTGAACCTGCGTGGCTAGAGGCGGTGCGCGGGCGGGACTCTGGTAACTCCGACTGCAAATATTTGTCACATTGATTGGATGATTTATTACATCATCTTGTTTTCATATTCTTAATTTATTTTTACTTAATCTGATTTTTTATTTAATATTTTTAATATTTATTTTTAAAATTTTTTTAGTCCAATTTTAAAGGAATAAACTATATCGCTTTCTCGTCATTAGCGGCGTCAACGTAATATCTTGCTGTAATAATCGTGATAAATTTCTTTCATGTATAACTTATTTATATTAATAAATAATAATTTAAGTTGGTGTGCAGACGAATGCACTCTCTATAAAATGTAGCCATGGCTGTACACCCGTCGCAGTCCAATTTAGAAAGTCGTGCTATTAACAACTCGTAAACAAAAGAAATCTCAAAGCTGTCCGTCTGTAAAATCTGTATATTGTCTGTTTTGTCCCATAATTCTAAACTGTTAATATTAAAAAGAAGATTTTTAAATAGAAGAAGATTTATTGTATAAAATATTTACTATATCTGGAATTCATTTTCATTATTTTAATTAAAAGCTCAAAAGCACTTCGCGCGGTAAACGCGTTGTTAGCAGGTAACTGCAATTCTAGCCGTGAGATACACACACACACACACACACACACACACGGCAGTGGTTCAAGCCGGATTTTCGCTTCTTATAAGACGTAGGTCGGACCCCGACTAGGGTAACGTGGTCACCTCTGAGCTGGAGCACGCCTATATCAACTCCTGCCACCACAGCGCATGCACCATCGTGGGTCTCCAGCCGTCGGCGCCCTGTAGTAGTCGGCCAGCGCGACCCGTCGGCTTTGTGAAGAAATGTAGCATTTCTGTGCATGCTCCATCGAATATACCATGAGGAGCGCTCTAAGGAACTACTCCACCCTACTCTTGCCGCTGATCTCTGTCACAGTTCCGCTCGCCGGAAATATTGTCATCAAAGTTTTGACGTTAGCGTTCTACTACCCTTCGCTTCATGCGCAATTCCTGTTACGTAGGGTGAGGCTCGGGAATGATTTACGTACTCCTTTTTGAAGGGCCGGTGACCCACTAGTGACTGTCTTGGGGTCGCGGACGTCTATGGATGGCGGTGACCAACTACTTTTAATGGTTCGCATGCTCGTTTGACCCTTACAAATCCTATAAAAGAAATAACGGCAATACCCATCGCGGATCGAGATCGGCATCAATATTAGAATCGAAAGTGGAACCGAGGCCGAACCTGATCTAGGATCGAAATCGACATCGAGAAAGGACCCTGACCACGGCGGTACCCCGCGCGCGTACGCTGTGCTAAAGGTTATCGCGAGCGCGGAACTGAAACGTCGGCAAAATGGACGTATAAAGTTAAGTAAACAATCTGAATGAAGTATGTGTCCTTTTTTATCCAGTCGCCTACGTGACCGTTGACTCTTGGCCAGTGTGGGAAGGTCCTTTATGAGGAGTGTAGGCTCCGTTAATCAGGGACAGAGGAGGTGTTCTTTGTTCGGAGCCTTACCACACTCTCACAGGATACAGACGTAAACTAACAGCCTCCGCTGTTGCACAACGTCCGGTGAATGAGAGCTCCGGTGATCCACTCCTCCTCCACCTCTCCATTCTCTCCTCCATGAGAGACCCTATTCCTATTTAAAAAGACGGCAACGCTCCGGTGGTTGCTCCGGGGTTGAGAGTACCTATGGGGGGCGGTGACCGCCTACTATCTGGTGTCGAGCATGTTCGTTTGCTACTCGAATATGTTATAAAAAAAGGAAAGCGTTTTAAACCTTATAGTGGACGTCCAAAACGACACGCCGCCGGTCCGATGGGTACTTTTGAGTCAGACTAGACCCTAGGCGGCATATTTGTACTATAAGTTTAGTCATTTTAATGTTTTTCATTAAATTAATTCATTTCTATCCTTTAGCGAAATCATTTGGTTATTGTTGCTTTGCGGGGCGTTTTAATTTTAATTGAATCTTTTCACATTTCGCAGTTTGATGGCGAGTTGCACCAAAAGAAAAAACGGGCGAAGTGCATGTCGGACCACGCTCTATAGTGTTTCGAAGCAATTATTACAAAGAAATGCACTACAGATGAAAAAAGTACGTTGTAGTTTTTCTTACATGTTTCCCGCACGGAATAGTTCTAAGCACTTTAGTCGCTTAAAATAGAAAAATAAAAAGGTATGTCGACTATCACTGTTGAACTAGTGTAAATTGAAATGCATTAGCAAAAGAGCGTATCTTCGTGGAACTTATGTCCTTTCGTTGAGAAGCGTAGTTTGTCGGCAATAACTCAAAAAAGTTATATTCATTCATGTTCAAATTAAATTTGTTGAAAGTCTTCATTAAGCGCTACCTTTGTAAGATTTTAATATTTTTTGGATATATGGTTTAGAAAATAAAGGTAGGACACAATTTTTTCAATTTTTGGAGCAATTGTTTCCGAAATTATTCTCGTAATCCAAAAAAAATGCTTAGAAACCTTCAATTGTATTTTTAAAACCTGTCAAAATTAATGCCACGATGAAAAATTTTTTTTCTGCTTCTGTTATATGTATGGAGCGCTCCCATTAGAAATATTTATTTTTATTATTTAAGTACTAAACTAACTAGCGGCTTATATAAGGCACCTACACTATTAATTTCATCAATATACGTCTTGTAGTTTCTGTTTAAAATGTCTATGACATACGGACGGACGGAGGGACAGACATGATAAAATTATAAGGGTTCCGTTTTTGCCATTTTGACTCTGAACCCTAAAAACGCAAATAGCAAAAGTTAAACGTAAAAATAGCTAGATTGTACGTAAATTATCTTGTAAATCTTACATTTAATTTAGATTAGCATTTTTCTTTTTGGTGCAGCCCATCGTAAGAATTTTAGATTTAAGCTATAAATTGTACATGTTAATTTATTATTTTGTTTAAACAATTCACGGTATTTGCTTCGTTAATTTATTAAATTTTATATTCCGTTATTATATATTACAATATAATATATTTTCAAAAGGTTTTTTTTTATTATTCACAACCACTCACGTTATAATAAATAATTATATAACAGTATAAAGCTAAATAATATTATAGTGTTAAAAAATCGATCACCTCGAAATTCCATCTACAACCACGTGGATACAACCTTTGAGATCGCTTCGGAATATTTGTAATTGATAGATTAAAGCCTTGAACTTAAAACGGTAAACAGAGGTTAGAAATTTATCCAGGAATGATGTCGATAGGGAATCGAGCACGAGGCAGTTCAACGCACGTGGGGGCGTTGGGAGGGAGCGTCATCAGCAACTCGCCCCGCGTGAACGACCGCGATAAGGGATGAAAATACACATACCAGTCTCCGAGTTTTCGAAGCTAGCTCGCGGACAACCGACGACGGCAAACCTAAACGTGATTTTAAGAGACCTGTTCATCGGTAACACACTACGTTTGTTAGATGCGATATGAAATCTGGAAACCGCCCATAATAAATTTCGAGTACATTACGGAGTGAGAATGCTTAAATCGAGTGACTTTGTAGATCTGCTTAAGTACGTCTACAAAGTAAGTTCAGTTTAATAAATCGCGTCGGGGTACGTGTTTGTATAAAAAAAACCTTTAATGTAGAACACCAAAGTGCGAATCCTGCTCGCACTTGGCCGTTTACTTACTCTTTACCACGTGTCGTCGAAACTGCGGGCGGTGCTGGCGGAGGTTGAATATTCAACACGAGGCTAAATTATGAGGTGACGACGGGAGAGACTCGAGCGACCGAGGGCCGGTGCCGGCCGGGGCGGCGCCGCAAACAACATTCATTACAAATTAACTAGTTTGCGACTACGACTACGCTCTCGTCTTTTTATGCGATTTTAAAGGTCAAACGAGCATGCGTGTCAACAGAAGGACGGTCACCGCCGCCCATGGACACTCACAACTCCGGGGGAGTTACCTACTAATGAGTTGCCAGCCGACGGTAAGTAGCTTAACGGTTTTCCTGCACATGGCAGAAGTAAGGATTAGTTGTAGGTCTTGTTTGTAGACAACTGACGCCATTTGAGGCCGCACTATTAGTTTTTGGGACACGAACGATTTGTAAAACCTCTAAACTCTTAAATAACATAGCCCTTTCCCTGATATTCTCCAAGTGAAATCGTTGCAAACATCCCACTTCGTTCGCTCAACGTATATCCATTAACTGTATATAAACCGATCATGTGCATACGCATTATAATGTATTTAAACGAACATATTTAAAATATTCTGCTATATATTACTGTGTTACAGTTTAATATTTTATGGTTTACACAAACAAAATGATAGGGCATAAGTGCGTGAAGCTATCGTTACAGTTTTGGATTACATCTACGTGTAGCGAGACGAAATATAAAACAGTTGTTAAACTGCAATTAATATAAATTTAATTAAATCTAAACACGAGCATTTTGTACTCTTCACCAGAACCGGTCTTGTAATTTTTGCGTGATGCTCGAACCAACAAACAAACAAACAGGCAGTCAGACAAAAATCCAAGAACAAGTAATTTGGAATCATGAATACTTGAACACCGCGTCGTAATCTTTTGGATGTTTTAAAACACGCCTTCAGTCACGTAGACGAAAAATTTAATAGGCATAAAAAATCTCGTTCGGCCGTCACATTCGCCCGTCACGTTCTCCCGTCACGAGGTTCCTAGACTATGCCGCATGCAAAACATATATTTCTTGGTTTGCGCACCATAAACCTATGATTGCAAAAGCTTACAATAACATTCTATTATAAATGAAGTTGACCAATAATTATGATAACAATAAAATTATTAATATTATTTTTACTGCTACTGCTAAGAAGCGGTATTGTTTTTTTACATATATGTCCAAAAGCATGGTTTTTATTTAAAATTAAAAATCATTTCACTTATTTTAAAATTCATCCATTTGCTCTCCTTAGAAAACAGCGTTAATTGTTGCTAAATACATTAAAATTGCTTGATTTATTAAAAAGATATTGTAAGAGAAAATTTTTTAAATAAGTGTTTTTTTTTAATATTTCTTAAATTACTCTACCAGTAAATTCTACAATAATAGTACATTATCATAATTATTTTTGGAACTCGAAGAGCTCTAAACGTATTAGAATTATATTTTTGAGCTCGGCGAACTTGAAGAAATACAAAAATCGATCTTTTGAGCGTAATGAACTTAATAATTTATTGCTACTTTATTTTTCAACTCTTCGAACTCAAAACCAGTAAGAAGTTTGAGTGACCGCCTGCAGGGTTAACGTCCTTTCAAATCTTAGAACTCAACAATTCATAGACAATATTTATAACACTAGGAACTCAAAGACACATCGGCAAATATCGTAGAGAAAAGTTTCAGGGATTGCCTGCGGGGCCAATCGTATTACAGATTTTTTTCTTTGTAAGCATGCAGGCACACTTCTATTAAAGTTTTACAACAGTTAGCACTAAGCTTTACCTGGTCTGCGCGAGCCGTCCTCGTGCTCTGCGCCGACGCGCCGCCGCGCCCGCCCATCGCGCTGTACATCATGCGCGCACGCACACAACACACAATGAACACTCCCGCGCGGTGTCAACGCTGTCTTAAATACTAACACATACGTTCATATTTCTTAAAGTTGTGCCTACTTCACAGTCACAAACCGACGACGCGCGCCGCGCGGCGACTTTGAAGGGCATTGGAGGAAGGAGCAATGTAAATACTTGAAAAAATCGTTGTAAAATTTAATCCTTACTTATTTAATAGAATAAAATAATGCTAGTATTTAGTAAGTTCTTACAAAAGTTGATGCGCCATGACTAAATAATCCTTCAAAATGATTAGTAGGCACGACTATGAAATAATGTATGGAACTACATATGTCAGTTTACATTTTCAACAAAACTGCTGGTGACATAAAATTTAGTTGGGAGTTTTCTTGTTTTCAAAACCCCCGCCCGGATGACACCCACTTATCAAACTGAAAATTTTGAATAATTTTTCGGTATTTTAAAGTGCCTTTTTGAAACAGTGACGTTTTAGAAATATTTAAAAGTCATTAATAACATTCTACATAATACGATAAGTATATTTTTTAAAGTTCGTTTTTTTAATTTAGAGACTGGATTCAACAAAATATTCTCTGAAAGTAAATTTATTTTAGTTTTTGGGTCGTCAATTCACGTCTGGATACCGAGTTTCACTCCCAAAAGGGCAGCAACAAGGGCCGAACGAGGGCTGTTCAAACGATATCGTAACACTGAACTCGCATCGCGTGCAGCGACCGGGCGCGGGCGGCGGGAGGCGGGCGGCGGGGGAAGGGGACCATTTTCGACTGTCGCGCTCCGCTTTGAGATGATTCAATACAATAATGTGACCCCGGTTAAGGGAAGGAAGAGCGATAGCCCAGTCCTTGAGCGCACCGACAGCTGCCGGGGACGACCCCGGCTAGGGCAGACTCAAATTGCTGACTGGAGTCAAAAAATTGCGATTTCGGACACGTCGTCGTCGCCGGCGCGGGCCGGCACGGGCGGCTTAAGGTCCAAGTTCTCGGTAAAAAGTAAGACGATGAGAGGACGCGCCTCGACAGCGGGGCGAACGAAACCCTATGCGACACCGCAAATGGAACGAAATTAATACAAAAAAATACATCGGCCGAAACGCCGACTGCGAAACACGAGCACTTTATTTAACCGACGTGGGCTGCGGGTGTAATAGTTTAGAGGAAAAATGATCACTTCAATAATGCAGTATTTTGAAGCGGCCGCGCGCGCGCACTCTTTGGGGTCCCAATTTTTCCGAAAGTGGACGATAAACAAACGTCATTTATTATTAAACATAAATTTTTACACTTCGGATTATTATATACGTATTTTTGATTTTATCTCTTTTTGAAAGTTTGAAAAGTTTTACTTTTTCAAAGTTTTATATTATAAATCGATTTCAACGTAATAAAAAGTAATTTATGTGCTTGCATCAGATTCCGACAACAAATCTTAAGGAGCAGTCGAGACGCGCGTGCGCGCCGCGGGCGGCCGCGCCGCGGGCACGCGCGCACTGCGCCGCCCGCCCGCGGCGCCGCCTCGCCAACGCATAATAATTAGCTTAAATATTTTATCAAATGCAGAACCGTGCCGCCGAAGAAAGCGTTCGCTCTTGACGAGTACGTTTGTTCCTTGCTGTTTTTTTGCTGAAAATTAATCATTTGTGCTTATAATAAATTGCTCATCGTAATATGTAACCGTTTGACGTATAGAACTCGAATCTCGAATTCTCTACTTGAGACATTTTTCCAAATCACAATTGTTATGAGCCGTGTAGACGATGCTGAGCTCAAAACGATAATTTTGGGATTGTAATCTGTTTGTTTGTATGAACGCGATAAACTTGAAAAGTACAGAATCGATTAAGATGAAACTTTTTATAGTTTATTATTCGTAACCTAGAGTCTAATCAAAGCAAAAATTGCCCGTTTTGATACTTAGCGGGCGGAGCCGCCGGCAAATGTTACGAGGAATGAAAAGTGTATGTTATATGATTAAACCGGTGACTTATTTCGTAGAAATTTTGTTTTGATAGTTTACATCCTGAAGTTGTACATTTATTACGAAAAATATAGGTAGATATTTAAAAGAAAAAAAGCGAGACCCACAATCTATTCAATAGTTTGAATAAACAGAAGAAGTTTAGTCCTAGCGGGCGGAGACGCGAGCAATATATATACTAATATATAGTGATCCATTGCGTAGTACATTATATTCATAAACATGGTATTTCAAATAGATTGTATATCCCTTACCGAGTTTGTAGGGTTCCATGGCCAAAGGCGTAAAAGACGCCTTATAATTTCGCCACGTCCGTCCGTTCGTCCGTGTGTCACAGGCTTCCAAATACGCTACACAGCGATCCACAAAGTCCCATATAATTTTGTGAAATAATTTGCAGAAAAGTTAAGGTTAGTTTTTCATTTATAAGATTATGTTATGAGCACTTTTACTATTTCGTCGTGTCGGGTGTTTGCAATACATTATACATTACACAATACATTAGATACAATACAATACACAATACATTAGAGATGTGTGGCGTCTCTCTCGGGCACGCACATTGTGTGCGCGTTCAAAATAGTTGATTTGGTGCCCCCTCCCTTCTAACCTCCATACTGCGTTTTTTAAAAACCTGGAAAAATAACAGTAATAGACCATGAGTGGTAAATCGACAAAAATTGTTCAGAACAAGATTTGCTGACAGATTTTTTAAAAATCCATAATATTCAGCTGTCAATAATAACAGTCTCATCACGTACCCACATCGTAATTCTATTGATGTATGAACATTCCGTAATTATTTCAAACATTTTTTTATTTCTACAGTGTAAAGAATGACTTGATATCTAATCAACTGATTTCAAATTCACTTCGTTTCGTTTGTCCGATATCTACAGTAGCCGGTTCTTTTAAATTACTACACAAATAAACCTGTTTAAAAAACCGATGCTTTATTGCGAAAAATTAATAAAAACCGGCCAAGTACGTATCGGACTCGCACATAAAGGTTCCGTAACACCGTTCAATATTGAATACTGTATACTTTTTAAATATAATTAATAAAATAACGAACGAATATTAAGACAGATCAAAAAACCTCCCAAATAAAAAATAAGTTTCTTGAATGGGGATCCATTTTAAATTTAAGTTTGTTTTATTTTTGTTATTTGTTTTTATGGCGACTATGTACTGCTATTATTAAAATCAAACAAAATAGTAAATAATAAAACCGGCCAAGAGCATGTCGGACCGTGCTCGTTATGGGGTTCCGAAGTCATTGTTACAAAGAAATGCACTACAGATGTAATAACTGTTGATACACTTTCTTTCATATTTCCCGCACCTAATAGATATAAGCACTTTAGTCACCTATAACCAGAGAAACAAGTAGGTGTATCAACCATTACTCTGAGAGTAGTGGAAAATAAAAAGCACCAGCTAAAGAGCGTATCTTTATGGCACTTATTTCCTTTTGTTGAGAAGCGCAGTTTTTCGGCAATAACTCAAAAACCGTATATTCGGTCGTCTTTAAAATAATTTTCGTTGAAAGTAATTATTAAGTGTTACCTTTGTATTTTTTTTAATATTTTTTGGACTTACGGTTTAAAAAGTAAAGTGGGAGGGGACACAATTTATGCTACTTTTGGGGCAATTATTTCTGAAAATATTCACTCAACCAAAAAAATTGCTTATAAATCTTATGATGTTTTTAAAATAATTGTAGAAATATGTTGATTTTAGCTGAAATATTTTTTTTCAGCTTCTGTTACATGTATGGAGTGCCCCCCTCAAAAAAATATTTATCTTTGTTATTGAACTACCAAACTAAGTAGCGCTTATACAAGACGCCTAACTCCGAATTTCATCAATATACATTTTCTAGTATTTGAGTAAAATGTCTGTGATATATGGACGGAAGGACGGACGGATGATGACGAAATTGCAAGGGTTCCGATTATGCCATTTTGGCTCGGAACCCTAAATAGGACGTTTTTAGTAAAGGGTTCCCTTCCATTTTTAATTTTATTTTTGTTATTCATTGTTTTAGCGGCAATAGAAATACATTTTCTGAATAAAATTAAACTATCTACTTATTACGGTTCTCTAGATACAGCCCGCTGACAGACAGACAGACCGACAGATATACAGACAGACAGACCAATAGATATACGGACAGACAGATGGAAGGCAGAGGTTTAGTAATATGGTCCCGTTACACCCTTGGGTATGGAACCCTAAAAAGAAATGATAAACTGCGTTAAAATGTGACGCCGTCAGATGTGAGTCTGAAAAATTACAATTTCTTGCTGCACCGAATATTTAAATTATTTGTTTTTTTTTTGAAAATATGGCCATATTTGTGTCTTTTTTTTTTAAGTTTTCATTTAAAACATATATTTTCTCGAAGCTCCGTTCTCGTGAAATTAGAAATTTTTTTTTTGTATCGATCCTGTTCAGTAGTTTTTCTCTAACATATTATAAAATTCCCGTCCTGTTCTTGATTTCAATTACGATTTCACCGTCAGTTTCACCTCAATCTCGTCCCAAATACTGATCCTAGTCACCTCTAGATTTAGATGCAGGCCCCATTTTTGATTCATTAGTATTTTTGCTCTCGTTTTTGTTTGGTCTCGCTCTCGTTTTCAACAGTGACCCCGCTCCTAATTCCGATGCCGGTCCCTCTCTCGTTTTCAACAGTGACCCCGCTCCTCATTCCGATGCCGGTCCCTTTCTCGTTTTCAACACTGACCCCGCTCTCAATTCCGAAGCCGGTCCCTCTTTCTTCACACTGACCCCGCTCCTAATTCCGATGCCGGTCCCTCTCTCGTTTTCAACAGTGACCCCGCTCCTAATTCCGATGCCGGTCCCTTTCTCGTTTTCAACACTGACCCCGCTCTCAATTCCGAAGCCGGTCCCTCTCTCGTTTTCAACACTGACCCCGCTCCTAATTCCGATGCCGGTCCCTCTCTCGTTTTCAACAGTGACCCCGCTCCTAATTCCGATGCCGGTCCCTTTCTCGTTTTCAACACTGTCCCCGCTCTCAATTCCGAAGCCGGTTCCTCTCTCGTTTTCAACACTGACCCCGCTCTCAATTCCGAAGCCGGTTCCTCTCTCGTTTTCAACACTGACCCCGCTCTCAATTCCGATGCCGGTCCCTCTCTCGTTTTCAACGCTGACCCCGCTCTTAATTCCGATCCCGATCCCGCAATCGACTTGTCATATTGAATACATCAATATTTTAAATATCTGTATCAACATTCTACTATATTATAGTCCATATATATATGAGGTATTATATACAACTTGGAAATTATCAGACGCTTCTCATCAACATGCAGTAGCCTGCATCACGCCACTCACCGTCCGTCCGCGTAACGTACCGAACACCCAAGCAAGTGTTACTAGTATCAATTTTGTAGACCGGCCACACGATCCGATATTTTGTAAATGGAAGGGCATATCTCATCGCCACGCTGGGCAGGCGCAGTCGCGCCGCACTGGGCCACGATTTTCATCGCTGCTGTCACGTCAGTCTGAATAAATCCCGGTTCTAACTTTCTACGACAAAGCCACGCAACGACTTTCTCAAAGGAGCTAGTCACAAACTCCGCGGTGTTGACGTACCTTAATGTTAATGATTGCGAGGTCTCCAGAGGCGGATAAATTAATAATTTACAGTTCTTACGTGGCTTAACGTCGAGTTACGCGGATCTGTGTTAGCCGACTTCGCCATCCTCATCACTGCAAATTGCAGAGGAAGGTCGCAAATAATATTTGTGAAAGTAATTTTATGTTTATAAAAGCGAAATGAAAACTTCGCATCGCGAGTGAAACCGGATAAGGTATTGGGTATTTGTGTAATGTGCGTTCAATCTGTTGAAATTGGCAGTCTGTTTAACGCCGAAGTTACGCGGTAACAAATCGTCAATATTAACACCCCGCAAAACGGCGGGAGTCGCAGTGGCCGGGCGGGCGGGACGGCCGCGCCGCGCCGCCGGTCGGAGCGAGGGGGCGCGAGGGCGGGGTGTCACTGCGCACCGTCGGCGGGCGCAGACGGGGACGGCCGCACGTGCAGCGCCGGGGCCCGAACGCGACCGAGACATCGGCGCTAAGGCTGCGATAAGCACGTACGAGCACGTACGTTGCGGCACAGCGACGTCATTTAGGGACGCTGCAGTAGTTTGCGGAGTTAGGTACACTTAAGTCGTTCAATAAAAAGTTGTACTGTTCGAGTGTCTGTTGCCCAGTTAATTTAATGTAGAGACAACAACGTTCCGAAGTGACATAGCTGAAGTTAAGAAGCAGTGAACTTTACAACTTCACTGTCCTCAGTTCGGATCAAGCTGCCGATACGTTCCTGCGTAATCTTTGTTTTATTAACCGATTTGGAAAAAAAGAGGAGGTTCTCAATTCGACTGCGTTTTTTTTTTATTTTCATTACCTCAGAACTTTTGACTGAGTGAACCGATTTTGATGATTCTTTTTTATTTGAAAGTTGGTGCTTCCCGTGTGGTCCCGTTTTAATTTGGTCCAGTTTTGATAATGGAATCTATGAGAAAACCATATACGTCTTAAATTTGCATTAATTATGTACGCGACAAATAAACGAATAACTCAATATCACGTCAACCGATTTCGATGATTCTTTTTTTATTGGAAAGGGTGTACTTCAAGGGTAGTTTAATGAGAGTTTGGTTAGGTTAGGTTGGATTTTTTACTTATTTTTTATTATTTTTTTATTTTTTTTAATTTTTAATGCATATTAATTTGTTTTGGATTAGTTCTTTTTTGAAGTCGGTTTTTTTTTTGTAAAAATTTTTGCATTGGTTGTGCGTTAATCGTTCAAAGTTGTGAACTGCATATTCATATGCAAATAAGAAATATAAAAGATGTATTTTTACTTGTTATTAATGCCGCTCCATAAATGATATGTGTGACGTTTTTTGAGGAATTAATAATATTATTATGTGTGTATCGCTCAAAACACAGTTGGCGTTGAATGACGCACAATTTATCTTGTCAATATAAATAGAAACACTTTTTCACTATTTGGAGATTTTAGCAACTTTCCGAAAAACAAAAATACAAAGAAAGTTAATAAAACTTTAGGATCATGGATTCATGCTTAAACAAAACGTTAGATCTAGAGTATTTCAATATATAATCGACACAATGCACTTGAGAATCAAAAAATTAAAAGAAAAAAAAGCGTTAATAATCTTACGACAGAAAACGATAGTCTTTCGTAGATAAACTAGCTTCTACTCGCGACTTCACTCGCAATGAAGCCCTTAAATAAATGTCAAAGATCATTACATTCTAATAGAAATGAATCAATATGATAACTATATTTTATTGCCTGGCTGGGATCATCAGTATTTTAAAATAACTATATACAATGAAGTTTCAAAAACTGAAAACATGCTTTATTGAAATAATTTACTATAATAAAAGTTAAAATATATTTCACTATAACAAAAATAAATAATTTTGAATTGCAACAGTTTAAAAAGATAAAAAGATAAGTATCTTTTAAGAATAATTTTGTACACTATAAGTTTTTCCGTCCGGTGCAAAAATGCAAAAATTTTCGGGCATTAGACACACGCGAACAGGCTACATATAGTTGACCATGAGAGAAATACGGCTTTTCTAAATGCATCTCTGCTACCTGTAATGCCTGCCCCTGCTTTGTTTATAGTAACAGCAGACCCTTTTGAATTGGAATGGAAGGTCATTCCTACCACCTCCCATGGCCCCTCCGACATTTAGATCTTATGTGCCGAATCGCAGAATGGCAAGAAAGTCAGAAGGAATAATTGGAATCCGAGGTATGATAACACTTTCACCCTTAACGACACCAGTTAAAATAGTGGTACCAAATGCCACTTGATGCCACTTTGATATTTATCTAAGGGCTTCAATACGAGCAGCTGTGGATAAAAGCTAGTCAAATATATACTTACTCGAATGCTAGATGGCATTGAAGTCGCTAGATTTTCAAATTTTTTGATAAAACATCATACCTGCCTAAATATTTTTTTTACCATCCTTAATTTTTTTAATAAAAAGGATCCTATGTCCTTCAAAATACCTTTAAAAAATATGTGTACAAAGTTTCATGATAATGGGTTGAGTAGTTTCTGCGTGAAATCGTAACAAACACACTCACATTCACATTTATAATATGAGTAGGGATAAATATAATCTAAATCATTTTTAGAGTATATAAACTGTGCTATCTTTTAATATATGATATATTTGTATTAAATCATAATTTAAAAACACATTCAATTTCAAGAGTTACCTCATTATTTTACGATTAAACATTACAATAATCTTCAGCAGAATTCTATGGATTTTTTTTTCTATGAATTCATTAAACCCCAAAAATGGAGTGAAGACTGTGCATGTACAGCACAGCCATAGCCTCTCTGACGTCATCGGTTAAGCGACGCAGTTATTTCTAACGTAAACTCTCATTTGCAATAGGTTATCGCGCATTACGTTTGTTTATGCTAAACTCCATAGACATATACCTACTTGAAGCTGAATGCTTTAGGTAATGGTTTTTCTTTAACCCGTAAATGCAAGGACTTTAGAAATAACAAAGTGTAAATAGTTTTTACTCCACGATTGTACGGTAGAAATTTAAATTTGCCGCGCAGTGCTGTGAATCAAAGCAGGGTCAACAACACTTAGATGAGAAAATACAAAACTGGACGGCTTTTATTTCGCTCCCACCTCGTCACACTTGCATTTTGACGTTTGGCTATCTCGCGCTTCATGGCGTCGTCAATTATAGGCGTAAACTGATAGTGCGCCCGCATAAAAACTAATATAAAATTACTGATGGCATGCTGCTTACACCGCACAGGGTGCCACAGGATGTGGCTCAATTAAAAGACACAAATTATCCGACCGAGTCATCTGCTAGTACCTTGTACCGGTTAAATAGCGTGTGGCTACCGCGCCGCTGCACCGCACACATCTCCCGGACCCGCCGACCGCCGCCAGCGCGTAACGAGTCCCTGTGCGTTATCAACTGCAGCGATATTATCATTACGTAAGCTGTGAATGAGGGAATTAGCTAGCAGTGAGTGTATATGTAGTTCAAACTCTGGGTTACTAGATCGAGAGCTTACCTTACTGACCGAAAGACGCTGGATTAGAGTATTGGCCAATGAGCTTTTAATGTTAAATGAGAACACTTGCTCCCTGTCTCGAAGAGCTCGTGCAGTCGTCGGTCCTGGACATTGTCGTCATTGCTGCGGTGACGATGATTGTTAGCGACTTGTGAACGTGAACTGATGAGGACTTTGTTCGAAATATTGGATTGGTAATCGCACGATAATCGCAAAAAATGTTTGTCTTGGTTAAAATTCGTATCAATAATAACACTGGTACTTTAGTTATTACTGTTCAGTATATATTAAATAACCAAACAAATTTATAAGTATCGGATTATTCATTGCGGGGATTTGTTCTCATTTTTGAATTAATGACGAATTAATATTTATCCAATATTTTGTGTTCGTGGCCGTTAAAAGATGCCGCCAAATAAATAAAAACAAACAAACATCATACTTAATATAAAAGTAACAAGGTTTAATTTCCCATGAAATAAATTACACAATTTTTACAAATAATATTTGAATTAAAATACAAAAATTTTTGCTAACGCTTTGTAGCGTCGCAGCGTACGATAATATAGCTTAATGATATCGATAGTCGATACTATTAAACGACAGCATTCAAGCGAAAACATTTTTTTTTAACAGAACAAACTCTCGCCTATATTTCCAAATGGGGTAGGTAGAGAAGAGTGGGTAGACATGGAGCAATAATATCCTTAAACGATGCAGTGCCGATACTGCGTATTTTTTCTTCTTTTAATTATGGCTTCCATTAAAAGAAGAAAAAAAGTACTATTTAGTAGTTAGTAGTTAGAATAAAATGACATTGAGAAAAGAAAACAAACAATACGTGAGAACTTTTTATCATTCTCAATTCTTGTATTGAAATGAAAAATTATAGGTGTGTCATCGTTAGACAAAGTTCTCGATGTAAATTCATTTAACGAAATAATGCTAAATCACACAATCATGATAGGTATAGCGTTTTTGTTATTACGTCACAATATTATTAGTAGCAACATCTCAATAATATCGATACTATTGCGTTAATTGGCAAATTATTTATAGTATCGAGAAAATGATTGACACCGATACTATTGTTAGCATCGATACTTATACTACCAAGCTATCGTTCTAGACAGTATTGTTTAGTTTTTAAACATCAGTGACTATAACATTCGTCAATTTTTTTTAGTATAAAGACAATATTTTTTAGTCTATCTTTCCTCTAAGTTCTGGCTACTTAGGTTTTTGCTCTGACTTTTTAAATGAAAATGACTAATAGCCACTTTTAAGGTTCTTGATTGGCTTATTTCATTTAAATTAATCAATGACGAGCCTTAAAAGAGACTTTTAGTTAAAAGTAATTTTGAAAGATGGTGAAGACCTACTCTCAGTTTTCTTTCTTCTTTTAACCGTTTACAACATTTATAGACATTCTGAAGATTTTCAGTATTTTGTTAAACGATAACGTCTATAGTATTGCTTTCAATTATTTACTATTGCTGTCGATAGTATTGTGAAAACAATCCAATAGTATTGATAACATCGATTTTAAAAATTATATTGTTGCAGTCCTTGTTATCGATACTATCGATTCTGTTGTTACGTAGCAATAGAAGCGATATATCGACCTTATTATAAAGACCTTTACCCATCATCCCAAAACTATCGATAAAGTATTAACTATCGGGCAAGAGTAAAGACAAAAGTCGATCCGCACATTTGCGTTCAAAGAAGCCGGAAATTAGCACACATGTCTGGGATCTGAGTAAAGCGAACTTAATTTATTAGTCATCTGTACAAAATACAGTTATGATGCGTCATACAGTAAATAATACGTCTCCCTATTTTGTACATGGTTCATCTTTCGTAGTTTATTTTTATTGCTGTTGAACTTTATTTAGTTTTTGGAAGACAGTGATATATTTTATAATTGATTACAATTTATTCTTTGTGTGAGATTGATATTCAATTAATAGTCAACTTTCCTCGGTTTTATGGTGTAAAATATCTTTTACGAACATTAAATATATAGACAGGATTTTGTGTTATGGAGAGTGTTGTGGAAACGTATCACAAGTTTATTATTACAGTGTCGAGAATATGGTATCTAACAAGTAAAGTTAATGTGTAGTGAATTTGATATACTTAAGTAGGAACGTGTTTAAGATTCTACATATACGTTTTGTCTTCACGAAAAAGACATTACATCAAATGCGCCTCTAACTTGATATGGGCGGCGTTCGACGCAAATTTTGCTAGGCCTGTGCGAACATAAAATACCCACCACGGTAAATACTTAACAATATATTACTTTGATGGGTGGCAGACAGCACGCTAGCTGGCTGGAAGGGCAGCTCAAGAGCCACGACCAGGTCTTGTTCTTTACGTACCCATCTGTATGTTCCAAACCGCCGCGCAGCTTATGTATTCGATCATTTTGCGTCACTGATTTTACTTATTAAAAGTTAATATTAAGTAATCTGCTAACTGAAATAGTGACGGAATTGTTTTTGAAACAATTGGTATACCTAAAACTTTGTCGCGGTTTCTTGCGCCGTCCTATTACTAGTTACTGGTGACCACAGGTCATTGCGTAGGGTAACCATAATAGTTTTTTTAATAAAAAAGACATGTTGTTTTTTCCGAAACTACACTTTACCCCCAAAGTTGGCAGAACAAAAGTTGTTCTATTTGACCAGGCCACCTGTAAGATAAAAATTTATTAAATTGTATATATAAAACCGTGTATTAATAACGTGGCTTGAGTGAATGTATCAACGTTCCATATGTCAACATTCTTAGTTATTTCTTCGAAAAAAATACTTTTTTTTTGTAACGCATTATGCAACAAACTTCGTGGCTCATTTCAATTTTTTTGCAAAAGTCTACATTTCGTAAATTTTTCTGCTGATATTGTGATTGATTTTGTTTTCCACTTCATCCAATCCAAACAAAACAACAAAACGTTTCATTTGTAATGTGATATTGTATTCACGTAAGCAATTACATCCTTTCTACTATGTCTTTCACGTATTTTAGGATGCTCATTATGGCAGTGCAGTTTTTTTTTTGTTTAAGCAACCTTTACAATTATATACTAAACTAGACAAAATTAAGGTTGTATAAAGTAAACTACATTGGAGGTAATTTCAGCTCGGAACATTGTGATTGTCAAATGTCAGTCGTTTATTTGTCAACGTCAAAGATGTCAGCTGATAATGTAACAGATTGGTTGTTTATTTGAAAATAATACATAATTTACTAAACATGTTTGATAAAAGGAAAACTATTTAAACATGTCGTTTCCTAAGATAGAAGGATACGTGGTAACGGAGCGGCTCGGCGCGGGCAGCTACGCCACCGTCTACAAGGCCTGCACCAAGGTGAGCTCAGACTGTTTAAGTTATCGCAGCGTCGAATTGACTTAAATGTGCAGGGCAACTGAGTTTGAGTTTTGAATTGGATTGAGAATTGAGTTTTGAATTGAAAAAATATGTTTTGATGTTGGTCCCATGTTTTTATGTAAGTGCATTGGGTTTTACAAAATAAAAAAAAAAATGACCATGAGCTTGCAAACTAATATTAAATTTTGAACTAAAATATTTATAAGAACATAGCTATCTTGATAACATTATTGCCGTATACTTTTCATTTCCTTTAAGTACAGTTGTATAAAACCATCCATTTACAAAGAAACATGTATTTGTATTTACAATTTCACATTATATTCTATAATTTATTTGTATGTTAATATTTTATTATGGGTTTATGCTATTAAATTCTTTCAATTCTAATACTTATCTTTTCTTAATTGTAATTTATTGATATTTAATCATTTATAGTTGCCTTTTAAATATTTACATGTATATATTATTTAACAATAAATGACATAGCAGTTAACCATACTCCAAAAATACTTTGAACAATTATAATTTTCTGAGTATAATTGAATATTTGCTACATTTAAAAAATATGTTTTAGTGATGAAAACCATTTATTAACTGTATACTGGTATTATCCAATCCTACTAAAGTATGATATAAAAAAAGAAAGCATAATATGTTTATCAATTCATATTTCTGTAGAATAGTACTTTTTATACTTTAACTCCATAAATGTGTAATATTTTTAATGTTTAAATAATGTTATAAATCGAAATTTAAACCAAATTAGTGACACATTAAAAAAGGGCCAAATACTAAGCACCTGAAACTGACGAGCTTGCATGAAGGGATTGTCAGTGAAGCAAGTGAGATATCCAAAGACTAGTCCATATGGAAATCTGCCTACCCATTTGAGAAATGGCTATGAGTTTCTAAAAAAAAAGTTGAAGAGACAAAGATTATTTTTTAAGTGTATTATTGACATGTATCTGACTCTGAACTTAATTAATTTATAATGATCATTTGTCTGAACATAAAAGATGCAATCATCCTGATGAGTTCATTTAGGTATGATTAAATTATTTATTTTCACATCTCAGAATTGTAAAATGATATTTAGTCCTGATATGGGGTGTGTCAGACAGGCGCTCGTAGTACGGTGGCCATCAAGTGTGTGGACAAGGCGCGCGTCAAGAACTCTGGTACTGCTGTGGATAATCTCATTACCGAGATCCGCCTGCTCAAGACATTGCGCCATCCTCACATAGTGCATATGCACGATTTCTTATGGGATGAACGGTTTGTAATATTAATTAAAATTTTTGCTATTTGATATATTAAAATCTTAGTATATCTTTGATTTGAAAATCACAATTTTGTTATGATGGATTTTTTAATTACACAATCCTCTAAAGTAGTTGTTTTCAGTCTAATTTATTACCTTTTCTTGTGATAATTAAGGATCACTGTATTTTTTTGTGTTCATTATGAATTACTTTCAGTATCACTTTTTGTAGTTATTGTGATTTCTTGAAATGTAGTGCAATTAGTTTTGTGTAATACAAAGTGCTGAGAAAGTTACATCCTCTATCTTCTGTTCAGTGTTTATAATTTACACATAGAATTGAAATCAAAATTATTAAGATTTTTTAGTCTAAATTAGAATTGTATAATATATTTTGGTAGTATTGTGTATTTTGTTTGTGTGTGACAGTAACATCTATATAATAACTGAGTACTGCTGCGGTGGAGATCTCGCACGGCGCATACGCAGTCACGGCCGCCTGCCCGAGCGACAGGTCACTCATTCATTTCCCTAATTATAATTTTAATAAATTGATAAGTACTGATTAAATGATTATACTGATTTGGATGCACACAGATAATACATTCTTGGGTATTACATCATCTAATGCCAATCTTTGTCTTAAGCGTTGTGATCTTTATTGCTTTAATAAAGATCTAAATTCATTCAAGACTCTTTATGCACATGAGAAACTGCATGTTAAAGATAATGAAGCTAATGTTAAGGTTGCTCATTTAGTAGTATAGGATGTAATATTTTATACAGACAAATTTTGTGTACAGGTGCGATATTTCCTCCAGCAATTGGTGTCAGCGCTCAAATTCATGTGGGAGAAAGGTTAGACCTAATTTAGTGTAATGGTAGATATATCTTGGAACAGATTGAGGATTAGGCTTAGAATGCACATAATTTTGATAAGCACAATAGTTTTAAGAACTAAAACTTGAAATACCAATTTAGAGGAGGCCATAGTGACAGAATTGCACTTAAAAATTATTCCCAGCCTTTTTTTAAGCACTTGTCAGAAAGATTTTTCTGATAATGAAAGTGTAATTGAAATGAAAAGGCCAGTAAATATCCCTATGTGTTATTTTTTATCTTTCAAGATTAAACAATAGCCTGTACATATATAAACTGATAAAAAATCTCTTAGATATTTCTCTAAACCTTTTCTGTTCAAACAATGACTTGTCAAGATATAAAAGTAAAACACATACTTGTAAATAGAACAATCTTTCGGATACAAGATGATAAAAGGAAAATAGCTAGGAGTATAAATTATTTTTTCCTTTGAAAATTATTTTTTTTATTGAGTTTTGTGTCCACATTTAATTAAAATGTTATTTCTAAACTTTTATTATTTTATGTAATTTAATGTATTCCTTCAAATATTTAACCAAAATTTATTGTGAAACATTAACTATTTGTTTATGTAATACAATCCTATAAATAGTAATCTCTTTATTTTTAAAAATCAATATAGGGGGTTTGAGGGAAGATGTAGTGAATAAAGTAGAAAGAGGTATGTTGTGGTGGTTTGGCCATCTGCAAAGGATGAATGAAAGTAGACTAACAAAACCTATTTATAGAGCGGGTGTGTGTCACGGAAAGGTTAGCACAGGTTACCCTAGAAGATACTATGCAGACTATATTGGTGGTATATTAAAAAAAAGCCAAATTTTAGGCATCTGAAACTGACGAATTTGCATGAAAAGACTGTTGGATGTCGGTGAAGCATCATCAGTGATCAGTGACATGTGTCACTGATCACTTAGATTGAGTTCTTGTGAAAGGAATGAAGCCTTTTTAAATGACATGACATATAGTTTCAAAAAATTTTGTCAAACTAATTGGTATACAGCACTGTATATCAACACAACTTCATAATACAAGAAGGTGGACTATGAATTATTAGGATTAATTGTGATATTTAAAATTTTGACTAATGGATCTTGGTTTTGCAAATAATTTTTACTTGAAATATCAAAAGCGATCACATGAGCATTGATAGTATTTTATGTAGTCTTAGTGACTTCCTTTCATAATAAGACATGAGCCATTCTAATATAGGTTATCCCACAGTAAATTGAAAGTTTTGTTTTTTCTGTAAATTTACTTTGACTTACTAAAATTTGCTGTACAGGAGTGATGCACATGGATCTGAAACCGCACAACCTGCTGCTGCAGCGCGAGTCCGGTGTCCACTACACCCTCAAGGTAGCCGACTTTGGGTGAGCACCATGGTTAACTTGTTCCATTATATATTAATAGGTAAACACCCCATTATACTGGAAAATCTACTACTTCCACGTAACAATATATTCCATGCAAAGGTGATGGCCCAAGGCAATGCAATACTGTTAGTCTAAGATCCGGCATTAGAAAAATGTACCTTCATCTGTTAATTGAATCAAATAATGTTTTAAAGACTGATAACAACATTATAAACTTATGAGAACAATGTCGGCCACCGTAGTCCTGCTGCTACTAACATTAATTAATAATTATTTTTTGTTTCTTATGTTAATTGCACATGGCATATACAAAACTTCCAAATATGATGTTTTACAGCTTGTTACAATAGGCAGCGACCTTTATGATTGTCACAGCTACCTGTAGTCAGGTGTAAACAGGTAGATAAACCGAACTTATTTCCCTCATCTATTAATAAAAAATATTAACACATATGTAAAGCTTACAAAATTTTAAATATATTTATAACTGGCAGTAACCATGAAATTATTTGCAGTTTACATAAAAAAATATGAAGTAATTAAATTTTTATCTGACTTTAGAACACTATTTGATTCAATTAACAGATGAGGGTTCATTTTTTGAATGCTGGTCTCTTAGACTAGACTAGACGGTATTCTTAGACTGCACATTGTATATATGCACATTGGTGTAAATATGGGCTCTTATCTATTCATATTTTATAATTTTTACATTTCTGCATAAAATAAACAAAAGATTTTCTTTAGGTGTAATAGTTTGACTTCTTGTTAATTATATTTTATCACTCATATATTACTTTTTATTATATGAGTCCTTAATCCATCTTCCAAATTAAATATCACATTCAATAGGTTAACTTTCAGACATAAGTCTGCTTTTGGCAATGACGGGAGTCAAAGTCGGACACGTCAGGTGATTGCGATCCCTAAACGTATTTTTTGAATATGTGTTGCACGAGCGAGCAGATTCGCGACATACGTGTCTGCGGCGGCGTCTCAGGGCATCCGCGGCTCGCTGCTGTACATGGCGCCCGAGGTGGTGCGCGGCCGGCCCGGGCCCCACGCCGACCTGTGGAGTGTAGGTAATACCGAAACTGTGGGCGCGTTTTTGGTCATCGCCTCAATAACGGTCGAATTCTCTTACAACGTGGAAGGTCGCGGCCTGTCCTCTGTCGTAGAAGTACATGCGGAGAGCGTTCATATAAAAACTCACATTTATTAATATCATTGAGACTAGATAAGTCTACATAAATTCCAACAATATCTTCCAGTACTAATTCCATCTGTTTTAATTGCTATAGAACTAAACAAAATATGACAATATTATTAAATTTAAAATTTATTTACAAATTATTTATATACTATTAATGGAATTGCTAAAATAATTGTATTGTGATTGTACAGCATGTGTAATGACTCGGTGCTGAATAATGTTAAATGTTTGTGTTATATAAATGTAATTTTAAATAGTATCTAGGTTGACCCTACAAGGGCTCCACGGCAAACGGCGGGCGATGCCTTTTAGGGAGACGCCTTTGCCGCAAGTAGCAGTGGTCTTAACTTAATTAATCAGTTAATCAAATATCATTTTCCATTATATTCAATGTCACGTGACCCGATTTATTTCATTTTTCAGTTACATTTTCATGGGGCAATTTGGAAATACTAAAAAAAATTAGGAATTTATTTATTCCTCAGTAAGTAGACGACATGTAAATAGTGGTCAGAATAACTCTTCTTATAGTTTTCTGAATGTTTATGTTTGTCCGAGTCCCACTACCAGCACAGAGCTGCACGAGAAAGAGAAATGTATTGAAGTAACTTTTGTGTCCTATAGTGTGAGCTTATCTAGTCTATGAATACTATAGATTTATATTTATTCATTCCATCACTTCTGTAGTTGAAGATAAATAATATATTAACACATCTATTGCTAATGCATAAATCTGTACTAATACATAAAGCTCTGCATGTACATAGAAAATTTATGTTAAAGTTTGTGATAAATATTCACTTCATGATGCACTTAACTAATATTTTCAATTTTTTAAATTATTACTTGTATGCCCTCGTACAATTCAAAAATGAATACAAACTCTAAAAGGAATATATAAATGCCTGAAAAATGAAAATAATGTTCAAGAGAAGACTGAGAGTTACTGGCATTGGAAAAAACCATGGCAAAATTTTCATTTATGGACTATTTAGAGGACTTAAGATAGCTAATAATTCATAAAGACATAAAAAAATACTAAGGTAATGTTGAATTTTTAATATTGGTACAGATAGAGTACATAATATATATCATCTCAAAGTTTATCATATGTATCCTTGAACACTTGCTATGAGTTATGGGGGTCATGGTAAAAAGCTGATTTTTTAAATAAATGTGTTCAACACTAGTGATGATCAATTTCTTCAACATGAAGCTCCTTGTTAATTTGATATGGCGTACTTCAATATGAGGTTGGATGACCACATGGTTGTTTGTGCGCAGGCGTGATCTTGTACGAGTGCCTGTTTGGGCGTGCGCCCTACGCTTCGGCCTCGGTGCACGAGCTCATGGAGAAGATCAACGCGCAGGTGCCCATCGAGGTAGTATGGGTCCTTTTGTTTGCTGCCTCCTGACTAACAAGTGAAGGCACACAAAACTCACTGTAATAACCTGCTCTCTCATTATTCTGTTTGACATTAGTTTTTCTTGTGTTACAAGTGGTTGCTAGTGGTCATAATTTCCATTACAAGTGTAGCAATTAATTTAACATGGGTTCAGTTCATATTGATTGACATATCATATTCTATTCTAAGTCATCTATTGCATTTATCCAGATTGTCACTGTCCTTTAAGTCATTGCAGAGTGACAACATTTATACACATTTCTATTTGGATTTATTTAAAAATTCACGTATTGATGAATTAAAGCCTGGTCTAATCTTAATTTGTTCAGTGTTACTACGTATTAGAAGCTAGGAATGTTGTTTATATTGTTAAAAAATTTTTATTTCATTTCTGTGGTTTTTTCTTTGTTGGTATTCATTTCGAATGTAGAACTATAATATGATATGTACTTGCCTGCTTAGATCAAAGTGATTGTTTTTATCTGTAATCGGTTCTCAAATGAGTGGACATATTTCCATATAATGTCTTGGCAAACTCAAGATAAACACATAAGTAAATCAAACAATTTTGGGATTTATGCCAAGCAGTATATTTTATATTAAGAAGAGCACTTAGTCTTTGTAGATGCATTTTCAGTGAGTCTTATTTGTAATCACTTTTGCTTTTTTGTAAAGTATTGACAGGTGCTATAAAGATGTGTCAAATACTAGTTGCAATAATTTAGCATTGTCGCTTATGCAATAAGTTATGGCTAATACATATAAGGCAAAACAGACGCTGCATGTATCTGAGTATTTGAATGTTAGGCTCCATGCCACTTCAAAAGTTGCATTTGAAGTTTTTACAGGCTATCAGTGGTTGTAATAAGTACCTAAATTCTTAATAGTTGCATGATCGCATCATAACTAATCATTATTTTACTATGACAGTCCGTAATCTTAACTTGATCTGGAATGTCTAAATTCTGTCCGACATTCAAACTTTACCACAGCAACTTTATTTTGTACATATTTTTCTTATCTATCAAGAATTTTTTTCAGATATTTGACACAGGATGATAGACAAATTTTGTGTGCTTTTTGTGCAACATCGCTCATAAACCAACAACCATGATTCATCCCATCAATCTTAACTCGAGCATTTGAATTAAATTGTAGCTATACCCGTGAGATCTATTTTGTTAAACAATAATAATAAAAATAACTTGCTAGTTTGCTCAGTTTTGGTTTTTTAAAGACTTTGAGATTGATCAAAATTGAACAAAATTAGAGAGGTTCTTTCAATTAAAATTTTTGAATCATTCAAGCACACGCGTACGACGTCGCGGGCGCAGCTAGTTATAAGTAAGATTGGTGTGTTGTAGCGCCTCGACTGCTGCTTTATTACATGACATCACACTGAAGTCTTCTCAATCTCATGTCTATAACTTGTAGATATTTTGTCTATACTTTAAAATCCCGATAATATAACTTAATTAAAAACCTTTGGTATTACATATACATATGACATAATGTTGATGAAATTCTGATTGTTAATTTTACTGATTGATTGATGAAAAGATTGTGAGGAATATAATAAGTACAATGGCTTGGTTGGTCAAAACAGTTTCATAATTGTTTGGTTTGGATGCATAAGAAGTGGTATTGTCAAAGCAACTTTGGTGAGCAGATTGGAAATCAACTGCTTTATTATTTGTTATGCAGAGGGCTCCCTAGTCCATAACTAGAATTAGTGTAATCTAACGATTTTATGCGCGCAGCCAATACCAATAACAAATTTTGGTTCTGACTTAGATTCATACAATTATTTAAAGATATGCCATCAAATGGACATATGCATCAATCGCTCAAGACAAATATGGGCACATGTTAACCTCTGTTACAGATTCCGCCGAGGTCACACATATCGAGCGGTTGTCAGGACCTGCTGACGAGGTTGCTGCAGCATGATCCAACCAAAAGGATAACGCACCAGGAGTTGTTCGTGCATGAGTACCTCGATCTTGACCACATGCCCACCAAGGAGAACTTCGATAAGGTAAACGCTTACGCTTTACATTCACATATGGAAGTGGATGGCCATACTAATATAACAAGCCTAGTCTAAATTACGACTATATAATACTTTTAAACAGTGCGTGCGGTTCCTACATGCAAGATCATCACACCTTGTAGTCCCATACATACATGCCCCTATATGATAATTAACTATCTCTTAAAGATCATAATATTAAATTAATTTCACTACTTCGCCATATCATCACAGAGCGCAGCGTTCGTGTTTCTTGGAACTATTTTGTTGGAGCGGTGAACAATGCCAATTTATCGCAGGCAGTGCCAAGCGACTCTGGTTTCAAGTGGCCAAAAGCTGTACTAGGCCTTGATTATTTTTTTATATAAGACTTCTTGCGCCACCTACGGTGAATTGTCGCGATAGTTTGTTGTGCAAGTTAGTTTCTAAAAACACTAATAGATGGCATGACGCGAGTGAAGACAAAATAATAAAATAATTTAATAGCAAGACTTTTTCGAGTTATATTTATTTATCATTTAGGAGCATATGTGTATGGCACTACAGGGTATGCTCAGCTTATTTACATGTATGAAATGCACGCGCCTGCTAATATGGTTTAGTAGATTGTAAGACACACATATAAAATACTAGGGATATCATTTCAATCAAACGTAAATATAAACATGACATTACAATGACGTGTGTACCCATCAGGGTGTGGCGCTGGTAAGGGCGGGTGTGGAGCGAGAGCGGCGGCACGATTGGGCGAGCGCGCTGGAGGCCTACCGCGAGGGACTACGGTACCTGGTGCCAGCCGTAGAGGCGCGCGCTGACGCCGCGCAGCGCGCCGCACTCCGCGCCAAAGTCACCGGGTGCGCATGAGCATGGCTTAAGTAGAAGACTTTCATGGTCCGCGATCAGTCACAGACAGCGTTTTTTTTCCATAGAAATAGGATTTCAGATTTAAAATGGTAGCATTTCATTTTTACGGTTCAACCTTATTACTATGTTGTCTGTCTGTCTGTTAGTATTATCTTCAAAAAGTTATGTTATCTATATAGTAATCGATACCTCATAATTTTTTTATAGAACGTGTTACTATGGTGAATATCCTAACAAATAAAAAAACCCTTGCACACGAAAGGTTCCATACCAGCATTATATTTAACACTATATACATACTATTTAAATAATAGAAAATAGAATAGAAATAGAAGTATTCACTAAAAAAGTCCTAAAAAATAGAAGTATTCACTAAAACCAGGTCTAGTCTGACGGCCTTGTACGGAGTAGGCGCAAATTGATGCTAGTCGATCTTGGGTGATTTTATTATGTGTTGTTTTACTTAAGATAATGTTATTATTAAGATCGAGCACAAACCCCGAAAAAAATACGTTCCTTGTATGGGAACCCATTTTAATTTTTAACTTTATTTGATTTTTATTATTTTTTTTTGGTATAACTATCCTAGTAATACTTGCTCCGTGTGTAATATACAGCGATCTATGACATACGTTTCAAAAATTTTGAGTATGACAATCTAAAAACAAAAAGTAAAAAATTTGGGGAGATTTCAATATGAGAAATCTGTTATATATATGTATATTCAAATTGAATGTATCTTTATTTAATTGGTCATTATTCAACACTTGAACTGCATCATAGTTTAGCAATTATCATTTTACCATTTAGTCACTTATTTCATTTTACTATTGACGACTAGAACCCAAAACAATTATCTAATAAAACAACCGACCACCCGCCTCTCGGCCCTCTCTCCGATCGCCCCATGCCTCGCGTCGGCTCCCTTCGGTTCGCGTCGCACACGCCGATCACAGCCGTGCGCAGTGAATCATTCCATCTTATTGTTTACTACGTCCGACGTTCTTCATCCCTAAATATATATGAAAGATGCGTGTGATTATAGTGTAAACTCTAAAGTAAAACAACAGCAAATTATAAAACGGGAAAATACGAATCGGGCTTACGTTAAGAATCTTTAAATGAATGAGAAAAAACTCTAGTGTGTGAGTTCGAACTTAGTTGGTGGGTTTCGAACGTGTGGCCAATACATCCCGCGCCGCTAGCACGCGTCGGCGCTCAGGCCGCGTGAGCCGGCCGGTGCTAAACGATTGCAGTACCGACGCCCGAATGTGCCCGACCTCTTCCGGCGTGGACTTTAAAGTGACCGGTGTTATTGCAGGTACATGGAGCGCGCGGAACAGCTTCAAGCGTTCTTGAGGACGGACGGCGCCGCGCCCGTCCCGCCGGCGCCCGCCGACGACACCGGCGTGCCGGACGAAGCGGGCCAGCCGGACGAGCACGGCGACGAGGTAGTGCAGGTCGGTTTGAATGCAAAATATTTATCGTTTCGAAATATATTTATATTTTTTAGATGCTTTTCGATGTTTTATTGATCGAGCCTAATCAATTCTATTGATTAAGTCAAATAGTAAATCGTTTAAAATCAGTCACCATATGTCTATGTGAAGCTATTTTGGTAGAAACTGATCTAATTGCGATTGACAACGCACGAAATCGACGCTGTGAAGTTAGTCACGAAAGCTTAGGAACGCGGGGTAGAAAAAAGCAAGGTCGGGAAGCGTTGAACCTGCGCATTACATTATTCGCAGGCAATTCAGAGCGGCAGAGTTTCGTGCGTTGTACTGTATAGGCCGTGGCTTAAATTAAATATTAGAATCTCTGTGGAAAAACCTCAAACTTTAGATTAATTAAGCGGTGCACATTGTTGTAGGACGTGCCCGAACCGGAGTCGACGCCGGCGCGGGCCGCGGACGGGGGCGGCACACGCGGCCCTCGCGCCTGGCTGCGCCGGACCGTCTCCAACGACGACGTCAGTATAAACACTTCGTTTTTAAACTCTCAACACTCCTTTTACAATAGCCGATTACTCCTATCCAATATAACGACTGATTCAATTGTTTATTGTTAGCTTCCACAGAAAAGCTATTATGGCGCTTTCTATTAATGTTTTTGACGCAGTTTTAACTCTATCGGGCGCGGTTCAAGACTGACTCCTCAAATATACATTTTTGTGTAAATAAAAGCAAATAGCAAACAATCGTAATTAGTTTTGGGAAAGGAGTTATGATCCTCATAACTCCCCCCTTCGATCTGTGATTAAACTCTGGTTTATTCGATAGAAAAGTGCACATTATCCGTAAGATAATTTATCATCGTTTTGCGGAGTCACGTTTACATTCAGAAAGGACAGTGTGACGAGCTCGACGGCCGTCTTTTTAAAGTGTAACGCACGGACCCGGCATAAGTATTTTCAGGCGGGCACGTGATAATAAAAAATATTTGTTTATCTTTCTCGTGACACCGAGCGACGAGCTGTGGGTGAGGTGAACTAGTCAGCGATGCAATCAAGCCGCGATAATATTATTATATACTATTTAGAGAAGAGATTGAGTAGTACATTGATAAACGCATTTTTATAAATTTTGGGACGCATGTTGCAGGAGGGGAGCCCGCTGAGCGGTTGTCGAGTGACGTGACCGATGCGTTTACGCGACCAGTCCGATCTCGCCGTCTTATGCCTTCAGAAAATCTGTGTATTTCTCCACTCGACGGCGCTGCTGTGCTACAGTTTTTCATAGTTGTGTTAAATGATCACGGTGTAAGGAGTAAATTAAACAGGAATAATAAGTACATGCTGACGCACTCGGCGCCCGCACTGACCGCAGTGGAGAGACTGTGATGCGTTAACCGACACGTGATCAGATCTTAAAGCAATGTAGCAATACAAATATCTGACGAGTGTAAATAATTTATGATCACCAAAACGAAGATTCTTTAATTACTGGTCAACTCCATGATCGGTCCGTATCACCACCTAAGATTATTCGTGTAGCACATAGAGCAAACAATTTGTGACCTTTCAACTCTGTTGCCAGAGCCTGTTACTCATTCTTGATCAGATCAACTCATGTGTCCATAATCCGTGGTGCTTTTATTATTAATCTATTGTCTATTCATTCGATTATGTTAGGTGGTTCAGCTGTATATTTACAGTTTATATAGTTTCTACCAAAGAGTTCAATGCAAATCTTACAAGTACTCTCAAAGTAACTTGTTATTTGTGAATAATTTATATAATATAATAATTACAGGGCGCATTTGCGAGCACTTCAGGCCACAGCTCGAAGTGCTCGCAAATGCACCCTGTAATGTTCGTAAGCATAAGCTATCACATAAAGAATTTAAATGTTATATGAATATTTAAGTATAATTCATATGATAGCAATATAGACAAGCAAGCAAGCCATTATTTTATCAGTCAATGTCGGAAATCGAAAAATCAGAAACTTTTAAAGGAAACCTTAAAATCAAGCCCTAAGTACAATGGGCTCCGTCGTGGGAGTGACGGCGACAGTGTGCAGCATGAAACGCAATATGCAATACAGTATGGTATGAAACTGGGGCTACAGGGAAGCCATATTATTTTTAGTGAACATTTATAAGTTATTTTTTTAAGTCTTTGAGTTATTTTTATTTCGTTAGTATTCTAATAAGATTGTCAGTAGAAAATTGTTTTGTTATGATTCTTTTATATTTTGTTTTGTGCGGTGCAATAGATGTGGATGCGCGACGCGCCGGCCCGCGTCTGTCGTGACTCGGGCAGTCGCGGTGTGCGTGCGCCCTACTTCTACTTTAAAAAAATAAGTTACTTTCATATAACGGTTCCGAACACTGCTAGTTGCATCCGCACCGACGCACGCCGCCCCGACCGACGGCGCCGTCGTGTCCGCGCCGCGTGCGGCCCCTTGTACGTGTGTAAAGTGAGTTATCTCGTCAGTCTACTGTCCTTGCCGTGCTATTCTGTGATCGACGTGCATGGCGGTGCACACGCGCCGTGTGCGTAGTCGTGGTCAGAGCGTGACCGTGTTTATAGGCCTCATTAGTAAAGTTGATTTATTCAATATTTTATATTTTAGTGTTGTATAACTGATTGCATTTAAAAAAATCGTAAACTGTTAATTAAACATGATAATAAATAATTTTATATTACAATTGATATATTTTTTATTGTCTCTCGTTTATTAACCTCCCGCTTTGAAAATCGAAGATTGTCAAAAAAATAGGGAAATTTTTGGTTTGGGATCCATTTTGAAAAATCGAATTATCATCATCATATCTCGACGTTTAGAGGTTCCAGGAAACCGTCCTAATTCCAGAAGAATGTCCGTATGTTGCTGTGCTGTATGATATCTCAAGAACAAATCAACCGATTGAGATGAGAGAGAGAACGATATGGCGTTCGAAAGGGGCAATTGAGAGTTGCATCTGAGATTAGATTTTGAAGTCAATGGGTTGAACAATTCGAATATTCTAAAAAAATTAAAAATTAAAATAAAATTATGTTTTTTAAAGATAACTTGAAGAATTTCTATCCATCACAAAATTTCAAATGATCGTGTCGAATGACGCGTTCAAAAGATATTGCAGTTTAGAAACATGCAAAAAATCAAAAAAAATTTTTTTTACGATAATAGAATTTTCATCCAATCGATTGCTTCTCTATCAAATATTTTGTATTAAAAAAACTGCGTCAAATAACATTAAATTTACCAAAATTAAAAGACGAAGTTGGAAAATTAAAAAATACCTTTTTTTCAACACAACTGGATGTCCAATCAACCAATTTTTGACCCTCTAACATTTTATATGTTCAAAAAACTGCGTCCAATGTATGTCCTAAAAAATCATAATCTAACTACACCTGTCAAATTGAAAATTGCCAAAACAGTTTTCCCAGGAAAACTTTTATTCAAAATTTTTCAACCAATCGACTTGACTTTATATTTTTTATTCTCCATACTTTATCAAATGTTAAAAATGAAAAATTGAAATATACTTCCAAAACATATCGCAATTTAAAACTTCAATAAATTTTTTTTAATACATTTTTTTGACATACTATAAAAGTTTTCCAACTAATCGATTTTCAACTTTTATTCATATTTTTTTACTTACAAGTTACATTAATCATTAATATTTATAAGTATTTAACATAGAATTAAATAAAAATATTAATATTTAGATGGTCTGTATTGCACTTTTTGATTGCCCACAAGAATAACATAGGAAAAACTTTTTTTTTGTACTAATATTTATAACTAACATGATATGTTGTACTATAAAGTTATTGAAATATTTTTGCAGAGAACTGAATGCTCTACAAAATAGGTATCATATTTTCAAAAAAAACTTCCACATTTATGGGTTTAAAGAGCTCTAGATGAACTGAAACTTGAGCTCTAAAAGTTTTAAAAAACAGAACTATTGTTTTTTTGCTCTCAAGGATCGCTGAAATTTTATGGTAGGGATATTTTTTAAATGATTTAAGCTCAAAGCTTGCAGAAAATTCCTTGAATGGCTATGGAAAGAGATATCCATTATTTCTTTTAATTTTATATGATTCAAACCAAAAGACAAGTGGTTCCATTTAACAACTATTTTTATTTACTTTTAATTATAAATCTATCACATCTAAAAATATTTTTTACATATTTACATCAAATTGATCTTGCTGAAGAATTGTCTTATAGCACTCAGGATATCTTCGCTGAGGTTCGTATTTGTTATACTGCAGTTGCTCATTGTTAGTGAGGTAATTGTTGTATTCCTCAATCAAAGCGACCCCTCGTCCAGCTACATTGTTGGTGATTTTTATGTATTGATTAATTCTAAACATTCCTTGTATGTGTCATTACTTTGCCATGTTAAAACATAATTTTCTTAAAAATTGTGTTTGGTCAATTTTTTTGAAGAGTTCTAGCAAATTTATTGAGACAGTCACTCAAATCTTCAAAGTTTTAATACTGACATTCAAGTAAAAATCAATTAAAAAAAATTGATCTCAATGGAACAATTAATGTAAATTTTCAAAAAAGAAATCTTCATTTTAGAGTTAACTGTCATTGATAAATTTTTCAAAGTATTTTATATATCTTAATTATGGCTAAAAATATTAGTTAAGTTCTCAGAAGTTCATCATATATTTTGAAAGAAATTATGGGCACATTTTTCTGCAAAACAATATTTTTGCTGTTATTTAGAAAAATGGTCAAAAAATTGATGGTCAATTTGACTTTGACCTTACAACTATGACCGAGTTGACTTATCGAAAAACGACTTCAGACCTTTTTTGTGGACACTCAATTCTCTACAAAAATATTCTAAGAACTTTATAGTACAACATATAGTTTGTCAGTTATATAAATCAGAAGAATAAAATAAATTTTTCCTGTGTTATTCTTATTTGATATCGAAGTGCAATGTGGACCATCTAAATATTAATATTAAAGGACTCAGATTCTACAAAGCCTATTTTGGTATATAAACGTAACTTGAGTAAGGTTCCAACAAAGAAAAATTAAAGCGTGTGTACAGAGTACAGATGTTAGAAGTGAAACTTCTTTCGCAACATTAATTAAAAACAGTGAGATTGTCCAAAAATAATCAGAGATACCAATTAAAGACTAAAATTGTAGATAAAAATTGATGAAAGATGAAAAGTTTTCTATAAAAATACTTTTTATATTTAAAACCATTATGATAAAAGATGTTTGAGCAATGTACATTTTATTGCCCTTTCAACAAAAGCTATTTTAATTGACGATAAATATGTATAAGCATATTTACATACATTTGTCATTATTATAATTATTAAAAAGGTGTAGAAGTTATAATAAGAAATAAAAGTTTTACATTCAACATAATTCAGGAGGTTCGTAAAAGGAATACTTTCTACAATAGAGTACAGCACGCTCACCATTTTTGTCTCTTTCTGTCTCGCGATCTATCCGGTTGCTCTCTCCGTATTTAAAATCTAAAATCGTGACAGCCTCATCATCCCGCTAATATTATTATGCCGTGACGCGACCTTGACATTTCACTCTCAACAAACTTTTTTTGAATCAACCTATATATATCAGTTAAACAATGTCAATAAATGTATTATTGATATTCAAGATAGCAGAAAGCTGCTCACAGCAGGTTGGCCCATTTATATTTGTTATTGTTCCTCTCGCTTCACCGAGTAAGCGGACATTGTCAAAGGCGGATCGAAATCCATCTTACAAAACGTTCTAAGTCACAAATTAAAAAATGGCATTAAATAAAAGGGCACACAGTTTCAATACTTATATTTAAAAATAAGAATGATCACAATTCTACGCGCGTAACGAGCGCATGCTCCTGCGCAGACGCACGTCAAAGGAACTGGAATCCATCAGTCTTCAGCGGTGACGGCAAGATGGTCTACGCCTGACCCTTCCTCCCAACACGCAACACAAGTGTTTCAATGTCCTAATAGTTTATGAACCTTTATATCAATAGGATTTTAGAAACAAAAGTTACTTAAGAGATCAATTTTAAAGTTTGTGCAGAATTTAAAGGTCATATGCAACACCTGCTATGTATATTGCAGTTAGTTTCTTGAAACTGCTAACTGTTTCTAACCGTCTGTCCTTTTTATAGCCACTACTATAAGTTTTGTAATTATGTTTTTTATTTTGTTATTATCCAGTTATGGGGCATTGAAACTCATGATGTGACGTGTCTTCGGCCGTGCCTCCCCCGCCCTGTTAAATTTCAATGGTTTCTTGCACACCCCGCCTTTTGTTCTACATAGAACAGAAAATCTGCATGGCAATAATTTTTTTTTTAATTAAGGGAGTCCTGCTAGTAACGCGTAACTGTGAACCTAACTTCACCATTGCCAGTAAAATATTTTTAACGACGATAAATGTACGACTTCAAGACATCTCAGAAATATATGTACAGGAAATAAACTAAATCATAGCGTGTTTCTGAAAATATTATTTTTGAAACAAATTTAAGTTACAAAATCTCGTACACTGAGGATTCTGTATCACCACATCTCTATGTGTTACATAATTATGAAAAAAAAAAAATGTTTTGTCTATAATTTAGTTCTGAACTCTTGGCGCTGACGACGCACTGGGCCGGCTTTTATTACAAGTTCTAGTTCTAGCGGCGTGTTATTGTGCGTAGATCAAGTTTTGACTATAATTTTAAATCAGTTCCAGTTTACAACTTTTCACACTTTTGGAGTTAGTTACAGCACAGTCTAATCTATTTGCGTATGTATTTTTTCGAAATGATCACCGCTTTCCGGTGGAGGATACCTATTTCTTCACAACCTCTGATTTTGGGTATCAAAGGGTTTGCTAAGCAGAATTTGTGATGTCGTTCTAATTTAAAAATGGAGAATGCTTCAAGATGACGGGCACTCCTATCCAATCAAATAATTATTATCTATGTTACTGCTTAATTGACTAAAGCACGATGTGTGCACGGTAATTGATTTATATATTTCGCTACAAGCTTTAAAAGAACTTGATATAAAATATTGAATCATTTTCAATGTAAATACAGTGAGTTAATTTACTTTGTAATAATTTAACAATGTGAAAAACATTCGTAAATAGATATGTTCACTAAACTTATGTGTACCTCATTAGTCAAGACACTGGACTATCCTGAGAATAGGTAAACAAATTTTATTCATTTTAGTGTACAAATTGAATAAAAAGTTTTTTAAACAAATTGGAGGACCCCCTCAATATTTTTTAACTTTTCATTATTATTTAAGATATCCACCAGTGAAAATTTCAACCGCCACCTATTACAGTTCAAAAGATAGAGCCCTTTAAAGGCAAGATAAACAGCGTAAGCTTAGTAATGAAGTCCCATTACCAGAAACGATGCAAGCGTTTTCAAGACATCAGAGGGCCTACCAATGAATTAACAATTTCAATAAATCGTTCAATAATATCGCTTTTATCGCTTATTTCTGGCAACTGAGCTGCCCTCAGTGCCCTTCTTGTCTGCTGCGGGTATGTGACTTTAGTGTGAAAAGTTGCTTATGCTCTTTTTTAACAAAGGATATTTAGGTACATAATACAGATTACATAGTATGAAAAAAATCATCAAAATCATTAGCCATTTCTAAAAAATGAATTATATACAAGAGTTGCTCCTTGAATAGTATCGTGTAGATTAAATTAGAATAAAAACATTAAGTATTTAAACAAATATATGTGAATATTTTGCAATCCCAACTATAGTTTATAATATAAAAATTAGAGTTGGTTAGAACTAAATTTTAAGAATGAACACTGTTAATCACATCAATTTTAAATAACATAATGACAAATTATATCACAGTAATATTGGTTTTTTTTTATCAATTAAAAGTTTTAACATTAAATAAGTGACAAATACTGTTTAGAAATTTCAAAATCTCTATTTGTTATTTATCATCACATCGCCAAGTCACCAAGTTTAGTGCAATGGACATAATAACATTAATGTAACACTACATTCTAAATATACTGGTACCTCAATATTCTAAGAGCAATTATTGTATACATATGTATATGATTTTTTTGGAAATACAAAATATGTTCATTTAATCGTAACAGAAAGGGCCCGCGTTTTGCCTCGCCGCGTTAACAGAGAGGTTTTACATCTTACACATTCAAGGTGAGCATGTAAGACATTTGAATTACTGTAATCTCAAACATTTTGAAGCATTATTGTTAACTTAAGTTACTACATATCTCATTAGTAATATTTCCAGAAATACACTTTGAAAAAATAGATTACAATTTAACCACGGGTCAAGCAATAGCATGTTTTGGCGTCATTCAGGTAACCGAGTGAAACATACTCATGTGCCCGATGGAGGCATGGTCGATCGCCCCCTCTCTGACCCATCGACCTCTTACGTGACCCGCCATGTCGTCCGTGATTTCTTTTTGAGCCTATAAGTCCCTGCACGACTTCAAAACTGTGTCAACGGTTTTAAAGCGCGTCGCCGCCGCCATGCGGCAGGAGCGGCGGTGCAGGTGCGGGGGGCGGAGCGGCGCCCTCGCCCTTCTTGGGGCGGGCCCGCTTGGGCTGCAATTTTATCTGAAAAATCAATGTACTCGCGTAAGTGTCGCTCGGTGTGTATTACATCAAAATATTAAATTAATACAGTTTGAGTCGATACAAATAGAGATTGATCGAAAGTAACAGCAAGCAAAATTACTACATGACTGAGCTGACTTTGCATCTCGAAATTGTGACGTTGATTTTTTAATAATAAAATAATTAGTACTAATGACAGCAGTTACATTTACCAATAAAACTTAAACTACTATTGTTATTAAAAATACACTTCATTAAAAACATGATTTTGTTGTAACTTTGTAGTAAAATATTAAGACAAAAACAGATAATTGTTTCAATATATTTAGTATAACTTTGACAGTAGAATTTCACTCACTATTACGTAAAACTTGATCTTTTACACATTACCATGTAATATAGAAACAAACGATTTAAACAACAACTATAAAAATATTGTGGCACCAGAGAGTAACCATATTAGAGATGGCAGTAAGTTCATTTTTTATAGCACATTCGTGGCGCACACTAGCAGGCGGTCACCGCCGCCCATGGATACGCGCAATCCAAGATGAATCACCAGTGCGCTGCCGTCTTCTTGGGAGGGAATAAAGACGCCTTTTAAACCCTTTGTTTTTATGTGACGATTTCTAACAACTCCAATCTCCTACAAGCCGCATTAAGGAACTTCGATATTGCTCGCCGCCCGCCGTAAGAGCCTACAGGAGCGGCAGAGGACTTACCTTGTCGTGCACCTCGCGCTGATGCCGGTACAGGGACGAGTACCAGCCGAAGGCGGCGCCGCAGCGCGCGCACGAGTACGGCGTTTCCGTGGTGTGCATCGCTACAATGTGGTACTTGAGCTTGGCCTGGTTCTGGTAGGACTTGCCGCAGACGTGGCACAGGTTGAGGCCGGCGTCTGCGCGCCGGTGCACGTTCTTCACATGCACGTATAGCGACATTTTGCTCTTGAAGGGCTTGTGGCAGGCGTCGCAGCGATGGCGTACGGCCTGCAGGTGATCCCAGTCCACGTGGTCCCGTAGCCGCGTCTTGGTGGGGAAGCGGCGGCCGCAGTCGGCGCAGGCGTATCTGAACTGATCCTCGCGCACGTGGCGCCGTGACGCGCGCAAGTGCTGCGTGTAGGTGGCGACAGAGGCGAAGGCGCGGCGGCACGGCGTGCAGTACAGCTCGCCAGCGGCGCGCGCCGCGTGGTTCTTCATGTGCCGCCACAGGTTGGACTTCCACTGGTAGACCTTGCCGCAGGTGGCGCACGGGTATCGGTTGCGGCCCTCGTGGATCACGCTCAGGTGGTAACGGTAAGTCTTCCGCGAGCTGAACTCCTTGTTGCATTCGACGCAGCGCGGGCGCGTCCCCGCCCCCGCCCCCGTTGCTGCCGCCGATTCGGTTGGCGGCTCCACCTCGGTCTGGTCGTCGCTGCAATTATTTTTTTTTTGTAATGAAAAACGCTTTTTGGTCTATCTGTTTGTGACAGACGGATAGATCAAATAATGATTTGTAGAATGCACAAGCATACTAACCTCTACATTTGTAACATCAGTATGAAGACTTCAAGTACATAATGAAATGAAAAATTTGTTTGTAAAAACAAAATATTGTTATTTTTATTAAATATTGTTTCTAATACTTAGTGACAATTAACTTTATTGCCAAATACAAGAATAATGTCATAAATGGAAATTTTTGTTCTTATATCTTACAAAAAATATTTATAACAATATAGCAACTATTTATTTAATAATCAAGTAAAGTTTGACACAGATTAGTTACTTATACAATGTGTATAGCATAAATGTTATTGAGTAATTAACTTTTCACAAAATTTGACAACAATAGGGTGGACATCAATGCAATTGCAATTTCTAGTGATAGTTAAAAATGGTAAATTATGTTTTATGAATTTATAAATTATTTCCCATAGAAAACTTTTGGGAACAAGCAGTAAAAAAATTTGGAATACAGTTTACTTTGCAAGACATCTCTGGAACTTTCTGCTTTTAAAGACCGAAGTTCAGACTTTAAAACATAAAAAGATATTTGAAATGAAAAAAATGTGCATGAAAATCTATCGATTATAGTGTTATTGAGCATTTAGAGCTCAAAAGTAGCTTATATATTTTTGGAGCTTTCTGCTCAGATGTATCCTTACACATTTTTGAGCTCTTCAAGTTTACAAACTTTGTTATTTGATACAATTTTTTAAATTTCTCTGTGATATCTTTAATAAACTGGTCGCAATGTAGTTTTACACATACAAAAACGAAATTGAAATTCTGAAATTACTTGGAAAACCCATTCCTTTTTAGTTTCTGGACTGCCACATTTCTCAAAGAAATCAATCATATGAATCAACCGATTTTTAAGCATTTACTGGGACTCAACATTGTTTTTCAGGACAAGAACGATTAGTTCGAAATTAAGCAGTGTACTACTTTAAAAGTTATTTTAATGAAACATTTGTTTTGAACACACAGATAACAATCGGAAAATGATCAAGAGACATCCCTGGGACCCTAAAACATCAACGATTGAATAAAAATGAATCTGAAAAAAGTAACTTTCTAATTTTTTTTAATTTTTAATTATTTTGGTAGGTATTTAAAAATTATTAGCTGCATATAAAAATTGTATGTATTATGTGTTTTAGCATTTTAATGCATTGCATGAGATAATGAGAACACATCTGCTTTGAGCGGTGCTGCCGCGTCGACGGCCGAATGTAGTTGATCAATCTGTCAGCATGAACAGAACCTCACTAACATGAAGATTTGCGCAGAGAAAGTCACTGACAAGGCTCAAGTAGCATACCGCGTGGGATGCGCACGGGACGGCCGGTGCGTGCGCCTGTGCTGCCGCGCCTCAGCCGCTGACCGCGTGCGGTGTGCGCACGAGTCACACGCGTACCGGCGGGTGTGGCGAGCGCGATGCGCAGCTAGCATCGATTCCGATTCTACACGCGCGCCGCAGATGTCGCACGCGTGCTCACCTCCCTAAACATTACGGGAATTTTGAATAACAAAAATAGAATAAAAAAAGTAAATAAATAAATAAATATGGAGTAAAGCAAATAAATATACTGACACTGATTTAAAATCTTTAAATCAATATATCGGTTTAGATCATTTGGTGGTTAGATATGTGTATTTTTTCCTTTTATGTACAAATGTCATTAAAACAGTATTTCATAATACAAAATTATAAATATTGAGAGATGTGCGCTAAGACTAGAAGTTTCTTACAATAAAGTTTTGTACCTATAAGCAAATTTTGTCATTTTTCAGGAATAACATTAAAGATTATTTGAAATTGTTTATTTATTTGCGTAAACACATCCCTAATTCCATAGTTTAATGCTGGGTAGTCGGAGACTTATCTCTCTATGATTATATTATTTAAAGAGTGTATTTTACGTTTTGAGTAGGACCTGTTAACACAATATTACACATTTGAAAATCTATTTGGCGCCATGCCACTTTTGGTCACAGCATACAAGTTGGTCTTAACCACAAAATACTTCAAGAGATGTTCACATAAAAAAAATAATGGTATGTTCATATTTATGAACATACATACTATATATATATATGTATGAGTGAATGCAGGACTAATTCTTATTAGTCCTGCATTCACTCCTACAAATCAACTTTTTCAAGTCGATAAAATAACTCTGATAAAACATTGCCTTTGTAAACCTGTTAGTTAAAATATGTAGGTAGTTGTATTTGAAGTCGGTGCCAGCTAGAAGTGTGTTAGTCATTGTGTCCCAGCATTCATTATTTCACAACATTTTGTATTCATGTGTAAGGATTAATTATTCTTTATCTTGCTTTAGCTGACACTAATTGCAATTGTAACTAATTGGTTTAATATGGTTTTCATTGTTTTTTTTTTATTTCATATCTTTTAGTTATTGAATGACTAAACTTCACATTAAATAGACATGTGATCTTTTGGTTATAGTTTAAGCTCTCGTCTTTAGTTGCATAGAGAATGCTAAATCAGTTATGTTCTCAAATTTAAAAATGGCTAGGTAACTAAAAAACGCAAACTTAAATTTTAAAATTAAAAAGTTATGCCTGAATTTTTGCCAATATGATGCAGTATAATTAAACTAAATTTTTTGTTACACTTTAGAGAAGTAATATAAAATCTATGAAAATTCAATAACAATTCTGTACAGTATTCAGTAATATCACACAGTCTTCATTTGTTCTTCTTAATAACTATGTTTCACACAATAGAAAAATATATGGGACCATTACAAGATTTACTTTAATAAAGGAGAAAGAAATGTTTTTGCTCAACATAAGGTGTTTGCAAATTCTTATCAAAAGTAAAAAGAAAATTGTTTATTTATCATCAATTTGGAAGTACAAGAAGAAAAAAAAAGCAACAAGTCACTCAAAAAATATAAAACAGTTTAAATCATTGACATGAATATACACATGTTGAATATTAAATTGCCTCATTATTTGTTGGCAGTGGCGGTGCTTGAAAGAGTATGCCTTTTATGACCAGAACTATCAGAAATGCTACTCTGTCACGTTGGACCGCTCGGCCCACTCAGAAATACGTGTGCAAGAGTCAACTAGACAAAACTGAAAATGCAAACAGGTTACCTGTGAGTGGAAAGCCGTCGCGTGCTCCTCGGCGGCGCTCTGCGACTCGAATGTGTCGACGCACTGCGTGCACTTGTGGGGGTGCGCTGCGAACTCGGTCGAGCGCAGCGCGCGCTCGCGCTCCGCCGCCGCCTCGGCCGCCGACAGCTCTAGCAGCGACGCACCGGGGACGAGCTCCTGGGTCACACCATCACATACGGCTAAGGCTTTACATATAATTGTAATTTAGAAATACAAACATTTAATAAACCCTCTTAACTCACATTCTATTTTTTCAATAGCACATGGGCACGAAAGATTTTAGAACATACTTTTATCCTATAATATTGTGAATCATGTAATATTGTGAACAATAATTTGAACAATGATTTGATGATATTTAATATAATTATGAAATATTAAAAATAATTAAATAAGATACAGACGACAGTGATTTTTATTTATCTTAAAACTAATATAAGAGGCAGTTTAGAATCATTACAAATGAATCATGAGGCCATTACAAATAATGTCAAAAATAATTATTTTACTATAATTCAATATGATTGAAAAATCAAATGACAAAACCAGAATTTAACTGTTTTCAAAGATAATTTTAATAATTGTTGCCTAAAAAACCGTATATTTGGAAGATCAAAAAATGCATGCCTCGAGTTATAGTCAAGTAAACAATAATTTAAAAACATACATACATTATTATAAATCAGATTACAACATAGCTAGACAAATAATTTATGACAGAAAGTAACAAAGAAAAAATTGTCGTCCGACAAAATATTTTTTATTGTAGAAAATTGAAGAATTTTTCAGTCTTTATGTTCAAAATAGGCTTATTAATTAAGAATTTCAGGACATAGTAAATAAAAACAACTCATTCTTTGCCAAGTGGTTCAAGCATTATTTTTTTATCATCTGAACATCTAAACTACACATTAATTGATATCCAACAAAATATTTCTTTAATCAATTTTTTTACAGTAATAATATTTAGTGAAAGACTTCAAATCATACTCAATTTATAGTTTGAAGTATATTCTGTACAAAAGTGTGTATTTTAAAGAATATTAATGCATTGTTACAAAAATATAGAGGTTTAAAAGTGAGCGCTTTCCAGGTTTTTCATTTTGTGAGAATAAAGCACAGTCTGCTTGTAGGTGTGCAATAAAGTGTAAGATAAATAACCAAATTAACTATAAATAAATAATTATAAATTGGTACAGTATTATAATTAATGTTAACCATATATCGACCAAAGAAATTTTTCACTATTATTATATATATTATATAATATTAACAAGTCATCGACATTGTTAACAATTGGAAGAAATCCTAGTGTATTGTTAAAACACAACGTAAAAGTGTTAAACAACAAAAATAATAAAAAAAATAAACACCTAACTGCCTAAATGTGGAGTGAAAAGATCAAAACAAAATTATTTATTAACTCATCCAATCAAATATGATAAATAATTTGCAATCCGAGGCATTAGGTTCATGTTTCCTTACTTACTGCGACTCTTGCCACATGTACGTGTCCACTGCAAATGTATATGTTATTTCATTGGTTTATTTTTACATGATATTGTTTTCATCTTTCCATTCAATTTTATGCATTCCGGTTTTTTAATAAATCTTTTTTATAATCCTCGTCCTTCCCTTTTAATGCTTAATGGATTTGGTAAATTATTTTAAAAAACATCTTATTTTTTTTATTTATTTTAATAAAGTTTCAACTTGTTATTTTAAGATTCCTTGAGCCCTCACAAATTATAGGCATTTCATGATTAATAATAGAAACAGAAAAAACTACCTCAATTAAATCATCCACTTTCGCCTCTTCCCTCTCCTCGGAAACAGTTTTCTCGTCTGCGTACAAATCTAATAATGAGCCCAAATCACTCAAACCATCTGAACTCTCTCCTCCATTTTGTTCTATTAACTTTTCCTTGGGTTTCTTCTTGGTACGTTTGCTATTCTTCTTCTTAGCTGTACCCTTTTCTTTCTTCCTCTTTCTCTTCTTGACTTCGGCGGGCGATGGCACGGGCAGAGCTAGGGCGTCGACCCGGTCGGGGGGCTCCTCGTACACGTCCACCGGCTCGGGCTTGACGACGAGTACGGAGTCAGGCCGCGGCTCGACCTTGGGCAGCGGCGTGGAGGGGTCGTGCGGCCCACAGTACAGCACGGCGGCGCGCTGCGCCTGCAGTCGCGGTGGCCATGGGGTAAATGTACTACCGCCCTGGAATACCGTTATGTTTTAATACTAAAATAAATAATATAATATTATCCCCGCACCTTTTCACTAAATTTACACCTGAAATTACAAGTGTAGAAATCATTTGTAATTTCAGGTGTCTAAAATGTTCATATATTTCTAGGTGAATATGTAGGCTACATTAAAAGTTTTGCACTTCTGGCAGGTCATAAATGTTTGAATTTTGAATGTTATATTAAATTTTTTATTGTAATAAATAAAATTATTGATTAAAAAGTATTAATAATTAAATAAAGCAAACATATCACCTATGAAGACATTGTATGTAATTGAGGATCAGTATTAGACAAAATTAATGCAATATTTAAAAGAAATATTTTTTGTTACTGGATTCATAAATATATTTGTAACGAAATGACATTTCATTAATTTGAATTTGATACAGGGCGCATCGGAGTGACGCGCGATTGAATGGCGGATGACGTTCAGATTATTTTGTGTAATTTATTGTTATAAAAAACTTGTAGAGAGATAAGTTAAAGGATATAATTGAGGAGGCGATATTAGTGAACTTTAAATGTCATTTCTTTGTATTTTCAGGTGAGATTTAAGAGTAATTGTCATAGTTAAATGATAATCGATGTAATATTGCAAAGGCGTGTTAAATAAAACCACTTTGTATTTTCAAAGAAACAATTTGTGATTTACTTTGAAAGTCCTCAATAATATATCTTATATATTAAAGAACTGAAGCAAGCTCATGTTGAATGGTGAAAAAAAAATGTTATTAATATGTGATCACGGCTGGTCAAATATTGTGTATGATATTTGTGACATCACAACATTATACAAAATAAGGATTTATTGTCACAATCCAGAGAAGACAATAGTTCTGCAAATGAGTACACAAATGCGATGATAAATAGAACAAATTGAAGTGGGTTCTTTTGAGTTGCATGAGTTCTTTTTCCAGGATGGGTGCAGTTTTCACAAACCCATTTGAAAAGCAAAAAAGTCATTTTGAAAACTACCATTTTTTTGCCTAATAATCACAAAGACTGTTCAACTGAATAAAAAAGTGTGCTTAATGCAAGGGAGAATATTTAGAAAAGCAATGAATGTAAATACATTTAAAATGTCTCACTTAAAGTGAGATGGTGCCAAAAAATTGGAATCATAGTTCTATTATAATTACTAAATAAGTGTACCTAAGATAGTACCCTATAGAAAAACATTTAGAGCAAATCAAAAATATAATTAGTACAGGCATTAAAAGGTAATGTCTCCACCAAATGGAAATTATGTTAAAGCTTGTGCTAAAATAAAAAATGAATTTCCTAGCTATTTACAAATGACAAAAGAGGAGGAAACCAAATGAGTTTTTCAAGATACAAGCATTTGCCATAAATACTTTGATAAAGAACTCATTTTAGTGCACATCACAATTTTTTGTTTAATATTATTACATTTAGAATGATTTCTATTTTTCATTATTGACAAATTGACTGAGTTTTTAATTTAAGTTAAATTGAGCCACTTGTATATGCCTTAGAGTACAACACACCATCAGCGCAAGGTGTTGTGATATTGATGATAATGGTCTCTAGGAAACATTGAACCGCACTAGAACATGATGAAGATTTATGATCCAAGCACCTCAAACTAACAGAAAAAGACCTGACAGAATTAGATCTGACACCCCAGCTACCATATATTTCAAATCTGGCACATCCCATTTGGATTTATAAAATTATTATACAGTTAAATAGCTGTAGTGTGTACTTCTTAGTTATATAGTCTAAATAAATTAAAAATTGAGATAAATCAAAAGATGATTTAGTTGTCAATTTAAATTCCATTCAATTAATTATTTTTAATTATTGATCAATAATAAAATACTTACTCAATATTAACTGCTTCTCAACATTTATTAGCCCAATTCTATATTACAATTAGGACCTACAGCCATAGATATTAAATTTAAACTTTTGGTGGAAATAGATGCTAATTGACAGCGGATCATGGATCTATCATGATCATGTACATGTCAGCAACAGAGACCATATTTTATATATAAAACAATTACAGGAGCCAAGAATTAGAGTGGATTTAAAAACAGCTGTAATTGGAAATAGCACCATGTTTAACGACCAACAGTGGTTATCTAGTGCACCAATTTCTCTGGAGAACTAATACAATTGTATATGGCTCTAGTTAATTACATTTTCTTTTTCAGTTATTTAGAATAGGAACAATGTAGTATCTTATGCATTGTTTTCAAATTATAAGGTAATATAATTTAATATGTGACAAAGGCTGAACGCCTAACAGTACACTGAATTAGTGTGGACTTTTTGAAGTTAAGTATTTTAATTTGTAAGGAAAATTGTGGAAGAGTGTAAGCTGTAGCTGATGAAAGCCTTACTTCAACTTGAACAAGTATTTTCATTTATATATTTGTATGGAGGATGTGACCTGTGCCTGTAATAGCAGACCACGCTGGGCGTGCGCGGCGCGCCGGGCGAACCGCGCGAACGCCGCCAGCCGCCCCCTGCACTCCCAGCACAAGCGCGACTCCACACTCTCCACCTATGACAGATACTTCTAAAGAGTCACCTCCGTAACTAACTTTAGTAATTATAAAAATTGCAATATAAATTATTCTTGCATAAATTGAGTTGTTTGTATTAGATGATAAACTAAAATCAGAAATGAAAGTAAGTAGATACCTTTATAAGTACATATAATTAACTAACTTACATTATTGATACAAGCACAATAAGAACCTTTCAAATCTGTTAATATTTTACATTAATCATACATTGAATGTAACATTCGTAAACAATATGTGAATATAATAATTGTAAAGAAATTAATAATTTAAATTATTCATTTGTTTTTCATAAGATCATACTAAAAACAGCACATCAGTACAAAAATAAAACTGGCCAAGAGCATATTGGCCTATGCTCATTTTAGAGTTCCAAAGCCATTATTATAAAGAAATGCACTACAGATGAAAAAAGTATGTTGATACACTTTTTCCATGTTCCCCGCACAGAATAGTTATAATTAGAAAAACAAGTATGTCGACTATTACTATTACAATAATGTAAACTATAGTGCATCAGCAAAAGAGCATGTTCATGGCACTTAAATCCTTTTGTTGAGAAGTGCAGTTTATCGGCAACAATTGAAAAAAAGTATATCTAACTATGTTCAAAATAATTTTTGTTGAACGTTTTTATTAAGCATTACCTTCCTTATTTTTTCATATTTTTTGGACATACAGTTTAGAAAGTAGAGGGAGGGACACAATTTCTGTAACTTTCAGAGCGATTATCTCCAAAATTATTGGCATAATCAGAAAAATTGTTTAGAAACCTTAAAGTGTTTTTAAAAGAACTGTAGAAGTATGCATTGTACAATGTTGTTTGCTGAAAAAAATTTTTTTAGCCTATGTTATATGGAAGGAGATTGTAGTTTTTGAATAAAATGTCTGTGACAGATGGACATGACAAAACTATAAGGGTTCTCCGTTTTTGTTTTTTTGGCTCAGAACCCTAATGACTCGATGTTTAAACAAATATAAAAATTAGTTAGATAAAGACTGTATTATTTCTTTCTTTATGAGATATACCTATATATTTTTAAATTTCGACATTAAAATATTTGTCATTTAGCAATCGACTAAAGAATGTGGGAATAAGAAAGGAAATATCTCTCTGCATCGAGGTAACATATGATCATCAACAGATAAGTCACAATAATTACCAGGGCATCGGCGAGTACGAGGCGGTAGAGGCGCGCGGCCAGCGGGCCGGCCGGCGCCAGCGCGCGCTCGCCGCACCCGCACCCGCCGCACACGCCGGCAGTCTCCGACGGCGTCTGCATCACGGGCAGTTGTTGCTGTTTGAAACTTTAAATGATGTACGTAATTAATTTTCATCAACATCAATAAACGCGATTTTTAAGAGTGCCAAATTTTTGGTTCGTATTTTTTTAGTTGTGAGTTATTCATTCGACGGCACGTTCGCATTGAGGCTCTTGCATTGGACAGTAAAAGATCTATTGATAGCTTTAAATTTTAAAATATTCTGTAGCACTAAAACACGAATTCCAATATCATTCGTAATGTGCACACAAACGTCACAGAACAATAATATACACAGACGTCTACAGAATAATAGAATCATAGAAGATTAATCTGTTTGGTAAATAATGTCAGTTTTCAGTATATGCCATTGTCATTTTCTAGAGTGTTGCCATTAAAGATAAAAGTGTAAGATATTTAAATGAACATTTCAAAATTTTGATTTTTTTTTGACAATGTATTACATAGAAGCAGATATGTTTAAACATGCTCTTGAGGCAAAGTATAGAATTCAAATTATCTACTACATTAGAGAACACCTAAAAACGAAAAAAACACTATGAAATGTTGTAAATATTAGATATACAAAGCCTTTTTTAAATATGTGAATTTTAGAAACTCCGAAAAAATTAATTTAAAACACATTTAAGAAAATGCCTTAAATACGTTGTAATACGAATTTTTCAGAAGAAACTGTAATTCGACTTAATAGAATTATTCTCATTCAGACTAACATATTTAGTCACTTATCTGAAAACTATAAACAGATTAGTTCACAAATAAAAAATTAAGCATGACAGCAACAGAACAGATCTTTTGCTGTTTTATTATAGCTTTGTTTACTTCCTTAAAAACTACGTTGGAAATTTTAGTAATGTGTATATTGAGTAAGTGGTATTGAAAGTATTCAATTAATGTGTTAATTTCTTGAGTTTATGTGATAACATTGTTGATAGTGAAACTATAATAAAATGAAAATTTATCATCTACACGCAAGGTGATCTGTTCATATAAACTTATTTCAATAACGTTATTTATATAAATAAGAAAGAACACTTTTGCTTTTTGCATTAGATTATCACAGACTTTGAAATTTCGACAACAAATTTTGACCTGTTCTATGAATTTGTAAGCGACGTAAATGGTTACGGCTTTTATGGAAAGGCCCTATGTCACATTGAGGGCGTAGGTTCGATTCCTTCTCAAGACAAACATTAGATTCCAAATTATTGTTTGTCTAGAATTTCGGTATTTTAATATAATACTTTTTCTTCCAATATTTTACATTTACGATCAGTTATTGGGACTATGATCAGGTAAGTTACAGGAGGTTGGGGCTTGGTAAGGTAAAGCCAATGCTCTATCTCCCCTTAGTGAAGCAACATGTCAGCTCTCTTGAGTCTTCTTATTGGGGTTGGCTGCAAGAACGGACTGGATAGCGGGTTTGTGTGAGTTAACAAGCAATTCTTGTATTTGGGTGTGTATCGTTTTACTTTATCCAAGACGGATGGGATTTTCAGCTACTCGTGGATTTCTGAATTGCGAGCATACCAGGGTGCTGTTAAGAATACCCTTAGAGCTCTCTGAAGGCACATAATGTTGGACTTGCTGGCTGTTAACTCAGCTGGATTCCATATGTCCAGATCGTTTTATTATGTTGCAATATATTCTTAGTTTGTTGGGCAGTGATGGGGCAGCTTGTCTACGGAGGAACCAGAGTAGGTTTCTAAATCTTAGATTGATTTCCGTGGGCTTCATTATTATACAGTCTTTCCAAGTTATCCTTCGGTCAGAGTGAAAATCAAAATATTTGACGAAGGTTCATTGCGGCGATACATCGGAGTCTAAATTAACGAGGGGACAAAACTGGCGCTTGCTTTTATGCGCCACTTGGTCAGCCAAGTATTGATGGTATTGAGCTGGGTTTGTAGCGATTTGCTCGCTTCATTTGGATAGTGGTTGCAATTGAGGAAGGCTGCATCATCGGCAAAGGTTGCTCATTCATCAGGTGACTGGGATATGTCGCAAGTAAATATATTTCAGAGGACCGGGCCAAGTACAGAGTCCGGAGGTATTCCGGGCCTATGGCTAAAAAGGGAAGATCGTGCGTACAGAGCATGACTTGAAACTTTCTCTCACTGAGATAAGAGTCTATCAGCAGATAATACAGGTAGAGTGCAGAAAGTATTTTTTAATATTGCAAACTAGGCTTTTATGCCAGACCCGGTCGAAATCTTGTTATACGTCAATAAACGCAGCCGAACATGTTCATTTATTTTGCAGACATTGTCTTATTGTACTTTAAACTCTGTATATCTACTTCCGGAAACCAAATTGGTAGTTATTGTATGTAATATTTAAATTAAATATGTAATACTTAAATAAATTCGAAATCTATCGGAATCTTCGAAACCAGCTATCTTCTTTAAACAATTTTGACTGCCGTAAACTGCATCAAAATCAGTTGATTCGTTCAAGAGATATAGTTAATGAAAACTAAAAATAAGAGTTATTTTTTAACGAGTTTTAAAGTTAGTTGGCTTAATGTGTGATATCAATCAATTTTCTTTTTACTTAAAGAAACTGTGTTTCATGCGTAAAAGTAGATCAAAATCAAACAAGGCGGTCGATAAATATTATAGTTTAAAAATTAAAAAAAAATGCTGGATGTACTTGTGGCGCGTGAGAAGTTCTACTTCTTTGATGTAAATAGAAAATTATTTGTAATTGCAAGCAAATAAATAATTATAATAAAATAATACACAAGACTGGAGTGGGATAAGCAATACGGTTGATAAAGTTTTATAAAAATTTGAAAAATTAAACAATTATATTTTTATTTTTTTATATAAAGTGTAATAACAATTACAACTATTGTTAAGTCAAAAATTAAATATGATAACGTTATTTCATATTAGTTATTTCTTATTTCAAAGTTATAGCTTCAAAAATTGCATTTAATTTAAGTAAATCTTGATGTTTGAACTCGAAGAGCTGAAAACTTATTAAAAGTATTTTTGAGCTCGAGAATTTGAAAAGGTACCAAAATCGATCTTTTGAGCTCAAATTCTACTATTTGCAACTAAATATGTTTTTGAAGACTTGAAAGTAGCTTGAAAATAGCAAAATTTCAGGAATTACCTATAAGGTCAATACTCTTTTAAATTTTTGAGCTCGAAAAGCTTAAAGATAAATCCTTGATTTTTGAAACAATTACATTTTTGAAATGAAAGAGCTCAAAAACATATCGATAAATATAATAACGTAAAGTTTAAGGTTGGCCTGCAAGGTAGATCGTTTTATTTTTTTTATTAAATTTTTTCAAATTCGAAATATTTTATTTGATAGATTATAAAATGATATTAGATATGCCTCATACATTTTTGCGAATTTACATTTTACCATTCGAACGCAGGACAGTTTTTCCTCAAAAAAAAATGAATAAGACACTTAAGGATAACTCTTTCTAATTTTTTCGTGTATAACCAAAACAAATTTAGAACAGTTTAGTTCGATAAGATGTCGAGCCGCCTACGCCCATGGATATTTATCTTGTAAATATTCGTTAATTGTATAATACCTTTTAAAAACTGTGTGAATGTTTTAATAATGCTCTTAAATTTACATAAGCGTAAGTCATATATCCATAGGAACCATAACGAACATGCGCAGACAAAGCCCCCTAAATGAATTTATGACTTTGCATAATCGACTAACATATACAGTACAACGCACGAAATTCTACTGCTCTGAACTACCTACTAACGAGATACACAGTTTCTACGCTCCCCGTCCCTTCCTTCTTCTCCCCGTTGTTCCTTTTTTAAGCTATTAGGACACTTTCGTGAGTAATTTCGCAGCGGCAGAGTTTCGTGCGTTGTAATCTAAACACAGTTTATTTTTATTTCTGGTACTGAGTTATGTCGATTACTTTCATTTCTTTTAGACAGTCCTATTTTTTTCACAATAATTTTTCATTTATGAATTGGTATGCCAGAGTTAAGATTTCAATTTCTCTAACTTTACTTTTAAAGGGTAATTGAATTTTCGAAGAGCAAACAAGCACGCGTATCATAAGGAAGTAAATGATGGCCCTGCCCATTTACAACCGCAAACACAAAGGAGTCATTAGTGGGTTGCGAGCCTTTTAACTGACTTAAAAAAGGCCTAAGTCTTCTTTTTATTTTATACTTTTTATGATCTGTACAATTATAGTGTTTTCTAAACGTATGATAAACACCCAAGAATTGGGCTTAAAGCTACACTTTTTGTAATTATAAAATGTCATGTACAATGTGAGGTTGTTTATCAGTTTTTCGGGACTTAGATCACTAATAAAGAATATGTGTTTCGAGTTATTATTTAACTGCACATGACATAGGATTTAAATGTATTTTTGTATGTGTACTCAACCTTAACAACAAGTTGATAAAATTATTATAATTATTTCAAAATATGTACAGAATAACGCCCGATGTAATGTAGGCAATATTTCTTTTCCTTTTAGTTACCGTTTTTAGGTAACGACTATCATATTGATTTTTAGCAGGATATAAGATAAATCTAGTTGAACCCTCTTTTCCTAATAATGACAATTATTAACACTATACCAATAATGACAATTATAGGCCTGAGATATTCTGGATATCGCCATCATGAAAGGGGTAGCTCTGAAATTGAGCTGCATTGAGACCCCCCAGTGTCTCAATTCAGGTCACCGACCTGTGCTCATGAGGTGAGGCTCTCTCGACGGGAACTGACCTCCATTCAAGAAAAATATTCCTAATTGGCAGAAGGCGTAGGCCGCGCTTGAGAAAATTGACATCTCGATTTTAAATAGTATCCCAAATGACATCGTTTCTACAGACGATATTGAAAATTCGCATAGTTATTAAACTTATTTAGCTATTAAGTTTAACATAGTTATAACATAGTTATTAAGTTTATTTATAGAATTAGCGAAAGCTCTTAAAACGGAAGGAGCTGTCCCCTCGCTCTTAAAACACCTGACTAGTCTATAGCGTTCGACGACCGGGAAAAATCTGAGTGTTTAGCGGATAGCATTTTAAATCAATGCACAGAAAATCTCCCTCATGACTTGAAACATGTTCACAGGGTGGAAGAGGAGGTTCGTCAAAGAGTCCTCTTTCCACCTAAAGACGTTCTATATCTAATCACTCAGGACGAAGTTAGTAAGCATATTAAAGTGCTTAAAATCAGAAAGACTTCAGGTATAGACTCCATTGGCAATAAAGCACTTAAGTGTTTTTCTGAGCCACTTGTGGCTCTCTTGGTCGCAATTTTCAATGCGTGCATTAAAAATTTTTACTTTTCTACAGTTTAGAAGAAAGCTGTAGGTATTGGAATTCCTAAACCAGAGAAACCACACCGGTTACACATCTATTAGTTTTTTGAATGTATTAGGCAAATTTTTGAAAAAACGCTCAAAACTCGCTTAAGCGAGCACCTCATAGGGATAAGCCTTATAATTAATGAACAATTTGAATTTAGATCTAATCATTCTTGCCCATAACAATCCCTTCGACTTGCTGAATATGTTTCAGATGGTTTTAAAACCAAAAGAAAGACAGTGGCGGTTTTTGATGTAGCTAAAGCCTTCGATAGGATTTGGCACCCAGGACTTGTATATAAGCTCTATCGGTTAGAGCTCCTAGATCGTCTTGTTATTATCATCCACCAATAATACATTAGTAATCGCCACTTTACTTTCCAACTTGACAATACTTACTCGTCAATGAGACCATTAAGAGCTCGAATACCTAAAGGCTTCACGCTCTCTTTACTGCTATACTCAGCGTACGTAAACGATTTCTCGCGACCTTCGACAGGCATCTAATTCCCGCCTTCGCAGATGACACTGCGCTTTTTCTGTGTTCCAATTCAATCAGAAACATTCCTCCGAGGCTACAGAAGGCCAATGATAAGCTGACAAAATGTCTCCGCCTCTGGAGAATAGCCGTTAACTCAAATAAATCAGCATTTGCATATTTTGATTACAGTCCGCGTAAGTTAAGATTTCCAGTACCAATAGATACTCCCCATTTACATATTTTAAATCAACCTATTCTGTGGCAACATCACTATAAATACTTAGGCATCACGATCCATAAACATCTTCACTTTAAAGATCATATCACTGGTGTTAGGAAATTAGCATTATTTTACCTATCTCGTTTATACGGAATGATAGGTAGGAAAAGTAAAATGTCGTTACGTAATAAGCGTACGATATAAACGATATGTATCAGACCTGTCATGACATACGCGAATCCAGTTTTGGTTCATGCAAAATCTGATAGACTACACGAACTGCAAGTAGTGCAGAATAAGTTCTATAGGAGAGCAGCTGATGCATCATGTTATGTTAAAAGCTCTGTACTTCACCGGAATTTAGAGCTCCCAACCTTATCCAAATTTATAAAGGACGCATCAGATATAGCGAGTAACCACCCAAATCCGTTATAAGTTTTGGCCGTACGAGCCACCTCTTTCGCATCATTTCTGTAGAAGACCACGGGATATCTTATCAGATCCGCCCGATCTCATTGTTGAGGTCTAAAAACTTAGAAAAGTAAATAAGATGGCTATAGACTAAGGGTAGGGGTTCCCCCAGTCATTACGACTCTCGATGGTCATCAATCCGGTACGCTCCCCGCGCCTTCCGGAGTCCTTTTGAAGTTTCAGTCCGCATTGCTAACTTCACATGACCTCCTATGGCGAGGTGCCTGCTTATTAGGCACCCATAGGTCAGTCACGTGCCGCCGGTATCTCCATGTCGGACTGGCCTCTTCAGATGAAGGCGTCAAGTCGTAGGCGTTTGACATAGCAGTCATGGTTTTACGGAGGTTTTAATCCGTGCGAGTCGGATACAGCCGTGTGTCCGGGCACACGGACGGCCCATAATGGGTTTTCTTCCTCTTTCTCTCCTTTTGCACGGGGAGGACTACAAAAAAAAATGTGCATCCCTCGCATTGTACTTCGGCCGCCACATGTGAAGCTCATGCTAAAGTATAGAAGTGAAATGTCCACGCTGTCCATCATTTCTGCTCATACCGCAAGAAATCCGTTCTCCGAGGCGATAAACGTAGAAATCCGAAGTGCAGGCTTACGCGGCGGTGGAGAAATTGCCGTTACACTAAGTTAAGTTTCAATACACAATTATAATATTGTATGTATTATAAAAAAATATCAAATAAAGAAATCCTATGTCTGTGTCCAATAATAAGCAGTTCAGATCTAAGGTGTTTGTTTTTAGTATAAGTCTAAACTGAACTCAAGTTCAGTATCAAACACCATCAATCAAATCGATTATAACGTGGCACCACATATAAATAGAAAAGAGAAGATGCACAGTCACATAATACATTCACGGCGAAAAATGGCTCAAAGTGTATGTGATGTCTCTATCTCACATTTTACGATACTATTTTGCAGTGCCAAAGGAAAAGAAGGGAAGGAACATTATTAATCATATGACATTTCAACCGAAATGTCATAACACAACGTTCAGTTTTAAATGCAAAAAGAACAAGTAAAGATCGCTTTATTATTCGAAGAAAATAAGTCCTATTTTTTTACAATTTATACGTGCTGTTCTAAAACAAGACATCAATGGAGTGATATAACATTATTTTAAATCCTTATTATTGCTTTTTTTGTTGAAAGTATGAAAAGAATTATAGAATATTTTTCTTCATAATAACGCTTAATATTAAAATTAATATGAACCTTTAATTTCATAATGTCGGAGAAAATATACTTGAAACAGCTTGAAAATTATTAATTTTATTAACATATTTAATTATCAATTTAGAAATTTTTAAAGTGTACAAATAGAGAATAGCAATATAAAACTTTCTAATTATTTATATAATAAAATAAGATGACAAATAATTAAACATTTATATATTTTGATGAAAATAATACTTATATATAATTTGTTAAAAAACAAATTCAAATGTAATAAACATTTCTTTTTTTGGAATAGATTTAACCTATTGTATGATTTCTCTTTAGAGGTAATTTTAAGATTTGTATGAATATAAAACAAATAATAAATAAAAAAAATAAAAGAGACGACTTCATTAGTATGAAAATAGAGTTTCTATTGTTAAGCGACTGAGTAATGCGACAACGCAAGAAATATGAGACCGGTGTTGCTTAGGTTTATTTCTTTTAAGTCGGTTTATCTCAGCTTTTGATGCTACTTTTGAATGACGAAAAACCAATACTCATTATAACACATGATTAAGCAGCTATAACGAATAAACTAAATTTTGTTTTTTGAAAATAAAAAATTCCATCCTTTTTTAGGTGTTATTTTTGCATTTTTAAACAGAACACTTCGACGTCGTAACGGAAGGCACGACGAAACTACATTGAACGCAATGAGTGCTAAACTGTCTGTTTTAGCACTAATTTACTGCGGCCGTTTTTGAGCGCGGGGCGGTGCATCTTCTCTTTTTAACAGATCCATGCGTGGCGCAGTAGTCCATCACTAATTTAAGATCATTTGTTTCAAAACTCACTTCACTTCAGAAATATTCTCGCATTGCTCTCAGAATACCGTTCACCATCCCTGAAACTTTTAGCTATTTAACTCAGATATATAACTTTTTTGTACATTTTTGGTTTCAAAAATTATAATGGCGTTTTTTTTGTTACTGAATAATAGTATTTATCGATTAATTAAATTGTGGAGTTTAATACTGTTTTTTAGTAAAAAAATGATGTCCTTTCAAGAGTATTGCTTCATCAAAAACATTTAAAGTTATCTTAAAAAGATAAACGAAATAGCCGAGTTTGATCTGTTCTGCAACTTTTGGGGTAGTATTTTGTTGTATGAAATGATGGAATATTAAAATCAACATGTCAAAAAAATGGAAAGTTATTGTGAAAAAAACATCTTTTAGGAAATTTTTGGACGGCGGTAACTTTTGAACGCATTAACCGATTTTGATCTGCTTTGTGACATTCGACGTACGTTTTTAACCATTAAAATTTTGTATTCCATATACTCTTATCGAAGGCTTCTGGGGAGCCCAAAAATTCATAATACCACCTGAGTCTTTCAAGATCAGTCCAACCCTGGTGCAGTCACCTCACTCCGGGCAGCGTCATCGCTTCTAGTATGTAATCGAGCATCATCAGGTAACCTTCGGAAAAATATAGGGGATACTGGCGACAGGTCGTAATACTGTGAAATGTCTGTTTTAACAGTAATGTATTCGAATTGGCATTAGAATAAGATACCATTTTTACTTTCTATCTGGTAGGTGGACAGTATTTTGGGGTACTCCACAAGGAATATAATATCGGTTCTGTTTACAAAATAATATTGATGTGTAAAATGTCATATGTCATCACAAAATAGTTAACTTTAGATGTTTTAGTTCCTTTTTCACTAAACTATAAAATATTATGTATATTACTAATTGATTATTATTGCGACATATCAAAAGAGCACAGAACATTAATAGCTATGCGAGTCAGAACTTCTGACCAAATAATAAAATGATCTAACATACTTAATACTAAATTTATAAGTCACCTGCAAGCAACTCTTTGAAGTGAAACTAGAACATAAGGCAGGATCAATGCTGGGCGAGGTGGTGAGCGGACCGACTAGGCGAGTTTGGAAGCCTTTTAAACGGCCTTCCGAACGAGCGGTAAAGTGTAAATTCGCAAAAAATTATGACGTAATTCAAGTGTTATTTTGTATTTGAATTTGACGTGAATTTGTCTGCTCGTGGATCGCAAAGGAGTAGGCTCGAGGTTCCGATCTCGAAGGTATATTTTTTATGAGCACCCGGAAACACTTTTGGAAGAGGGTGAATCAGCATTTGGAATGGATGGTAATGTCAAAAAAAATTCATTAATGACGTATTTCAAATGTGATTCCATTACCTACGAATGAAGATATGTTTGATTTGATTGGTTTATTCGAAACGCGTTTGGTAAATCACCATCTTTAATTAAAAAGTAATACAAAAAAGTTTAAAAGAACAACCTTTTAATAAATTCATATCAGTATAAAACGAGTAAAATAATTTATGTGTGCCCACGTAAATGCATTAAAATGCCTGAAATAGAAACATTGAGATATTGAATTACTCACTTATAAAACTATTTCACATTAGTAAGCTCTTAGAAAATACACTCACACACCTACTCAATATATCCATCGTCGAAAACAATTTATTACGGTATACTACAGCGGGCGACACGCGCGTCTGCCTCGGCGCGGACGAACGTAAGCGACGGCTTAAGCGTATGTACAGTTGTTAGAAACGATTATCAAAAGACAACTTTAGACTCCCATAGAAATCCGTAAAATGAAACAAGTGTTGCGTGAGGGGAGATGAGTCAAATCTGCCCACGAATAGCACTTTGCCCTTTCTTTCAATTCAGCACTCTGGGCAAGTGCCTTGTCCTATCGCAGGACAAACTCGGTTATAAGGAAATGATGTTCAAGCGAAATTATTATTATTTGTAGTTTGACGTGTTGCATCGGTAAACGACCCAGGATATAAAGCTCATGGCAGAATTTGCTAGTGGAGAAGAGTTAGGTTGGCGCCGCGGCCATTGGCGGCTTTGCGCTTGGGGCCGCCGCCGGCGCGCCGCCGCCGCCACCAGCAGTACCCGTAAACCGCTGCGGCCACCAGCAACACAGCGCTTGCCGTCACCAATACCAGCACCAGCGTGCTGGGCCCGCCCGACGGAACCTGCTCGAGCACAAGAATTTCAAAAGTTTTATCATTTGAACCTTTATATGAAGTTTAGGTTCCAGTGTTAGAAAACCATATTCTCATCTGTTAATATATTAAGGCAAGTTTAAAAGAAAAACTACGATGAGGTGATCCAATTAAATAATGCAGGTGAGTCCGCATGGTGAGTGAGGGTTGGCAAGACGGGATGGGTGCGGGGTTAGCTTTCTCCCTTGACATTCAACATTTGTAGGAAAAGTTTCTTCATTTTTAGATACTGTAAACGAAATTCACAAACGAAAGTATTTATTTTGTTAAGTATATACGGTGTATGTGCGCTTATCGGTTACATGTTAAGTGTACGGTACATTCGACCGCAGCGCACACTGCGGAAGAAATAGGAAGATTATCGGGAAATGCAGTACATTTTCTTTATAAGTTTAGTGCAAAATGTTCGTATAATCATCGATATTATTGAAATGAGGCATAATACTTATTAAAAATACTGTAAAAATAAGGTGCTAAATAAAAGTTGAATTACTGAGATATCTTTGAAAATGCTTAAAGTTCGGACTCGTCGGTCACCCGGGCCCGGGGCTGTTCAGTTTTTATAGATGTAGTTTTGAGGACATTTTGGCAAACTTTACAAAACTTTAGCCTCTGCTCGAACGACTTTATTTTTGTAGTGAAAACTTCCTTAGGCACGTTGGTTTTTTTTTGAGATGGGTAAAAACCATTGAACTCGCGACACTATTAACGTTACGTAACCGACACCTCTGTATATAAGTATGTACATATATTGTGTATGTATGCACATAGATACACATACATGTTAGCATTTCTTTAGATGGGTAAAAACCAGTGAACTCGCGACACTGTTACCGTTACGTAACCGACACCTCTGTATATAAGTATGTACATATATTGTGTATGTACGCACATAGATACACATACATGTTAGCATTTCTTTAGATGGGTAAAAACCAGTGAACTCGCGACACTGTTACCGTTACGTAACCGACACCTCTGTATATAAGTATGTACATATATTGTATATGTATGCACATAGATACACATACATGTTAGCATTTCTTTAGATGGGTAAAAACCAGTGAACTCGCGACACTGTTACCGTTACGTAACCGACACCTCTGTATATAAGTATGTACATATATTGTGTATGTACGTACATAGATACACATACATGTTAGCATTTCTTTAGATGGGAAAAACCAGTGAACTCGCGACACTGTTACCGTTACGTAACCGACACCTCTGTATATAAGTATGTACATATATTGTGTATGTATGCACATAGATACACATACATGTTAGCATTTTTTAGATGGGTAAAAACCAGTTGAACTCGCGACACTTTTACCGTTACGTAACCGACACCTCTGTATATAAGTATGTACATATATTGTATGTATGCACATAGATACACATACATGTTAGCATTTTTTAGATGGGTAAAACCAGTGAACTCGCGACACTGTTACCGTTACGTAACCGACACCTCTGTATATAAGTATGTACATATATTGTGTATGTATGCACATAGATACACATACATGTTAGCATTTCTTTAGATGGGTAAAAACCAGTGAACTCGCGACACTGTTACCGTTACGTAACCGACACCTCTGTATATAAGTATGTACATATATTGTGTATGTATGCACATAGATACACATACATGTTAGCATTTCTTTAGATGGGTAAAAACCAGTGAACTCGCGACACTGTTACCGTTACGTAACCGACACCTCTGTATATAAGTATGTACATATATTGTGTATGTATGCACATAGATACACATGTTGGCATTTCTTTAGATGGGTAAAACCAGTGAACTCGCGACACTGTTACCGTTACGTAACCGACACCTCTGTATATAAGTATGTACATATATTGTGTATGTATGCACATAGATACACATACATGTTAGCATTTCTTTAGATGGGTAAAACCAGTGAACTCGCGACACTGTTACCGTTACGTAACCGACACCTCTGTATATAAGTATGTACATATATTGTATGTATGCACATAGATACACACATGTTAGCATTTCTTTAGATGGGTAAAACCAGTGAACTCGCGACACTGTTACCGTTACGTAACCGACACCTGTATATAAGTATGTACATATATTGTGTATGTATGCACATAGATACACATACATGTTAGCATTTCTTTAGATGGGTAAAACCAGAACTCGCGACACTTTACCGTTACGTAACCGACACCTCTGTATATAGTATGTACATATATTGTATGTATGCACATGCATACATGTTAGCATTTCTTTAGATGGGTAAAAACCAGTGAACTCGCGACACTGTTACCGTTACGTAACCGACACCTCTGTATATAAGTATGTACATATATTGTGTATGTATGCACATAGATACACATACATGTTAGCATTTCTTTAGATGGGTAAAAACCAGTGAACTCGCGACACTGTTACCGTTACAAATATTATAGCAGTAATTGTTATTTATTATAATAAAAACAGTTACAGCAACAATAGAGATCAATGCATTATGTGTTACTATGATTCCAAAAAGAGGTCCACGGCGAATATTGACATCGTTATTATTCAAGAAGACATTATTTCTTTGAATTTGTTGTGTTTGACGGAAGAAGTAACAACATTATAATGGTAGCACAATCGGGTTATAAGTTGATGGTTTAATTGCCAAATATGAAATAATTTGCTATCGGTTAACTCTATCGCGATAGACGATAGGCGAGTTGTTATACGAAATTAAAATGATAGGAGATCAAAGTGAAAATAAGTGAATTGTGTGCTTAAAGTGAACACAACAACAATACGTAATTGTTGTCATTATGAAAAGAGAAACGAAATAATGAAATAAGAAGAAACTGCTACTTTTTGCTTACAGTTGTGTTTACTAACAGAATTGTTCATTAATAATATAGTGCAATGTTCTGTAATTAATGCTTCTATTATTTCATGACCATACGAATATTGGATAAATCTCGAAAAGTTGCTGGCGCTATGTGGCGCTAATGTCGCACATACGGGGCTCTCGATTGTGCTGCCATCTATCATTAGTTTTTGGTTATAAATCACAACAGATATTTTTGTTATTGTAAAGCTGCATGTACTGTTAATATTTATAACTACACTAATGCTCGAAATATTTCTAACCAAGCTTTTATTGTAAATTAGTTTAAAAACCTTTAATTAATTCAAGATTTATATACTATATTTATTTTCTAATAAATCTTGTAGAGATTTTTATGCTTACATCAATTCATTATGTAAAATAAATTTATACTTGTAACCGATAACGTTGTTATGTTAGCTTCATGTTATTTCCGCTTTAACTCAATATTAATTAAGTAATTTATTAAACTAATTAATGTAGATTTGAGAACAAATTATACGAGAACTAATTAGATTGTAAGACTAATTATATGAGTTGCACTATTATTTTATTGTGTTTTATATTATTTTGTAAGAATAAGGTATAAAATGAAATTATGTTTATCACAAAAGTAATATAAGTCTTGCTATTGGTGCATAAATCAGAGAAATCACGAAGTTGTTCGTCGTAGTATTTTTTCGATTGTAGTCGGGTAAGGTTGAATGAGTTTTCATTTCAAGATGGATCTAGAGGACAATTCTGGCTTGACGCCGACGTACGTGCAGCGAATGAGAGACATCTCCGAGCTCATTAATTTAAAGTTTTTGTTTTAAAACCTTATCAACCTAGTTTCCGGAATAACGTTGTTGTTTAATTTTGATTCTTTTCGTTGCTTCTTCTTTGTGGAATAATATATTTTACGGAAAAACCAAAACAATGTAAAATAATGAGCAGGAGAAGCTTTAAGTTCTTATCAAGGTGAAATTCTATTTATACTAGTTGTCTATAAAAAAATACTGCTGAGGTGTTTGTTCACGTTCACAGTACGACTGTCCTAGCCAGTACTTTAACAGTTTGAAGAATTAAATCACACAGTAAACACAAAAATATTGAAGCGTGGCAAGTGTGGAGGTGTGTGTTCACATTCATTGTACGACTGTCCTAGTCAATACTTGAACAGTTTAGAGAATTAAATCACACAGTAAACACAAAAATATTGAAGCGTGGCAAGTGTGGAGGTGTGTTCACATTCATTGTACGACTGTCCTAGTCAATACTTGAACAGTTTAGAGAATTAAATCACACAGTAAACACAAAAATATTGAAGCGTGGCAGTGGGTGTGTGTGTTCACATTCGATACGATGTCCTAGTCAATACTTGAACAGTTTAGAAGAATTATCACACAGTAAACACAAAATATTGAAGGGTAGCAAGTGTTGGAGGTGTGTGTTCACATTCATTGTACGACTGTCTAGTCAATACTTGTTGGAACAGTAAAATCACACAGTAAACACAAAAATATTGAAGCAGTGTAGGGTGGGAGTGTGTGTTCATTTCATTGATGACTGTCCTAGTCATTACTTGAACAGTTTAGAGAATTAAATCACACAGTAAACACAAAAATATTGAAGCGTGGCAAGTGTGGAGGTGTGTGTTCACATTCATTGTACGACTGTCCAGTCAATACTTGAACAGTTTAGAGAATTAAATCACACAGTAAACACAAAATATTTGAAGCGTGGCAAGTGTGGGGTGTGTGTTCATTCATTGTCCTGGTCAATGCCGAACAGTTTAAGCCCAAATCACACAGTAAACACAAAAATATTGAAGCGCGGCAAGTGTGGAGGTGTGTGTTCATTCATTGTACGACCGTCCCAGTCAATACTTGAACAGTTTAGAGAATTAAATCACACAGTAAACACAAAAATATTGAAGCGTGGCAAGTGTGAAGGTGTGTGTTCACATTCATTGTACGACTGTCCTAGTCCCAATACTTGAACAGTTTAGAATTAAATCACACAGTAAACACAAAAATATTGAAGCGTGGCAAGTGTGGAGGTGTGTTCACATTCATTGTACTGACTGTCCTAGTCAATACTTGAACAGTTTAGAGAATTAAATCACACAGTAAAACACAAAAATATTGACGTGGCAAGTGTGGAGGTGTGTGTTCACATTCATTGTACGACTGTCCCAGTCAATACTTGAACAGTTTAGAGAATTAAATCACACACACACACAAAAATATTGGCAGGCAGAAGTGTGGAGGTGTGTGTTCACATTCATTGTACGACTGTCCTAGTCAATACTTGAACAGTTTAGAGAATTAAATCACACAGTAAACACAAAATATTGAAGCGTGAAGGTGTGTGTTCACATTCATTGTACACGACTGTCCCAGTCAATACTTGAACAGTTTAGAGAATTAAATCACACAGCAAACACAAAATATTGAGCGTGGCAGTGTGGAGGTTGTGAACCACATTCATTGTACGACTGTCCTAGTCAATAGAACAGTTTAGAGAATTAAATCACACAGTAAACACAAAAATATTGAAGCGTGGCAGGTGTGTTCACTGGTAACATGAACGTCCCTAGTCAGTACTTGAATAGCTTGAAGAATTAAATCACACAGCAAAAAATATTGAAGCGTGGCAAGTGTGGAGGTGTGTGTTCATTCATTGTACGAATGTCCTAGTCAATACGAACAGTTTAGAGAATTAAATCACACAGTAAACACAAAAAGTATTGAAGCGTGGCAAGTGTGGAGGTGTGTGTTCACATTCATGACGGACTGTCCTAGTCAATACTTGAACAGCTTGAAGAATTAAATCACAGTAACACAAAAGTATTGAAGCGTGACAAGTGTGGAGGTGTGTGTTCACATTCATTGTACGACTGTCCTAGTCAATACGAACAGCGAAGAATTAAATCACACAGTAAACACAAATTATTGAAGCGTGGCAAGTGTGGAGGTGTGTGTTCACATTCAAACGACTGTCCTAGTCAATACTTGAACAGTTTAGAGAATTAAATCACACAGTAAACACAAAAATATATTGAAGCGTGGCAGTGTGGAGGTGTGTTCACATTCATTGTACGACTGTCCCAGGTCAATACTTCAAACAGTTTAGAGAATTAAATCACACAGTAAACACAAAATATTGAAGCGTGGCAAGTGTGGAGGTGTGTGTCACATTCATTGTACGAATGTCCTAGTCATACTTGAATAGCTTGAAAAATTAAATCACACAGTAAACACAAATATTGAAGCGGCAGAAAGTGTGGGGTGTGTTCACATTGCATTTAGAATGTCCTAGTCAATACTTGAACAGTTTTAGAATTAAATCACACAGTAAACACAAAAGTATTGAAGCGTGGCAAGTGTGGAGGTGTGTGTTCACACATTCATTGTACGACTGTCCTAGTCAATACTTGAACAGCTTGAAGAATTAAATCACGTAAACACAAAGAGTATTGAAGCGTGACAAGTGTGTGAGTTGTTTCACATTCATTTGCACGACTGTCCTAGTCAATACTTGAACAGCTTGAAGAATTAAATCACACAGTAAACAAAAAGTATTGAAGCGTGGAAGTGTGGAGGTGTGTGTTCACATTCATTTGTGACTGTCCTAGTCAATACTTGAACAGTTTAGAAATTAAATCACACAGTAAACACAAAAATATTGAAGCGTGGCAAGTGTGGGGTGTGTGTTCACATTCATTCACGAATGTCCTAGTCAATACGAACAGTTTAGAGAATTAAATCACACAGTAAACACAAAAGTATTGAAGCGTGGCAAGTGTGGAGGTGTGTGTTCACATTCATTGTACGACTGTCCTAGTCAATACTTGAACAGCTTGAAGAATTAAATCACACAGTAAACACAAAAGTATTGAAGCGTGACAAGTGTGGAGGTGTGTGTTCACATTCATTGTACGACTGTCCTAGTCAATACTTGAACAGCTTGAAGAATTAAATCACACAGTAAACACAAAAGTATTGAAGCGTGGCAAGTGTGGAGGTGTGTGTTCACATTCATTGTACGACTGTCCTAGTCAATACTTGAACAGTTTAGAGAATTAAATCACACAGTAAACACAAAATATTGAAGCGTGGCAAGTGTGAGGTGTGTGTTCACATTCATTGTACGACTGTCCTAGTCAATACTTGAACAGTTTAGAGAATTAAATCACACAGTAAACACAAAAATATTGAAGCGTGGCAAGTGTGGAGGTGTGTGTTCACATTCATTGTACGACTGTCCTAGTCAATACTTGAACAGTTTAGAGAATTAAATCACACAGTAAACACAAAAATATTGAAGCGTGGCAAGTGTGGAGGTGTGTGTTCACATTCATTGTACGACTGTCCTAGTCAATACTTGAACAGTTTAGAGAATTAAATCACACAGTAAACACAAAAATATTGAAGCGTGGCAAGTGTGGAGGTGTGTGTTCACATTCATTGTACGACTGTCCTAGTCAATACTTGAACAGTTTAGAGAATTAAATCACACAGTAAACACAAAATATTGAAGCGTGGCAAGTGTGGAGGTGTGTGTTCACATTCATTGTACGACTGTCCTAGTCAATACTTGAACAGTTTAGAGAATTAAATCACACAGTAAACACAAAATATTGAAGCGTGGCAAGTGTGGAGGTGTGTGTTCACATTCATTGTACGACTGTCCTAGTCAATACTTGAACAGTTTAGAGAATTAAATCACACAGTAAACACAAAATATTGAAGCGTGGCAAGTGTGGAGGTGTGTGTTCACATTCATTGTACGAATGTCCTAGTCAATACTTGAACAGTTTAGAGAATTAAATCACACAGTAAACACAAAATATTGAAGCGTGGCAAGTGTGGAGGTGTGTGTTCACATTCATTGTACGACTGTCCTAGTCAATACTTGAACAGCTTGAAGAATTAAATCACACAGTAAACACAAAAATATTGAAGCGTGACAAGTGTGGAGGTGTGTGTTCACATTCATTGTACGACTGTCCTAGTCAATACTTGAACAGCTTGAAGAATTAAATCACACAGTAAACACAAAAGTATTGAAGCGTGGCAAGTGTGGAGGTGTGTGTTCACATTCATTGTACGACTGTCCTAGTCAATACTTGAACAGTTTAGAGAATTAAATCACACAGTAAACACAAAAATATTGAAGCGTGGCAAGTGTGGAGGTGTGTGTTCACATTCATTGTACGACTGTCCTAGTCAATACTGAACAGTTTAGAGAATTAAATCACACAGTAAACACAAAAATATTGAAGCGGCAAGTGTGGAGGTGTGTGTTCACATTCATTGTACGACTGTCCTAGTCAATACTTGAACAGTTTGAGAATTAAATCACACAGTAAACACAAAATATTGAAGCGTGGCAAGTGTGGAGGTGTGTGTTCACATTCATTGTACGACTGTCCTAGTCAATACTTGAACAGTTTAGAGAATTAAATCACACAGTAAACACAAAAATATTGAAGCGTGGCAAGTGTGGAGGTGTGTGTTCACATTCATTGTACGAATGTCCTAGTCAGTACTTGAATAGCTTGAAGAATTAAATCACACAGTAAACACAAAAATATTGAAGCGGCAAGTGTGGAGTGTGTTCACATTCATTGTACACGAATGTCCTAGTCAATACTTGAACAGTTTAGAGAATTAAATCACACAGTAAACACAAAAGTATTGAAGCGTGGCGAGTGTGGAGTGTGTGTTCACATTCATTGTACGACTGTCCTAGTCAATACGAACAGCTTGAAGAATTAAATCACACAGTAAACACAAAAGTATTGAAGCGTGACAAGTGTGGAGGTGTGTGTTCACATTCATTGTACGACTGTCCTAGTCAATACTTGAACAGCTTGAAGAATTAAATCACACAGTAAACACAAAAGTATTGAAGCGTGGCAAGTGTGGAGGTGTGTGTTCACATTCATTGTACGACTGTCCTAGTCAATACTTGAACAGTTTGAAATTAAATCACACAGTAAACACAAAAATATTGAAGCGTGGCAAGTGTGGAGGTGTGTGTTCACATTCATTGTACGACTGTCCTAGTCAATACTTGAACAGTTTAGAGAATTAAATCACACAGTAAACACAAAAAATATTGAAGCGTGGCAAGTGTGGAGGTGTGTGTTCACATTCATTGTACGACTGTCCTAGTCAATACTTGAACAGTTTAGAAATTAAATCACACAGTAAACACAAAAATATTGAAGCGTGGCAAGTGTGGAGGTGTGTGTTCACATTCATTGTACGACTGTCCTAGTCAATACTTGAACAGTTTAGAGAATTAAATCACACAGTAAACACAAAAATATTGAAGCGTGGCAAGTGTGGAGGTGTGTGTTCACATTCATTGTACGACTGTCCTAGTCATTACTTGAACAGTTTAGAGAATTAAATCACAGTAAATATTGAAGCGTGGAAGTGTGGAGGTGTGTGTTCACATTCATTGTACGACTGTCCTAGTCAATACTTGAACAGTTTAGAGAATTAAATCACACAGTAAACACAAAATATTGAAGCGTGGCAAGTGTGGAGGTGTGTGTTCACATTCATTGTACGACTGTCCTAGTCAATACTTGAACAGTTTAGAAATTTAAATCACACAGTAAACACAAAATATTGAAGCGTGGCAAGTGTGGAGGTGTGTTCACATTCATTGTACGACTGTCCTAGTCAATACTTGAACAGTTTAGAGAATTAAATCACACAGTAAACACAAAGGGTGTGTGTGTGTTCACATTCATTGTACGACTGTCCTAGTCAATACTTGAACAGTTTAGAGAATTAAATCACACAGTAAACACAAAAATATTGAAGCGTGGCAAGTGTGGAGGTGTGTGTTCACATTCATTGTACGACTGTCCTAGTCAATACTTGAACAGTTTAGAGAATTAAATCACACAGTAAACAAAAATATTGAAGCGTGGCAAGTGTGGAGGTGTGTGTTCACATTCATTGTACGACTGTCCTAGTCAATACTTGAACAGTTTAGAATTAAATCACACAGTAAACACAAAATAATATTGAAGCGTGGCAAGTGTGGAGGTGTGTGTTCACATTCATTGTACGACTGTCCTAGTCAATACTTGAACAGTTTAGAGAATTAAATCACACAGTAAACACAAAAATATTGAAGCGTGGCAAGTGTGAAGGTGTGTTCACATTCATTGTACGACTGTCCTAGTCAATACTTGAACAGTTTAGAGAATTAAATCACACAGTAAACACAAAAATATTGAAGCGTGGCAAGTGTGAGTGTGTTCACATTCATTGTACGACTGTCCTAGTCAATACTTGAACAGTTTAGAGAATTAAATCACACAGTAAACACAAAAATATTGAAGCGTGGCAAGTGTGGGTGTGTGTTCACATTCATTGTACGAATGTCCTAGTCAGTACTTGAATAGCTTGAAGAATTAATCACACAGTAAACACAAAAATATTGAAGCGTGGCAAGTGTGGAGGTGTGTTTCACATTCATTGTACGAATGTCCTAGTCAATACTTGAACAGTTTAGAGAATTAAATCACACAGTAACCAAAGTATTGAAGCGTGGCAGTGGAGGTGTGTGTTCACATTCATTTGTACGACTGTCCTAGTCAATACTTGAACAGCTTGAAGAATTAAATCACACAGTAAACACAAAAGTATTGAAGCGTGACAAGTGGAGGTGTGTGTTCACATTCATTGTACGACTGTCCTATCAATACTTGAACAGCTTGAAGAATTAAATCACACAGTAAACACAAAAGTATTGAAGCGTGGCAAGTGTGGAGGTGTGTGTTCACATTCATTGTACATGACTGTCCTAGTCAATACTCTGAACAGTTTAGAGAATTAAATCACACAGTAAACACAAAAATATTGAAGCGTGGCAAGTGTGGAGGTGTGTTCACATTCATTGTACGACTGTCCTAGTCAATACTTGAACAGTTTAGAGAATTAAATCACACAGTAAACACAAAAATATTGAAGCGTGGCAAGTGTGAAGGTGTGTTCACATTCATTGTACGACTGTCCTAGTCAATACTTGAACAGTTTAGAGAATTAAATCACACAGTAAACACAAAAATATTGAAGCGTGGCAAGTGTGGAGGTGTGTTCACATTCATTGTACGAATGTCCTAGTCAGTACTTGAATAGCTTGAAGAATTAAATCACACAGTAAACACAAAAATATTGAAGCGTGGCAAGTGTGGAGGTGTGTGTTCACATTCATTGTACGAATGTCCTAGTCAATACTTGAACAGTTTAGAGAATTAAATCACACAGTAAACACAAAAGTATTGAAGCGTGGCAAGTGTGGAGGTGTGTGTTCATTCATTGTACGACTGTCCTAGTCAATACTTGAACAGCTTGAATTAAATCACACAGTAAACACAAAAAGTATTGAAGCGTGACAAGTGTGGAGGTGTGTGTTCACATTCATTGTACGACTGTCCTAGTCAATACTTGAACAGCTTGAAGAATTAAATCACACAGTAAACACAAAAGTATTGAAGCGCAAGCAGTGTGGAGGTGTGTGTTCACATTCATTGTACGACTGTCCTAGTCAATACTTGAACAGTTTAGAGAATTAAATCACACAGTAAACACAAAAATATTGAAGCGTGGCAGTGTGGAGGTGTGTGTTCACATTCATTGTACGACTGTCCTAGTCAATACTTGAACAGTTTAGAGAATTAAATCACACAGTAAACACAAAAATATTGAAGCGTGGCAAGTGTGGAGGTGTGTGTTCACATTCATTGTACGACTGTCCTAGTCAATACTTGAACAGTTTAGAGAATTAAATCACACAGTAAACACAAAAATATTGAAGCGTGGCAAGTGTGGAGGTGTGTGTTCACATTCATTGTACGACTGTCCTAGTCAATACTTGAACAGCTTGAAGAATTAAATCACACAGTAAACACAAAAGTATTGAAGCGTGGCAAGTGTGGAGGTGTGTGTTCACATTCATTGTACGACTGTCCTAGTCAATACTTGAACAGCTTGAAGAATTAAATCACACAGTAAACACAAAAGTATTGAAGTACCAAGTCTGGAGGTGTGTTTTAATATCCTAAACGGTCTCAGGCCCAAATTCACAAACGTTACTCAAGTTAAAATCAGCCTGATTTCAAAATCGTAAATGTCAAAGTCTTTACTAAAGTACGAGATATAATTCATAGTCGAGGGCCACATCTAAAATCGTTACATAAGTTGAAATTAGCCTGATTTTAAAATCACAAATGTCAAAATCTCGACTTAAGGATGAATTTAAAATTCATAATTGAGTTTATCTCGATTTCAAATTCATAATTTTGAGTTAATTATGAGTTTGTGCCGATTACAAATAATCTCGAAATTAAGTTGAAATTACGTTAATTTTTTTTCAGGCTTATGTAAAGAATTAATTAATTTGTAATTTGTGTGTTTAGATAAAGGCCTTACATATTTCTCTCTATGGTTTAGCTTCTCCATATAACCATCATACGTATTTTGTGATGATCATCACCTAATAGTTAAGTCGTTTTGTCATTAATAATTTAGTGTAATCTAATCAATACATTAATTGAAACTTTTTCGATCAAGGTGGATTAAGGTATCCAAAATCTCTTAAATTTTTTAGATGATGTCGATAGTTTGGGTACTTTTGAAATAGAAAATGTACTGTGTAATACAGAACTACCTTTACTAAAATTACGCCAAATTTATTGGCGTAATATAATCAATCCATACGAATTGTATACAGAAGAAGAGTTTAAAAAAAATACAGGCAAGTATCTAATAGTGGTAACTAAAGTATGTAAAAAGTGTGTAGATTTATCATTCCAATATCAATTTTAGGTTCTCAAAAAATACAATTTTAGAAGGCAAACTACCAAAAATATATCATGATTTAAAGGGAACGGATACGGCAAGAGGGTTACCTATTGCACCAAAAATGCAACTGTTAATTGCACTTAGATATTATGCAACTGGTAATACCCACGTAAATGAATAATTACGCTACTGAACAAATAATAGAACTTACGGATAAAACATGATTTATGTGTATCATGTAATTGTATTTCAGCTAGTGTGTGGTGAACACTTGTTTATTTCACAAGCTACTATGTGTAGAATAATAAATAAAGTTTCTTTGGCAATAGCTAAACTATAGCCAAAATATATACACTTTCCTAAAATAAGAGAGCAAATAATAGACGAAATGGAAGAATTTAAAACTTTGCCTTTTGCAAGAAGGCCATACAATTATCCTGGCTTAAATAATATAATAGGTGCTATTGATTGCACCCATGTGAAAATAAGAAGGCCAAGGAACAGTACTCATGGCGAAATTTATCGAAATAGAAAAGGGTTCTTTTCTATGAACGTCCAAGTGAGTGACTACTTATATATTAGAAAGTTAATGTAAAGCTTAATGCATTGGATTTACTTTTGTAGGTTGTAGGGCCAGATATGGAAATTTATGATATTGTAGCTAGATGGCCAGGAAGTGCAGCCGTATATTTAGAAGTTCAAAATTGTATTCACGATTGAACACTATGCAATTGCAAGGTGTATTAGTGGGAGACAGTGTATGCCGATCCAGTCGTTTTATGCTTTGTCCGTATCTCTCAGCAAATACAGTTCCTCGTCAACATTATAATCACATTCAAATTAGAACACGGAATGTTGTTGAACGATTTTTTGGTGTGTGGTAAAGAAGGTACATTATTCTAAGAGATTACATATGAATATCGTATTGATAGGGCATTAAATGTAATTAATAAGTGTAAATATTGGTTTTAGATTTGCTTGTCTCCATAAAGGATTGTCAAATAAATTAAGCACAAACGCAAATGTGATTGTAGCATGTGCTGTCCTCCACAACATTGCCAAAAGTTTTGGAGATGATTATGAAAATGGTAACGAAGACGAGTTGACTCAAATAATAACTTTAGGTAAAATTTGCCAGGTTAATTTAAAGTTCAATTTTTATGGTTCAATATTCTGAACAAAATCTAGAAATCACTTGAACTTGTGGGCCAATTTCCACCACGTACTAAGTAAATAGATTAACAAAAAAATTTTTTAAGCTTTTGTATTAATACACAAATTCCGATTTCATACTTGGAAAAAATTTAATTTTAATTTTTAGTTTCTAAAGTTTGCTTGTCTGTTTTACATCAACAATTAAATTTTGAAGTTTTTAGTAAATATCAGCAGTAGGCACTTTGAAATAAAATAGTGGCAAGTCACACATTATTCATACAATGTATGATTGTGTCTGTCTTTTTCAGATGGTTTTGTGTTTCACAGTGTAAAAATGGCATTAATACATTGTAAAAATAACTTTGATTCATTCTATCTTATTTGTAGTGACAATCAAAATAAGAACGAAATTTCTTTGGAAATGTTTTCTCAAAAATAGCTGAAAATTTATTGAAACTATGATGTCCCATAGATGACATTATATGTTGATTTGGACCAGTTTAAAAGAACAAAGCGAGCATTTTTATCAATATTACTTTGTAATAAAATATTGTATTTACATTATAATAAAAATATGATGGGATATACATAATAATAAAAATACTTGGGGTTTATTATTTTCCAATAAAAGGTATTTAAATGCAAAACTAAATTTTTATAATAGTAATAATGAAATGATAAAGAATTGGTATTTCTCTTAAAACTCAATATTACTTTGGTTTCTACAAAACCATCCGTCCATCTTTTGTTCTGTTTTGCCTCCTAAAAAAATAACGAATAAAATATAAAGACTATTTGAACTCTAACGCAACACAAAAATTATTAATTACTTACGCAGAATTATAACAAACAGAAGTTCAACCCCAAAGAAACAATTGCTCGTAACGTATCGATAAACGAAAACAATGTTTAAATAATTATTATAACAATAATTGCCGAAAAAAAAGTATATTGAAGTTTGGATACTAGAAAAAAATATTCAATTACTTTTTCTTTGACATCTTTCGTTGTTGACACTTTATGTACATCACTAGTTACAATCAAAGATTACTCAGTGGAGTTTAGTTTGATTTCGGTTTATGAATTATGCCAAAACTTTAGGTTGATTTTGAGTTGATTGCAAATCGAATGATTCCGAGTTGATCTTAAACTTGAGTAACGTTTGTGAATTTGGGCCTTAATCTTCAATTGATATCGTGATTTGAGATATTTACGTTACTAGATTATTGTTGCTTTTTCTAATATTTCCAGTTTCAGAATCATCGGGACGTTAAACCGTAATGGGAAATAAGTGCTTAAAATTTATCAAATGACTTAATTTTTAGAGTTCCTTACCCAATTTACTGAGACTCCGCTGTTTGTTTGTCTGTCCGTTCGTCTGTCACAGGGCTCTATATCTTGAACCGTAACAGCTAGACACTTGAAATTTTCACCGATTACGTACTACTGAGACCGTTATATGAACAAATACTAAAAATAAAATAAAGTGAAAAATATTAAAGGGGGTTCCCATACAAGAAACGTGTTTTTTTTGGCTTTTGTTGTTAGTTTTTTAGACGTTATGAGTAATGTTATATTTGATGGCCACAGAATGCTGCCCTTGAATTCGACTACAGTGTGCCGGGATTTAAATATAGATTTACTGTTATGTGATGATAATGTACCCCTAAAACAATATTTTAAATATATTGATTTAAAATAAAGACTACTTCAAGTTGTAACTACAACGAGTTACACTCAAATGACAATATATTTAGTACCGTTGACATAAGCGCCGGCACACACGACACTATTCAGTTACCGTAAGGAGTTGGGGATACAATTTCAAATTCAGTAGGATTTGATTGACCAGAAAAATAATTAAAATACATACCAGTATTTCGTCAAAACGACATTGACGGGCGTAATAACAGCGTTACTTTACAGGTATGTACGGATAATCGCATGTTGATATAGCACGCCTACCTTTCTTGTTTCTTACTGAACTATTTTAAAGTATTGGAGGTACGGAACCCTTCATGTACGAGTCCGACTCGCGCTAGACCGGTTTTTTGATTAAATAGGACCGCCCAAGCACCGACACGATGTATGTTATGCGAAGTATATTTTCCTTGGTCTTATAATATCACAAAAACAATTTAAACTCTGTCGACCATCTCGATTCAAACGGTCGCTTATAACATGTATTATTTATGGTAAAAAAAGTGGTTTGTCGTCGAAAAGTGCGCCACTTACCAGATATTTGCAGGGCGTGCCCCGCAGCGCGATGTCGGCCGCGGAGTTCACAAAGTCGACGGGGTAGGCGCGCGCGCAGCGCCGGAGGGCGCCCACCACGCAGTCCTTCACCTCTATGAACTTGGGGCATATCTCCTTCTGCACAGACAGTGGTTTTTCAACACGCCTCTTCTATCAGCTGGTCTATCCAGCGGCTCCACCGCTCACAATTTAATAAGCGGATATTGAGTTGTTGCGGACCGAGCTCATAAGCGAAATAATAAAATAACAGTCCCCTTTTGAAAAATAGATCACTACTCCATCTATTTATGACCAAATATATGGCCGTGCTTGATTCCATTGGTTATTAGAAAATTCTTTTTTATGGTGGATTTTGGTTTAGATCAGTCGTGATATGAGTACATTTACCAGTTAAGTGCGATCAATTAAAAGTGTTAAAATAGTTTCGTAGTGCATTTCTGGATTTCAGTTTTCTGTTTTCAGAGTGTTTACTTTTCGTCCTATATCCTTTTTTGAATTTCGATAGGGACATGTTGTAACAATATTATTGTAGAGCTCGTTTGTTTGTTCTTTATTTCCTTTTGCATGTCTTAAGCGCGAGCGTAGGTATACTTCTACTGTCGCCTGAATCGATAATCATATTCCAATTTCATCACTAATCGATTGGGAATAACTGTATTGAAAATCATAGCTTGATGTAATTCCGTTAGCGTAATGGTGTTTTTTTAACTCATAGTTATTCATGTTTTGATCTGTCATTTCACTTAAATATCTGAAATGGAATTGAAATAGATGTTTTATGTTTTTAATTGCCACCAGATGGCGGTAGTATATCAAAATAAAAATTTTTGGTTACTTTCTAACGTTTTAATTAATTCCAAAGTTAACAATGTAATTAGTAATATGTTTATATTAACAATAATTGTTGTATAATAATTTTAATTAGTGACTTCGGGAAAGTTTTGAAGAACTTCAAAAAAGGATTTTTGGTGAAAAGCTCATATTATCATTAACCTCTAATTGAAATAATATACGTACGTCACGAGCGCTTAGGGCATGCACATTTGGTTTTACCAAATTTCTTAATAATGTGTACAAAGTTTTAACACGGTTTCACCCGCAATCCGCAACTAAGTAACTGTCAATTACAACGTAAGGAATTAAATATAACCAAATTTAATTGTTGTGTCAATTTGTCACTAAAGTTAGCAATTGTGCGTTTTCCTGACGACGATAAACGTTATGTACATTTCACAACTAGATTATATTACATTATCAAAGAAATAAATTGACGCCTGCCTGCAACATGCATTAACATGCAGCATGCAACCCACCGCTGACCCCCGAATCTGCCTTTCCACTACGAATCTCTATCCAGGCAAGCGTCTACTATGGATTTCCGCGAATTAACACCTCACACAATACAATAAATTGACAGTAATTGATTAATTTTCTTTTCCCGGTAATGCGTCTCGCGTCTTTAGCTGAGTGAATGGAACCTCTTTATGGTTACCAAAGATAATAAGACCTGTTTCGCGCGTTTTAGGTATAAACATAATTTAATTATGTTCGCTTGTGCGTAAGATATACACATAAAATATGAACAGTATTAATAACATAACATAAAATAAATCATTTGCGAAATTATTAATATTTTTTGTGTCGCTACGCAGTCTACTTAATTAAAGAAGTACGAAGAGAGCCGTGTACCGCTCGGCGCTAACTTCGTTTTTCAACGTTTTAGTGAAAACATCTATCAATCACCATGTCACATGCACTTGCAACAAATGATAGTGTTAAAGACGTAATTTATTTATGATCATTTTTCGACTTTCATTCGGTTCTGGAGGTGAAATTTTCAATTTTATTCTTTTAAAATTTGGAAATTCATAAGAACACGCCTCATAATGTTTACATTTGATTTTGATAGAAAAAAAAATCGACCATTAAACACTTTCAACAAATGCTTCGAATTAAGTTCCGCCGTCGCGTCAGTGTTCCTTCGAGCCGCGTTCCGGGGTAGCTGTTGCGCGCATGTATGAGTGTGCGTGGTGCCGCGCAGTGTACACGGCGCGGCGACAGTTATGCCACGTTTGCCCTCGTCCCGGCGATACACTCCGGTTACCGCACCGTCTACGCGCCGAGCCCGTGCACGGTTTCTACGCCTAGAGAGCGCTCCCGCAGGTTCACACTCCAGATATCGATCGCTATTTTAATTATTTCGCGCGTTCTACACTCATAAATAATTTGCCATTGACTACGTGAGGGCGACCGCATGTTGACCAGCAGCGGCCTTTGGGGACGGGCTCGCTCAGCGTCACGGTTAGCGGACAAACTCCGTTATTGATGGTAAATCCAATTCCGAATTTAATACAGCAATGTTACGTTACGTCTTCACGTAACGGTTATAGGTCATTTTTTGAATTTTACGTTTAAATTCAGTGATTTAAGACGCTAAAGCCCACGATCGGAACCGTTAGATTTATAACCGTCTCACGCAGTTTTTTGCCACCCCCTCCACTACACGCTTTATAAGTATCGTTTGATATTGAATCCATTACTAATAGTAAAAGGTAGTTTAGTTATTTTCGCCTCTTCCCGGGACAACACCGTTACTTATGACGTTATTACGTTGTGGTAATCCGGAAAGGTTTCTTAACCTTCGCGTCGTTGGCACTCCCTGTGCCTTCTGGCCGCTTAGATGAAGCCTACAAAAGCTAAAGACAGATGCCTTAATGTTTCAGGGGGTTTTTAGTCCGTGAGAGTCGGACACACCCCATGCGCCCGGGCGCACAGACTGCCCATAATGGGTATTTGCCCCCCTAACCCCTTCACATGGGGAGAAATACAAAAAAATGCTTCGAATTAAGAGTCGTGTAAACATTTTATAAAGTGCGATCTAGAATGTATTATTACCACCATTACAACCCAATCTCTTTTAAACAGATGGTAAAGGTTAGATTTATTTTTTTACTGCCAGAGGTTGGCACTATTTGTGAAAGTCGCGTTTTGGTCAATAAAATCATATTTTTGATTAATTGTAATTTAACGACACCAAATTAGTCTTTTTTGTGCATGCACATCACTCATCCAATTACTATAAAACTGGCGATATGTTGTGCTCGTAAGCGGGAAGATATTAGAAAAAAAAGTAACAACTTTTCACGATTTCGTCAGCACATTCGTAGTATTGAAACAAATTTCTGAACGGATTTTAAAAATTCTGGTGAATAAGAAGCATCTTGAGTAAAATAGATTACTAACATTTCTCTCTGGGGTCATCTGCATGCTTGTGATATTACAGATTTTTTTTCATTTATAGAAAGGTACACTATCTCCGAGTAATATAGACTGAATTTTATTTTGATACTAGCTCCGTTCAAATCGGAACTGTAATCGGTAGCGGAACCGAAATTCGAGACCGGAAAATATCGAAAATGAGAACGGAAACGAGGCCGGAATCGAATGTGGGACCGAAATTAGAATCAAGAACTTGATCGAAATCGGAATGAGGTAGTACCGACATGAAAATCGAGAACGGGACTAGAATCATGATCTACTCAGATTGGGACTACGTCCGCAATCAAAGGCGGGACCACGACCGGAGCCGAGAGTGAGCCGATTGGCATCGAGACAGAGCCGGGCTGAGAACCGACAAACGGTCAATATGTATGATAAAGAGATTTGTTCTATGCAGCCGCGGGCGGAAGTCAGTCTCAATATGAATATGAAACATAAGCAGCGACATCACCACCCGGTAGTGATGTATGTACTCACCTGCGTACATTAAACTGTACGTACTCACGCAGGAAATCGGCCAGCGGCCGCGCGACACGAGTCGAGAGACGCGTCTATGTGCAGAGTGCAGAAACGCACGACGGCAAGAGAGCAGGCGCATCGCCCGGGCGGACTCACCACGTGCGGCCCTCCGAACACGTCGTCGTCCAGCGTAACGTTGTTCATGAGCGTGTCGTACAGCGCCACTGCGGCAAAGAACTTGTCGAAGCATTCTTCCCCGTAGACGACTTGTTGCTCGAAGCAGGTCGGCCCGCCCTCCTCCATGAACCCTGCGGACCGCCGCGTTCGCTCGTTATTAGATCGATGTGAGTCGTTTCGATCGGTTATAAAATAAATTTTTCCAAAAGGAAAAAAATAAAACTGCCTTCAAAAACCTATTTAAGTGATTGCTTAAGCAGACGTAAAGAACGATTCATTAGTTATTTTCGGAGTCGGTTCCGGCTTAAGATAAATCAGATACTATTGTATCTTCTTAGAAGAAGAAGACCTCCTTTTTTCATGTACATTAAACGTATCATATTTATGTCTATAGATAATACGTTCTTTTGCCTTGCTTTAACTGCAACGGACTCAAAAACAACGAATTAGTTGTTTTTGAAAGCTGTTATACAATTATTTTCATGCGTATTCAATTATTAGCATGTGAATTAAGCAATGGTTAATAAAATTGGTTAAAAAAAGAGAGACTCCGTCCAAGACCGAAGATGCCGGTCTTGATCGGCTCCAGCGCAGTGGCGCATGTAAGCGGGAGTCAGGGCTTTGCTTTTGGCCGCCGAACACGTCGTAATTTCCCTCAGAACGCCGGCCTGCACTTCTTACCATATAAGGCAGCAAATTTGTTTCCGGGCCGCGTTCTGAGAAAGTGCCATGTGCAGCCAGGGCCTGTCGCGCGGCCGCTGACGCATCGCTCGTGTACGCGGTACGATCGCTACAACTAAGTCTAAGTCAGCGGTCCGCTCGCAGTCAGGATAAAAACTAGATGGTGCAGTACTAACGCAGGAGTCTCTCGCCGTCGTTGTAGCAGACGAACTCCCACAGCCGGTGCTCGGCCTCCAGCTCGTCGTCCATATGGGGGATGTCGACGGCGCTCAGGCAGGGCCGCAAGCTCGCTGCCATGTCGCTCGAGCACTTCTCCAGCTGTGGTATTTTAGCGCAGAACCTGCCGACATAAAATCTTTAACTTGGTAACGTGGAACAAAAATGTTCTGTTGCACTTCTCCTACCTTCGACTACAGACAAAAGCACGTTTGGGTTTTTTAATATTTACATAAAATATCTCTTAGTTAATGAGCAGAGTATTCAAAAAATTGTAGACACTTTCCGCTTATTTCGTGTCTTTAGCCGCCGAGTGCCCGTTTTTAGAGTTCTGCAGCAAAAGGCATTGCAGTTTTGTTTTGTCCGTCTGCTCGTCCATCCGCATGACACAAACTTACGACTCCGACATTTTTTCATTGATTCAGATCAAATTGTATACTCGGGCATCCATAATGTGGGGTGTCATTGGATAGCTATTTAAAGGTTTTTAATTGAATTAACTGTGCGGCGTATGTTTTGCCGTTTTCAGCAGTCCGTACTTTAAACTTCTTCATCACGTCTCGCACTCGCCTCTATTCATCATCAACCAGCTTCCGTCGGCAGCTTCGCCGGCGTGGACGTAGAATGCGATCCTTCGTCTTTTATATTGCACGACTTCGCTGTCAACCTAAACCTTATTCTTGATTTCACGCCTAGTCCCGCTAATATTCCGTATTTCAATCCGTGTTACGCTGTCGATTCTAATCTCGAGACCATACTCGTTTTAGACTCCGGAGTCGAAAACGAGTATGGTCCCGTTCTCAATTTCTCCCCATTTTTCAATGAGTCGATCGCGTCGAGACGAGAAACTCGAATGTCGGTTTTTGTTATTATTTTTTTTATTTTTGAAAGTTGTTGTTCGTCCGTGTTGACTGACATATTGACATTCGTTTAAATGAAGTAAAGCCTATAAAATATATTCTGCCGAAATTAAAGATCTATCTGCCTGTGAAAACCGCATTTAAAGTCTTTCAACAATTTCAGAGACGTACGCGAACAGGCAGACAAAAAATTGAAAATCGTTTCTACTCGTATTACTGTGCTCTTATCATTTCTCTCCATTTACCACACCCGCCTTCAATGTTTAGATACACCGAGTTCTACTGTCTTATTACACGATAGACTAGCCGTGCTTCGCGGTTTCACCCGCCGTTTAGTTGTAAAGAATTCGGATTATTTATAAATGATTTAGAATACTTCGGCAGGGACAGTACTTTTATTAATATTTTCCTGTGTCACTGATATATACTAGCTTTCGCCGCACCTGATGATAAGGCAATGTATAATTGTCAGTGGGGAAAACAGTATTCTCTAAATTCTCTTCCGACAATTTTAAAAGTTTGTTCTGTACTTTATTTCTAGTGACTGCAAATGAGATCTTCATCAGGCAATTGAGTCCTTTTAAAACCAAATGTCAATACTGTTTGCGTATTCGCGGCTCAGTCAAAACTATAGCTGCATCGTTTCTAATAAATTTCATTGAAATCTAGTTCATCTATGTTACGTAATAAATGCCGTGGTCTAAGGCTGAATAATAAAGGAATGGGAGTGCCGATATTAAGTTTTAACGAACACGAGAGTAGCCCACAAGGATTCTGTGATTTCGCCCATCTTTTAAATGTACCGGTATCGCTATCGACCATAATCCCGAATTCGCTATCGTTCTTATTCCGAAACTACTTCAGTACGTAACGAAGAATTGGAGCTTATTAAAGCTACTGTGGTCCCGGGAGTTACTTCAGACAACAGGCTTCAGTGGGGTCCTCAGCTCTGCCGTCGGTGCAGTCAAATATGAGAAATTTATCAAATGTCAAAACTGCTAGATTAGTTTATTTTGTCTGTTTTCATAGCCTGATGTCGCATGGCATCCTGACGTGCCGCAGATAATCCTAGAATTTTCGTACTGCAGAAGTGGGCCGTTCGCGCGATTTACAAACTTGGACCTAGTATATATTTTAAAAATAAGTTTAGGGAAATTGGAATATTCACTTCGGCATCCCAATTCGCACAAAGAAATTTATTATTTGTAAAAAAATTAGAAACGTTTAAAGGAAGGAAAATAGTGATCGACATAAACTCAGTACTGGAAATGTGACAGGAAAGAAAAAAAGAGGGAGATCGAGGTGCAAATTTGGAAATTCTAAAACGAATGTAAAAATATTTATCCTAAAGTTTTATGCACGCTTTATTTCTTCGGCCCCGTGGAGTGATCGAACAGTCGAGTAAAGGTGCTATCGTCCGCAAGCTCTGAGCAGCGCCGTGCCGAGGCACGCATCGACATACGACCGACCGAAACTGCCCTGGGCAGAACAAGAAGCATACCTACGATCTAGTACTTTTACACAAAATTTTCTATTTAATATATATTTATTTTTATGCATATTTGTTTATCAGGTATTTTATTTGCTTAAATTATGTTTTACGCTCGTTGTTAAATTTTGATGTCATAATGCCTTTCATCATAGGTAAGTACGTACGTTATCTTTATAGTCGAAATAATGTATGTCGGAGATTAACACGTAAGCGAACTCGGGCAAATCTAATGTACACAGGAATGCCTGGACAAGTTGACGCGCGGCGGCGGCGCGGCCACTCGGCGACGACGAGAACGACATGCACGTGTGCGCACGAGCATATCAAAATTATTGGCGATATAATATTATTGAATATAAATTAGTGTGGCAATTTATTGTCTGTGATTTTTTCTATATAGTGTATGTTTATTCCGTCTGAGGAACCACAAACAATGGAGCCAAATGGTGTACTCTACGATTCAGCTCGAAGGCCTGTCTACGTTCCGATATATGTGTACATACATACACAAACACTTACTCCACTAAAATTTTATTAAGATTCAACTAATATCTGTCGTCAATAATAGTTATAGTTCTATTTTAGTTAGCAACAGCTTTATGACTCAAATATCTCGTGCCGCGTCGAGCGGGCCGCCGAGGGTACTCACTCAGCGCCGAAGGTACTCACTTCTTCAACATATCGGCGGGCTGGTCGCCGGTCACCCTGGCGGAGATCTCGTCCCAGTGCCTGTCGTAGCACAACTTCTTAGCCTCCAGCGGGTCCTAGAATCAGACAGCGAACGACAGATGCCGTTCCTTTCTCTGGGTGGGGGCTCGCGAGTGGCCCTAGTTTTTGAGAAAAACTTAAACCCAATCGAATTTACGTATTAGAAGTTTGTTTTTTTTTTAGCCATGTTAGAAGAAAAGGAAGGGGAAGGAACCGAATCGCATTATCGGGCAAAATTTTACAATGAATTATCTTGTTGGTTGTGATTTAATTGTTTGAACACGCATTTTCTCGGTAAGCGCTTAATAGCTTACATATTGTTGTGTTTTCTCTCGATTTTAATCACCCCTAAGCTGAGATAAATCGTCTCATTATCTGTTTATTTTAGATTGAAGATGTTTCAGAGAGCAGGTTAAGATGATACAGCAATAAAAAGACAGTTTTGTTATCTCCTTGATATCATTAAATGCGTGAGTTTGTTTATTACGGGTTTGATTATTAGGTATATGTTTTTCAACCATTTAAATTACGGTTGTGTAAAAGAAATGCGCGATTGGACAAGACTTTCTAGAAAGGATGAAATTTCAAAACAGACCCTGCTAATTTGCCTTTTCAGTTGTTGTTCCGGAATCGGTAACAGACTTCTCTGTACTTCTTTTCCACGATAACGGCTCTAACAATTTCCGACAAGTAGGTAGTATAGTTTTTTATTTATTAGTGTCGCTTTATTTTAGACGATTTTTGTGTGGTTTGGCGCTTACTTGCTTTATTTCGAGGTCACTTGCTCTACTGCTATTTTATTTTTCCTGTGCACTAGTATTAATAATTTTACTAATTTACTCGTCGCTCAGGGGTCACCTTCATCGCGTGGTGTCGCTAAAGGTCCGAGCGTTCTCTCCCTCAAAAGCACGCATGCACATACATACTACATACAGAGAAGACTGACTGTTGATGGATAACACAACATAAGTCAATTTTAAAATCAGAGTCAGGTGTTTCTACTAATAATCAAAATAAAATACGTTCAGCAGAGTAACATGTGTGCGCGCACTTGTTTTTGGATCGACGAAAAAAACCGAGTGTTCTCAATCTGATGAGTCTTTTTTAAGTTCCCGTTCTAATAATGGTAAAATTTGTATAAATTCGGGAAAAACTGTTGCAGTCTGATTTTAGGAAATCTAAATTTCATCGGATCTTATCGTTTTGTAGTCTTAAGAATCTATTTTAGTCAATATTCGAGTGACGTCCCTACGTCTATATTTGTGTGTATACACTCGTTGAAAAGTTATCAGACAAATGCATACACACGTGTGCGTTTGTTTAATAACTTTATATTAACTAATCATCGATAGCTTAATATCGAAACGCGGTTTGCGGCATTCAAATGCGGTTCACTCAACTTAGACTTCCTGAAAATATAATCGATTTGGCGCGGTTGATTTCGAAACATAACAAATATATAAGAAATATATATATTTTTTTAGTATTTCTTCGAATTAATTTCTCGGCTACTTTCTCGATATCGAAATTTAATCAGTAGTTCTCCCCAAAAAGTTACACTGATTGCTGTAAATGGAATCAAAATTCGTTGATTTGTACAAAAGATATAGTTGGAGAAAAATTTTTCAAAAAACGTGTTTTGGAATATTTTTAATCCACTTTACAGAAAAATTCTAGAATCTTATCAGGTCAAAACAGTTGATAAGACTATTTTATGGGCAATCTAAAAAAACAACGATGAACGTCTAAACCGCATCAAAGTCGGTTGGTTCTTTCGAGAAATATAATTACTAGATTTTTGGACTAAAAACTTTAAAATCTATTAAGACTCGTAATTGCTCAAAAAAGCACTAAAATTAATATGTTAAGCCGAGATCGATAATTTACTTTTAAGTATACAGTACGTAAATGAACAGCACTGCGTCACTTGTCTCCGTTATAGAACATAATTATCCTATTAAATCTCTTTTATTAATTTTTAAGATTGTGGCTTGGTTCATAAAATACAACATGAATGATTTAGTATGAAAAATAAATCAAGCGGCCTGTGTCACCAATGCCACTTTATTGCGCGCACGTTTTGGCTATAACGCGCAACCGAGTCGTATGCGTGACAATGACCTTGAAGGTGGATCTCAACGAAAACGCTACTTAGGTACTAAACAAATTCATCACTTACGTCGAACCGCGAGACTTTATGTTAACGAAATGCGTGTACGCTTTTTACATTGGTTGCGTTCTCCCTGAAGGTGTGGGAGATCGTAAAGCGGAAGGAAGTTAGCGGTGGCCTACCCGCCGCTTTGTATGACTTTGCAGCGGCAAGGTCGTAAACGCCATGCGAAACAATTATACAGGTTGGTTCATTAATAATTAACAAAAGTTATTTATCATTCTCATAACGTTTATTGTTACTTTTATTGTACCTATTGTAATAAAAATACGATACTATATAACGGGATAAAAAGATGTGGTGTATTTGTATAGTGTACGATTGAGCTCTTTGAGCTCGAAAGCAGAAGAATTGCCCGTCATTCGAACTTTTGAGTTGGAAAAACTCAAAATTTTATAAAAAACTATATTTTTGAACATGAGGAGTATAAAAAGTCATCTACATATAGGTGAGAGATCGGAACCGGCCTGCAGAGTCAAAGGTATGCCAGATCTTTTTTTATGATGCAGTTTATTTGTTGAAAAGTTATTGTTTTTAACACGGTTTTATTAACGTGACCTGCAATACGATGAAATATTCTAAATACTGTAATTATGAAATCTAATTATCGGAACATAATATGAAAAAAATGATTGAACAGCAAACATTTGACATCGCTGAAGAAAAGAAGTCATAGGAGGAGAAAAGATCTCCCGCCCCTGACGGCCCCGTCGATTTGAAAACCTTGAGCTCTTTAACAGTGCCAAGGGCGAGTTTGTCCGATGACGCCACTCGGGAGTGGCCGTAACGTGTGTGATCGTATTGTCGATGACGTCGCGTGGCCTGCGGATTATTTCGCGGCGCCGCGCATGCGCCGGGCGCACGCACTGTCGAGACCACGTCGCGGGCACAAGCGGGAATTGTGGTCCGAACGATGGGTTCTTAAATCAAACTAGAGCAAGTTTGATTTAAGAACCTATCGTTCGGGCCACTGAGCACGTCGGCGTCGGCGCGGTGAGGACGGCCGGGACCGCCGGCTTAACGAGCGCTCTGGCGTGGGTCGAGTGCTCTAGTTTGATTTAACAACTCATCGGTCGGTCGCCCGTGGCATTGCGCCTGGACGTCCGGTCCCTGAGCCGTAGACATTGCGGAGCCGGAGCGGAGATAGAATACTTTAGCGTAACCCTTTTCGATAATTCCAAATTATTTACTTTCTTTTAAAGGAGAAAGATTTTTTTGTCACAGTTTAGTTTCAATATACGAATACGTAACTAAAGTGACATCACAAATAGTGCATAAATAAAGGGGAGAGTGGGGATACATGTGACACTCATGCTGAAAACGCGGGCAGTACAACGGGAAACGCTACGAGGGCGGTGCGAGGGCGGTGCGGCGGCGACTGGGACACTGCTAGCTGATAAAGAGAAGTCACTAACTTGTCCTTCGTCGAAGGGATTCACTCTGGCATTTTGTTCACACTTCTTCATTAATATTGGTCTGTCGTGATTTCTCAATTCACTGATCAAGTTCCCCTTATCCATTTTGTTTCTTAAGCCCTTCCACAACTGCGACAGAGCGTCACTGCTGTGAGAATTTTGTTCTTGGCAGTACACTACACCTGAAAATAATATTTACTATTGTACAATGTAAATAAAAATTTAGAACGGTTAAAACAAATTAGGTAATGCTGTTTGGCGGTTTCATTTATATAAAAATAGTTAGCTGTCTCTTGCACTTTCACCCATTTATCGCACATTTTTTCCCAGTTTTGGCTCCTACTTGTACCGCGTGTATCGTTTCTTTTGTTCCACAACAAGATTTCGTAGACAAAACCATCTTTGTGTAGATCACATCTTTGTGTAGCAATTTTCGTTTATCATATCTATTTCTTGTAGACATGATTGAAATTTCGACTGGTTATGCCGTGCCAAATTCCTCGCCTTAACAGGACACTGGCAATGCAAGGTGCTTCCTTCACGGGATTATTTGAAACAGTCCCGCTGTATTTCTGTGCGCTTTTGTAGCGAAAGAAAACTAACTACAGGCTTTGCCGCAGTGAAGAGACCCGGCGGAGGAGGCGGGAGGGTGGAGGGGCGCGGAACGACTACGCGCCAATTCAATTCCCACGAATAAACAATGTTTCGAAACTAACATTTTGCTATTGCGAGCTTATTACAAGAGATAACGATATCGATATTTTTAGAGCATTAATGAGTAGTTGTGAAACTTGATATGGCTACTAATGCCAATAAAAGTCGCTAATTAATCACACACTAATGTGTGCGTGTGCGCAAGCGCAAAAGCGCGTGTCGCATGAAATTAATAATCGGCGTCCAACAAGCGACTGATAAAATACGTACAATAGTTTTGTGGCAGTGTCGATGGGATTAAATGCTGTATTGCAAAATATATTAAAAACGATATAAAGCGCAGTAGATTATTTTTAAATTAGAGGGGACCATCGTCAGTTTATTGCTGTCTCTTAATGTTTAGTTTACGTATTCTGTGCGATAACAGATTTAGTTAGGACGTGAACGACGGAACAATATTTATTAAATAGGGTATTTAGTTTATTTTTGAACTGTAGCACAATCGCATCATGCATTCGTAGGGTGGAGCGCACGCTCAATGACCTCGTATTGCATTGGATCTGGGACGTGGATTGTCCTAATGACCTCTGACTCCGGAGTAAGTCGTAGCTGTACGAGAATTTTTGTATCAAATGCGACAAAGTGGCTGCTAGTGTCCGCCATATTGAATTTATGATGATGCCACGGGTCTTGTAGTACTCCTGGGAGCAATACAAATGTAGCGACACCTTGATCATCCAAATGGGATCAGGCGCTTAGACTGCAGGTAGTAACAAAGACACGTGACGCAGGCTAGTGTGTTCCTTATGCATAGCACAGCACATTCGTATACTCAACTATTTCTGATCTAAAGTGATAGATATAACTAAAAAAATCAGCATTAACATGAAAAATAGCTAACAAATAAAGTGTATAAAAGACAACAGTAATTGATGCTAGTGGAGAATTTTACATCAATACATATTGTAAAACAAAACGTCTCTCTGTCTATTTGTCCATTTTCGTTCTTTTCATGCGAGAATTACTTATCCGATTTACAACTTTCTATTTAATTCATAACTACGTTATTCGGCCAAGTTATAGAATGTAACTTACCAGAGAAGCAGTGCCGATGAAGATGAATCGACTCGGAAAAAAGACGCGTATGGAGCTCTTAAATGGCTTACGGTGACTAAACCATAAGAGATGTATCAAATCAATTTGCTATATAATTGCAGACCTTCGAAAGACCTACACAAAAGTCCGCGATAGCACATGTCTATTTTCTGAGGATGATTTACAGCAAGCACTTTTGCCTTTGAAATAACATTCAGCTGTCGACGGCGGGAATCAACATACACTCATTGAAAGACAACGAATATTTTGCACAAAGAGGCTTCGATATAAATAAAATATATTTTATCAATTTGGTAAACGAAAATGCACGGAGTAAAGTATATTTAAATTAGTAAAATATGTTTAGATTAGAAATATTTGTCTTATACCTCGTAATTATCATAAAACAAGTAAAAGTCCACTTTATTTATAAAAAACATTAACAACAATTTTGTAGTCCGCCGTTGTATTCTCAATAACTGGTTCGAAATATACGATAGGAACCGATCGTAGAAAAATCAGCAAATGTGCCACACCATAAAAGGCAGACAACTTAAAAATAGATCAAGAGAGAAGGGCACTCACCGGCCACGACCAAAAGCAGAGAAACAGTTCTCATCGTCATGTCTCAAATGGAAGTTCTCGGGCTTCAAGCGGCGGCGTGCGCGGGGGCCGGAGTTCCGGTCGCGCTCGTGGTGGCGCTCGCGGCGGCGCTCGTGCTCTGCGTGACTTATTTCGCAACACACTAGAGAAGGGTTACGCGGTTACACGAGTCCGGTGTCGGCTTAGGCCGTGCCCTTGGCCGTGCGAACTATTAATAGATAATCGGAGGCCCGCGCGCGCGTGGCGCCCGGCGCCTTCCCGCCGCCCCCGATGGGTACCTTTTAGTATTTAACCGATTCAAAAAAAAAGAAGGAGGTTCTGTGTTCGTCTGTATGTATATACATGTTCATTCATAAGTTCGTCGTTGTGAGCCGATTTTGAATGTCTTTTTGTTTGAAAGAGTGTATTCTGAAGGTGATCCTGTAGTCCCCGAGTCAGGATATAACTAACGGTTCTCAGGGACAGCGAGGGATACACTCAAATTTTGAAGGCACTAATAGTTTGTTTGAGCTTTCTTAACCGCATTTAAAAAAAAAAGGAGGAGGTTGTATGTTCGCATTGTTTATGTAGTATATTCAGGGATAATTTCGTTAATTGTGGACCGATTTCGAAACTTCTTTTTTGAAAGGGTGTATACCCTTTCAAAAAAGAAGTTTCGAAATCGGTGTATACCTGAGGTGGTTCCATGGTCACCGAGTCAGGATCTGATGATGGGATCTTAGGAAAATCGAGGGACACCCTCAATTATTGGAGGCATGTATAGTGAGTTTGAGCTCTTTTTTAGTTATCCAATTTTTCGCGTATGTTATTTATCACATTTTGCGCTGAGCCGATTATGCGAGTCACAGCACTCCTTAACGGTTAGGAGTTAAGCGATAATACTGCGATTTGTCGCCAGAAAGACTACTTTTCTATGGCTATCAGTAAAAAATAATGTACACAGAATTAAAATTAAATGCTCATTGGTATATCCACATATTCTACATGTTTTCATTCATTTATGTATCTGAGAATCTTAGCAGAAACATATCGGAACTCTTAGCGATAACAGCAGAAATGGGGCGCCTTAATTTAATGTGGAATCGAATGGAACTGTAATCTGTATGAATTATAGAACTTTTATGTCATAAACAATGTATATAATTTACACAGTTTGCTTAAAATAATTTGGTGGCTACATTCCAATTAAGAATGTAAAGGCCCTGGATGATTACCGGTGGGCAATGTATTTGGCATCGGAACTGTTTTTCTACTCGCTTCGTCTAAAAGTAAAGGAGATGACTGGCCAATTCTATTAGCCATAGCTTGGTGCGTATGTAAAGTGGCTAAATAAATTATAAAGTTATAATTACTCGACAACTAAATAATTATAAAAAAACGTGTACAAAAAATAGTAATCGCCTTTAATAACCGATTTCCATCATTCTTTAAACAGACTTCAAAAACATCTAAACAGTCATTTTTGAAGTCGGTTTCAACTAAGATAAATCAGACACGTTTGTGTCTCGGTAGAAAAAATGATCTCTTTTCGATTCAGTATTTAACCTTTCATATTTATGTTTGTAGGTTATAAGTTCTCTTGCCCTGCTTTAGCTCTCCACTCTCCCCTCCAAAAACAACTGATTACTAGTTTTTGATGTCTGTTTAAACAATTATTTAAATCGGTTTTGAAGTAGTTTTTATTTTTTTTAGTTATTCAAGTTTTCGCTTCTGGTAGTTTCATCTCATGCCACTGATCTGATGGAACACACAGCACTCAATAACGGCTAAGACTTGGGGATAATACTGCGATTTATCGCTAGAAATTATTCATAGGCTATTAGTACAACCTAGAGTACACAAAATTAATATCAGTATATTAATACGTGAAGCGAAAACTTTTTACACCTTTTTATGGAAATTGCGCGAACGGATGAACGTGAAATTTCACACAGTTAAAGTTAACATGGGAAAAAAGTGCAAAATCTATTTTAGGTTCCGTACCTCAAAAGGAAAAAATGAACCTTTAGGATCACTTTGTTGTCCGTCCGTCGGCTCGTCCACATGTCTTTCAAGACCCTTTATCTCGGAAACGCTTGTAGGTATCCAGTTCAAATTGAAACCATATACCCAAGTCTACAGTCCCTTGAAGTTGTGAAAATATCAAACTTTTAAGTTAACGTGAAAAAAAGATATGGCAGTTTATGTCGTAAAAAACATATATTTTGACTCTTTCAAGGGAATCAAAATTTATAGGGTATTTTCCGTTGACCTAGATCTATGAAATTTGGCAAGTAATACCGTCTTATACTATAAGTATAGGAAAAAATATGAAAATACTCATTGATTGCCTGATTAGCGCAGTTGGTAGTGATCCTACTTGCTGCACTGGCGGCGTGTGTTCGATTCACGCACAAAATAAATATTTATTTATTTGATTCCTGTATTATATCAACTATCTAGTACCCATAGTACAGACCTCGTTGATTAATTTGAGATCAGAGGGTGATATGTGTATGTATATCCGAATACATTTTGATTATTATTATTATTATTTATATAATGCCAACTTGACAATCTTAGTAGGAACACAACAGAATTCTACAGCGATATCAGTAGAAATAATGTGAATTAATTTAATGTGGAAGAAAATGAAAATGTGAACCACATGAATTGTAAAACTTTTATATTGTAAAAAATAATAATAACTTATAAAATTCGAACAAAAATAATTTAGTAGTTGTACCTCAACTAAGAATATAAAGACCGTGTGATGATTACCGGCGGTCAATAAATTCAAGATCGGAATCTGTTTACTTACGTGTTCCGTACAAAATTAAGGAGATAACGTGCAATTTTTTAAATTATAGCTTAATTCACATGCTATTTAACTAAATGTATTATAATTATTAATTAACAAAAATAAATTAAATAAAGCAAGTTAAAAAAATAACCTAAACCTGATAACGTGATAATTAAAAAAAATAACCGAACCTGGTGGTTCCGCACCACCTCATGTGACGTGCAGTCGTGCACTATGTCAAAAGGTGACAGAAGCCTCTCTACTAGCGGCCACAGACCATCATCAGTAAACAAGCCTGTCAATTGTCACAGACTAACTCACAGATCACCAACTATCACCCAAATAGTGAAAGGCAAGCGTCCAAAAATGCCGATTTATAATTATCGCTTTGGTCATTGAGCACATTATGTTTTATGTTTTAATAATTTTATGAGCACATCATGTTCATGCTTTAAAATTTTCCAAACATATAAGCGTAATCCTTTCTCACACACACATAAAATTTGGAACTTGTGGTCATTACCGAGTTTATGTTCGGTTTCTATCGGAAATCGTTGAAGCTATTAACGCTAAAATTTATATTTCGGCTACTTATTACAAATGAAAAATAATGACATGCATCGTTTTTGAGAAATTGGCTCCGAGAGAATAAAATAAAATATTAAATATTGTATGGTAAATCACAACAGATGGAGCTAGTGGTATGAAACTTTAAAAATCGTGGCCGTTGGAGCTTATTCCTTGGAGATTCTATCGACAGTTTAGGGTCGATGTTGATACGCACTAGTGCGAATTGTCGCTAAAAGTTACTCTTCAATGCCTAAATGATAAAACAGGAACAAAGAATAAAATTTACTACTAATAAGTAATAAATATATATAGGTAGCCTAATAAGGCTACCTATATATATTTATTTATTTACATAATTTAAACATAACAGTCTCTTAGCAGGAATAGATCGGAACGCTAGCGCTAACGGTAGAGAAATGGGATGGCTTAATTTAATGTGGAAGTGATTGAAAATGTGATCTTATGAATTGTAGGGATTTCATATTACAAAGAATAAGAATAGTTTATTTGGTTTGCACCGCCAACTCCGAATGTAAATAGGTCTTAGAATGTTTACCAGTGGACAATAAATTCGTTATCAGAACTACTTTTCCGCTTGTTATGTATAAAAATAAATTATTCAAAAAAGAAAAACCGCCTTCAAAAACCTATTTAAATAATTGTTTAAGCAGACTTCAAAAACAACTATTTATTTGTTGTTGAAGTCTGTTTCGAAGTTGAACTCAAAACAACGGATTTAGGTTAAGTTTCTTTACTGCGTTAACGTCATCACACGCAGAAATGTCGACTCATCGCCAGCTCGTCTTGCGCTCGTAGTCGGTACACTAAAACTAATTAACGGCAATAAAGCGGCCGTCGCGTCGCCAAGCGAGATAAAGGACTCCGGTTTTGGGTGAGATTTAAGCAATTGAGACTCGATACGAATAGATAATATTTTATCGCGTTAAGCCAATCTCGAAAAGTCCAACAATATTCTTTCTAAAATGCAAGCTGAAGTTATCGATTTTCAATATTAACTTTCCATCGATTTGTGCCGACCTTGACGTAGCAGCTAAACCGACACATTTTTCACCGGATTGTCATGACGATCAGATTAAAATTAACACCGAATCGATGGGACGATTTCTCAGTTGCTCAAAGAAAACGTTACACTACGTTTCGAAGTCGCGGCATTCAATATTAAAATGTTGGATATAGCAACAACGTACAAGCAACGTTCAAATCCAGTGTGTTCCGGAATTCAAGACTGAAAATTTGTTTGCCATTATTCATCGTCTGTTAAAGACCGTTTTTTGCGAGCTCCCTCGTTCCGATGTTACAGCATTCCGAGAGTACCTACATTGGACATGGGGTTTCAACAATCGAGCAATATTATTATAATATTAAAATATAAAATTCCCATGCAGGTGATAAGGTATTGGCTGCAGTCACGATCCTCAATAAGACGAACAAGGATAGCAATCTCTATGACCATTTCTTTCTATTTCAATGCTAATCTCTTATTTCGGATATCGGCTCCGGTAACAACCCAGTTCCGTAACTGACCACTAATCACCCGCAGACAAACAATTCCATGCTGCAACAAGAGCTATTGCGAAATAAAACAAAAATGAATAGGTGTGGATGATCGGATATTCAGAATCTTCTGAAGGATAACAATACCGCCGCTAAAGTCATTAAAAATATGGACCATTTAAAAATTTTGTAAATTTTTCTTAAATTATTGTTTTATTTTTAATCTAATTTTTAGCATGCTTTTTAAACATTTATTTCGAAACTTGATATTAAAATTTACTACCAAAACGCCTGAGACTTGATAACCAAAATTATGATGTAGTGGCGATAGCAGAATCTTGGCTCAAACAACACTGCGTTTGATCGTGAACTTTTTGATCGCCGTTATGATATTTTCGAGAGAGACCGGTGTTCTATCTCAGTGCATTAAATTAAAAGGGACGGTGGAGGAACTTCGATCGCAGTTCATAAAAAGTACAGGACCCTTAAGAGCATCAAGTCGAAATCATCACGTGAAGAGCTATGGCTCTCAATCAAAAGCAGAAATGGAACTGACTTGCACGTTTGCGCGATATATGTTCCCCCTCCTCCTCAACTTGAATACCTTGAAAAATTCAATACTAACATAACTCTAAATATGCAGAACAAGATATCACCTTCGTCTCTTACGTAAATCGTGGGGGATTTTAATCTAAGTTAAAACATTTGGATCAGTGTAACTAATTATGGTAATTCATTTTTGTCTCCTTTACCAAGTAGTACTTGCTCGCTTAGAATGAATTTTAGTAGACGTCACATCATTAAATGATCTTTACCAGCGTAATCTTGTTGTCAATGCCAATCAACGCAATCTTACTCTAATTTTATTCAGTAAATTGAATCTGTAAATGTTCTGGCATTTAATGAAACTTTGACAGAATCAGTAGATATATACTGCCCTCCTTTAGTTATTAATTTACTTGCATCTAGCCGGAAATAGTTAAAACCGAAAGAGAAGTGCCATACTAAACTATAACTCTAGTGACTATAATGAACTCAGTTTATGGGATAGCGGTTTGATCTGGTAGAGTGCTGTCGGTTGATGAGGAGGTCCAAATGCTTCACTCCACTTTAATGCCGATAATACGCAAACTCACGCCGGAGATATTTTTCGTGGTGAAGATAAATATCTTGTATGGTGTACCAGTTGTTCTATAAAATCATTAAAAGAAAAAGCGACATGGGATTTAAAAAATATAATAATTTAAATTACATTTAAAAAATATAATAATTCTTTTGATGATCTCACATAAAAAAATATTAAGAAATCGATGTTATATTTTTTTTTTGATCATATTAATTGAACACAATATGAAACTTAAGAATGATGTAATTTTATACAAATAATTAAGGTATATATACACATTGGACTATAAATTAAATGTCTTAGGTAAAAGATATAAGTATATCAAAATCAAATGAACATGATTTAAAAATGACTATATTTTATTTTATATTACTATTTTAATTTAATTTTAATTAAATAACGCTATTCAGTATTCAAAGAACGAGTAAAATTCAACTTGCAAAAATGCCTCAAATAATTATGGAAATTAATCGCAAGTAAAAAGTGCAAATGTGTTTGTGTTCCAAATGAAATGTCTTTGGAGGAATTTAATAATAATGATGGGCAAAGAATTTGTGATTTATTCTCCTGGAATTTTCAGGTTGTACAGGACCGCCTGTCCGGATAGTGCATCCATCGATTTAGACACGTCTAAGGTTAACATCCGTGTTCCCTCCTATGGTGAATGCTGAATTTAAATTGCAATAAAAAAGCTGTCACTGGTTTACTCTCGCCAGATTTATTTAAATATTGCGCTAAAAAGTTATACAAACCAATTTTGTATATATATAGAATATATAACACTTCTCTAAAAACTGAAATATTTCCTACGCAATGGACAACTCACCATAAGCCAGTACACGACGACCGTGATCAAAATGTTATTTCAAATTACAGATCTTTTCAAATCTCTCGACTCCCGTACAAATATTAGATTACTTTGTTCATGAAAATGAATAAAAATTAATCTCGTGTAAAAAAACCTTCTAAATTTTAACCAACATGGTTTTCTCCCTAAGAAATCTAGCACAATTAATCTAGTGCGCTATACCAGTGACCTATTTGACATAAAAGACGAGCGTGTCGATACACATGATGTTTACATGGATTTTAAAAAGCTTTTGATTTCGTAAACCACGATCTCGTACAACTAAAGTTCGAGTGCACGAGCAGTCACGGGTCGCTAAAATATACGTTCCTTGTGTGTAACATTCTCATCGATGACGTCAGGGCTGCAGTTGTCCGTTAAAGTTCTCTCATTTCTGGAGCACATTATCCATCCTTTTGTCTGAGTTCTTTGTGCCACACATCTTCAATAATAACTGGTACTTGGAAGCACGACGGGATATTTTTAAGAAACTTCATGAATTCTGTGACGCAGGCGTCGTCGGCGTCTAATGCGGCATCTCCTGCGTGGCACGCGCAGGTAGCGGTATCGATTTATTTACAGGCCTTTTGTCAGGATATGAAGCCTAAACCGATATAAAGGTGTGACAACATAACTTTGATTTATCTTAGGGTAGTCTATTGGTAATGGATATAGTTTATACTATACGCACGGTTCCTTATGAACTAAGGGTACCTCTTAAATAAACGTAATTATTTCATTTTTAACGTAGTATAATACTTTGTACTAATTTTAAGAGATTTTCGAAATTCCCTTTGTACATTAGTTTTTTATGTTTCTTTTTTGCAATTCCTAATGCCCATGATATTTCATCTATACTTATAGATTGATATAAAATTCGTTCTTTATTGAATGCCAGCGCTGTTTTTATTTTGTTTAACTTTATACATCGAAGAAAAGTTTTTTCGTATTCCATAAGTAAAACTCAGTAAAATCTCTAGTTGTACTGTTTATATCTGGCTAGTTTTGATAACATTACGTAGATAAGATTAAAAAAAAAGAAAAATATTAAGTAATAATAGTCTCCCGCTATTTTTCTATTGTTTATTGTCAACTAAAATTAATGAATCTAACGTAGAAATGACATACAGTTCGAAGTTTTACATTACAAAAAGGGAAAAATGTGATACAAACCGCGAAAAAGGTTTATGACGTTATGGACCTAATATAGTGTCGGTAAGAGTGACACAAAAGTGGTTCAAACGTTTTCTACTTTTCTATATCTTTAAAAACTAGAGCATAATCGGCATATTAACTTTTACGACATAGCTAAAGAGCTGGGAATTGACCACAAAACGGTTTTACCTCATTTAAAAAAAGTGGGATACACAAAAAAGCTTGATACTTGGCTCCCACACGAGTTCACTGAAATAAATTAAATGAATCATGTACTTATTTGCGATTGTCTATTGAAATGTAATGAAATCGAACCGTTTTTCAAAAGATTGATCACTGGTGATGGAAAAAAGAATTACGTACGACAAGAACGTGGTCAAAAGGCAAGCATAAATTTGGGGTATTATTTATTATGAGCTTTTATCGCCGGGCAAAACCATAAATTCAGATTTCTACTGCCAAAAGCTGATGAGTTTCAAGCAAATAAATATGAAAGATTTTGGTTTAAGAAGTGTTAATGCGTTTATTTTTACTAATTCTTCATTAATCTTGTAATATAAGAATTCCAACGTAACTTAGAATCTAAAGTAAGACCAAGAAATAGGGTCGCATCCACAGTATCCAGTACCTCGTTTTTGACATTTGTGTCGATCAATTTAGAATTAGATAGGGCAAATTTTACAAGTTTTGTTTTCCTTTTATTAAGCAGAAGATTATTAACACTAAACCCTCAACGATTTTAGAGATGGTAGTGTTTACTTCGTCAAAAGCTGGTTAATACCTATCAATCTTAAAAAGTAATTAGCAAACAATACAATCCCATGACCATTCTTAACAAGATACATAAAAGATCATTTATGTACACTAGGAATAGAAATGGTCCAAGAATTGAACTCTGCACGCCATATTGACTACAGATCCTGATGACCTCTCACCATTAATGTCAGCCCTTTGAATTCTATCACTTAGCTAAGACTCTAAAAGTTCAAGGGATCGACCCGTGATGCTACAATGATGTAGTTTCCTGATGAATGTGTCATGATGAACGCAATCATTGCCTTGGATAAATCACAGAAAACACCAATCGCATCCCGTGAATGCTCCCAGGCATCAAAAACCTGCTGAATGAGCTCGACGCCAGCTTCGGTTGTTGATCGACTCTTTATGAATCTAAATCGTTTAACGTTAATCAAATTATTGTTATAAAAATACTGCAATAGTTGATTTAAAATGAACTTATCAAAAATTTTAAAATACTGTCGACACTATTGATGTCGGTCTAAAGTTTGTGGTGTCAGATTAAAAAAAAACGTATTGTATTAGTGTACTTACTTAAAATGTGAAACTTTTTTATGACATCATTTTTCGAAAAATGATCCACTATTTAGAGCTATACAGAAATTGGTTAAATAAAGCTAAATATGATAAAGCTTAAGCAAAATAAAACTCGTGTTGTATTAAATTAACGCTATTTTATTATCATAAACATGCATACAAATAATATAATTATTTCACCTCATTATTGCTATTAGGATTATTATAGTATTTCATTAATTATCATAGAATTATTATTATCATCGTTATCGTTACTATATATTTTTGTAATCAATGGCTTATGGTAACTAAAATATGAAATATATGGTTTATATTTCACGGAATTGAGTGACCTAGTATTCCTAGTAAAAACTCCATCAAATGTAGTGCCGGATCTTGTTGTCGATGTTTGAGGACTGTTTTTCATAGATAAATTCTATATAAATCTGCCCGCGGCTTCGCCCTCGTGAACTTAGAATACAATCCTTTGTTTTATGTATCGACTGTTTACGATCTCAATTCCAATCCTGATTTCGATACCGGTTTGTCTCATTTTTGATTTTGACAGGGATATTGCGGAACCCTAGGGTTCCGCGGAACACACTTAGAGTATAGTTGCTCTAGTTAGTGCGAGTTCATAATATTACGTATTTTTTTTCGAATATATTGATGGTTTTTTATGTTTTGATGTGTGGTGCGTGTAGTTTGTTTTAACTCTCCTTATATTACTTTAATACAAAACACTTAATACATCAAAAAACTGAATTGTCCATTAGAATGGAAAAGATAAGTTTCATATTATTTTAACTGCCTTCTGAAACTAAGTTATTTTGAAGCTTTTGTACATGTCTAATATTACATATGTATCACTTACTCAAATTGATACACTTAATGGTTCAGTCGCATTCAGCGGCATATAAACACAAATCTGGTTCCGAGAAACGGAAAAAGAAAAGAAAGATCGAATTACAAACAGCGGCTGCGAATCCAAAACGATCCGGGCTTTCCTTCACGTCCACACCTCAAAAGTTTGAGGATCCTCAAAATCGGAGCGAAACACAACCTGATTAATAGATTTAATTAAATACAGTTGTTTTGTTTTCTAATTTAACAAACCTTTGCATATTTGCCAGTTTTACCTGTAATTTCACTTTTTAATTCCTTTTTTATGTTTTAAAATCTGTCAAAATTACCTGTTTAAAGCCAAAGTTACGTCTTTTTATAATCTTTTATACATTACAGTTGTATGAATTTTAAGCTACAGATAAGTACGGAATATTTTAGAGAATGCTCAATTTTTAGAAATCTTAATATATATATATATATATATCTAAGAGATACCCAGGTATCTATTAACTCATCACGATATCTCTGAAACCATAAGGCGTAGAGACTTGAAATTTGGTTGGAATATTCTTTTTGCCGAGTTGCGGTCAGCTAAAAATGGATTTTACGAAATTTCACCCGCAAGGCGGGTTGCGGGGGCGTTAATTAAAAAAAACTTTAAGAAACTTCACATTTTCAAACCGTATATTTTATAGGTATGTAAAACTTAGCCAAAAAATTTTTTTTGGCATGTTGGAACTTATCAGAAGCAAATTGTACGAAGTTCCATCTCTGAAGAGCAGTGCGGGTTCGTCAAAAATTGAAAATGTTTTATTTTTTATCCTATAGGTCTTACAACTGTGAAACTTTGACAGAATATTTTTTTGACATGTTAAATTTATTAACAGCGAATTTTATGAAATTGCACCCCCTGAGGGTAGTGCGGGAACGTCAAAAACTGAAAAAAATTGTATTTTTCAATCTATAGCTTTTACAACTGTAAAATTTTGCGCGTATATTTTTTTGGCATGTTAAAATTTATCATAAATAAATTTTATAAAATCCTACTCTTCAAAAGTAGTCGGGAGCGTTAAAAATTACACTGATATAGACTCTTACGGGAATTTACGATAAAATAAGTCGATTCCATGTTGGATTTTAATATAAGAGAAAATATACGGGATTGCATGCTGAATTTTCATATGGGTTCCTCAATATTCGTAAGAGGTTTTCTATTGACTCAACACGACATTTCTGGAACTATAAGGCTTAGAGACTTGAATATTTGAAGGAATATTCCTGTCATTGAGTAGAGATCTAATGAGAATGATTTTTACGAAATTCCACTCCCAAAAGGAATTACGGGGGCATAAGCAATGGAAAATTGATATTTCCAAACTACAGCACGGTGTACCTGAAGTTCGGTAGGAATATCTCTTTTGACACGTTGAGGTTAATTAAAAAATTTCCAAATAATTGTTTCAAGAGGGGCGGAAGCAAAGTTATGATATAATTGTATGTATGTAAATAATTATATGTATGTAAATATAATTCAAGATTTCAAAAGCTTTTTAATCATAAAATAGAATTTGTCAGTTATAAATTAAATCAGGAAACCATGCAGCATCATCTAATCAGATTTTTTTATGTATAAATAGTCTTTTCGTTTAGAAAAACTAACGAAAATGCTAAAACAATTGCAATATATGATTTCCAAAATATAAATTACATTAAAAAATAAATATTTTATGAATATTAAATCTGCATTTCCGAGTAAAGGAAATTTGTGTTAAATTTCAAGGCTAGCCTAAAATGTACATTTTAAACGTAATCGGTAATATTCGCCCAGCAAAGCGGGCGGGTAACAGCTAGTGTATTATGAACAAAAGTCCTCCCTGATTAACTCTTTAATGCTCAGCCCAAACCCTTAGAGCTAGACAGCTGATTTTTTTTAAAAAGGTTCCTTTTACTCGTATTGTTGTAGAGGAAAAAAAAAGCGGATTTTTATTAAATTTCCGAAACCATGCAACCGATTTCAATGATTTTTTGGGAATATGTATAGCTATCAAATATGTATTAACAATATTTAATTTTATAGGACCCTCATCATCATCATCAATATTTGAGTCAGACGAAAAATTGGATTTAGTTTCGCATGCAACTAGTTCAGAACAGAGCATGGCAGTGGCGGCTGTACCGATACTAATCACGCAGGACACAGCATCACAAGACACTAATGCATGCATTTCTAATCTTAAACACACAATTACTTCAGTTTCTAGGGATACCGGAGCTAGTGAAAATATCGACAGCGATGCGCTAAAGCCACTTACAGACGTTGATTACAGTGAATCTCAAAAACTTTCTGAATTTGTTACGCCAAGAAAAAATGGTACGACTGCTGAGAAATTAAGTTTCTTATCTGTTCACCCTATTCAACCTTCGGGTGATAAAAACAGTTTGCCTTTTGATGGAAATCGAGTTTACTACCGAAAGTTAGTAACTTTAACTACAGGAACTTTAATTCAACGAGAATCTGTCTCTTATTCTCTTGTATTAAATAAGCTATTTTGTACTGCCTGCAAGTGTGTTGCGTCTGACGACATAAAAAAAAGAAGGAGGAGGAAGAAGTCCATTTATTGATGGTGTTACTCCGTTCAAAAAACATATTTATGAGCAACTCGTCAAACACTAGCAAAGGCACAGTTATCAGTTAGCCGTGGTCGCTTTGCTTGCAGCAAAAAAAAGGGAAAATGTGGAACAACTTCTAACGCAAAACAATATGCAATAGATTTCCAATAGGTGTATGGTCCTGAAAAGATGTAATACTATATTGATGTAATACTATATAAATAGTATTACATAAATTAGATATAAATGTAAACAAGAAATTGCTTATCGTGGAAAAAGTGAAGCCTTATACTCATTAATTGATATCGCTGACGACAACCAGAATCATGGAAACTTTTTAAATTTAGTTGTCTTCTTGTCGAATTATGATACAAATCTTAACGCCCACATATCAGAGGCAATTACCGAAAATAAAAAAGAAAAAACCCAGGAAAAGGTAAGGGTCGAGGTAGGCTCGTTACCTTTTTGTCAAAAACCACTATAAATAAATTAATAAATATATGTGTATGTCAAGTTAAGCAAGAAATCGTTATAGAAATCCAGGCGAAGAAATCTTTCAGCCTCAATGTGGACTCTTGTCAGGATGTTGCCTTTGTTGACTAGGCTACAATTTGTGTACGCTATGCTAAGATTGAGATTCCACAAGAACGGATGCTCAGCATGGTCCCTGTCCGAAAGTCAACAGGAGAAGATTACCGAGGTTTTATAGCTATGAAGTAGCCCAGTTAGGCTTAAATTTGCAAGATCTTATAAATGTGTCATTTGATCGCGCCGGAAATATGGCAAGCAAGTATAATGCTCTTCAATCAAAACTGAAAGAGGAAGTGCAAAAATTAATTTTCACATATTGTTTTGCTCATGCTTTAAACTTAGTGCTAGGAGGGGCGACGTCAAGTTGTACTGAAGCAAAGAATTTGTTTGGGCTCTTGGAGTCTACCAGTGTATTCATTCATGAATGGTTTAAGCGCACATCTCTATGGGTGAACAAAATTTCAGAATTAACTATTAACACCTGGACAAGACAAATTGAGACGATTACAGAATATTGGAAAAAGAGACGGTGGGCTAAAGATAAAGCCTTGACCAATATTATGGAGAAATTCGATACGTCGCGTTAATAAAAACTTTAAGTGCCATATCTACAAGCACGGGTTTCGAGTCTAAGGTTTCGTTCCAAGCAAAGGCATTGATGGAATCCTTTCTGAAATTTGAAACTATCCTGACAGCCTTCACATTGAAGAAAATGTTTGACCTATCAACCCCAGTAAGCCAATATCTCCAAAGACCTACATTGGACTATCTTAAAGCTTAGGGAATCATCAAATGTTTAGATATTAATTTACGAAGATATTTAGATACTTTTGATAATGTTTTCAAAGCTGAAAGTTTATTTGCATCCGATGTTCAAGACTTGATGCACACCGAAAACATTGATCTCGACATATAAACCACGTTGCCGTTACGAAGAATTTAAAACAACCGAAGAAACATGATGAGTTATACCAAGATGAAGCAACATTATTGGCTACAGATCCAAAGAGATTCTATTCTATTTCTCTCTTCAAAGTCATTATTAATACAGCTTTAGTTAAAATAAAACGAAAAATTCATCTGCAACGAAGATTTATTGAAAGATGCCGCTTGTTTGGATCCGAAACACTTCAATAAAATCAACGAAAATGGGTTTCCTAACGCACTAAAAACATTCGCGTCGATTGAAAATGTCGATCGAAAATTGCTTTCAAAAGAACTGGAATTTTTTGCAAATAATTTTAATGAACTATTTAAAACTCTTAAGGATGAGCACATTTCTTCTAGCCAACATAACCAAGACTCAGATTTACAAAGTGAAAAAGAAGACGACGAAGATGTCTTAGACTTAGATCAAACACGAAAGGGTGCCATGTGTTTTCCTAGAAGTGGTCTGGACGTCTGTTAAAGTTGCACACCATGTGCATGTAAACTTTTATCACAGTGTAACATGCATATCAGCACGTACACCACCTTATATGTTAAATATTGTGAAATTCTCACAATTTCATTCCGTTAATGAGAGGCTATCCATAAATTACGTCACATAAATTATAAGGTTTTGACCCCCCCCCCTTCCTCGTCACAGGCGGTCACACGTAAATGAAAACAGCAGTTTTTACATTTTTTTTTTGTTCAAAATACTTTAAATATAGGATAAAACAAAAGACATAAACCTTTTTTCGTTTTCGTATTTCGGATTTGACGTCACAAAGCTTTTCACCTGCTCCTTGTCGCGCATGTCATATTTCGTTAACCCCCTCCCCCATAACCGAACGTGTGACGTAATTGATGGATGGCCCTGATCTACTACAAATTTTTCGTATTAGCAAATCGCGTCAAATGCAGCACATGCAGAGATCCTCGCCATACACGTTCCAGAGTCATTGAAGTTCAAAAAAAGAGAATTTCATCATGTCTAGAAAACAGTTCGTCGCAATTATACTAAAAAAACACATTAAACAAGAATGTTTAATGTTCGGTCGATGGTTTTACAGTGATGAAAGTCGGCAAGTGCGTTCGAAAGACAATGCGATGAAACTAGTTTCATGGAAATAAAAAAGATTGTCTAGGATAACTCTAAGACGTTCCTTGCGATTCGTTTATGATCCTCCACAAAATCTTCGTATTTGTAAATCGCGTCGAATGCTTCACTTGCAGAGATCCTTACCATACACGTTCCGGAGTCATTGAAGTTCAAAAAAAGAAAGATTTCATCATGTCTAGAAAACAGTTCGTTGCATCTATACTAACAAACACATTAAATAAGAAAGTTCAATGTTCGGTCGATGGTTTTACAGTGATGAAAGTCGGCAAGAGCGGTCGAAAGACATTGCGGCGAAACTAAGTTCACGGAATTAAAAAGTTTGTCAAGGATAACTCTAAGACGTTCCTTGCGACCCGTTTATGATCTACTACAAATTTTTCGTATTTGCAAATCGCGTCAAATGCTGCAAATGCAGAGATCCTCGCCATACACGTTCCGGAGTCATTGAAGTTCAAAGAAAAGAAGGTTTTTTATTGTGTCTAGAAAATAATTCGTCGCATCTATACTAAAAACACATTAAACAAGAAAGTTAATGTTCGGTCGTCGGTTTTACAGTGATGAAAGTCGGCAAGAGCGGTCGAAAGACATTGCGATGAAACTAATTTCATGGAATTAAAAAGTTTGTCTAGGATAACTCTAAGACGTTCCTTGCGACCCGTTTATGATCTACTACAAATTTTTCGTATTTGCAAATCGCGTCAAATGCTGCACATGCAGAGATCCTCGCCATACACGTTCCGGAGTCATTGAAGTTCAAAGAAAGAAGGTTTTTATTGTGTCTAGAAAAGAATTCGTCGCATCTATACTAAAAAACACATTAAACAAGAAAGTTCAATGTTCGGTCGTCGGTTTTACAGTGATGAAAGTCGGCAAGAGCGGTCGAAAGACATTGCGATGAAACTAATTTCACGGAATTAAAAGTTTGTCTAGGATAACTCTAAGACGTTCCTTGCGACCCGTTTATGATCTACTACAAATTTTTCGTATTTGCAAATCGCGTCAAATGCTGCACATGCAGAGATCCTCGCCATACACGTTCCGGAGTCATTGAAGTTCAAAGAAAAGAAGGTTTTTATTATGTCTAGAAAACAGTTCGTCGCATCTATACTAAAAAACACATTAAATAAGAAAGTTCAATGTTCGGTCGATGGTTTTACAGTGATGAAAATCGGCAAGAGCGTCGAAGACATTGCGATGAAACTAATTTCATGGAATTAAAAAGTTTGTCTAGGATAACTCTAAGACGTTCCTTGCGATCCGTTTGTCCTCCAAAATTTTCGTATTTGCAAATCGCGTCGAATGCTGCAATTTTTTTTTTTTCGTTATTATTCTAACATTTAAACATAATTTTCATTATGTCTAGAAAACAGTTCGTCGCATCTATACTAAAAACACATTAAAACATTAATTTCGGTCGATGGTTTTACTTTGTCTTCCAAAACCATTGCGATGAAACTAATTTCATATTTAAATTTGTCTAGGATTCGACGTTCCTTGCGACCGTTTATGATCTATATGATTTGTATTAAATCCGTCAAATGCTCACATGCAGAGATCCTCGCCCACGTTCCGCAGAACTTCAAAGAATGAAGGTTTTTTGTTTGTCTGATCATCAAGAGCCGGAAACTAAAACCTTAATGACCGACGTTCGGTGCCCGTTTCGGTCTCTGCGCTCGGTCGAAAGACATTGCGATGAAACTAATTTCATGGAATTAAAAAGTTTGTCTAGGATAACTCTAAGACGTTCCTTGCGATCCGTTTATGATCTACTACAAATTTTCGTATTTGCAAATCGCGTAATGCGGCACTGCAGAGATCCTGTCATTGAGTTCGCTCATGAAAGGGCGATCGTGAATGCAGAAACCCTATCGCCGCATCTATACTAACAAAGCAATTGGTTATTTCAATGGTTCCCTCGGGTGCTGTTGAAACTCGTCCAGGCTCGCCGACTGATCAAACTAATTTTGTAATTCAAATTGCTTTGTTTTGGATACTAAACGTTCTGGCTGACCCGCCAATTAACTGTATTTCGATTTGCAAATCCAAATAACATGAGTCCTGTCATATAGAAGTGTTTGTGACTACAAAGATATTGTATTGTTCTAGAAGTTTACTGGGTTCGATATTAAAAAAATTCTTACCTGTTCAATGTTCGGTCACCGGTTTACATTTAAAGTCAAAATGTGAAAGAGAAAGTTTGGTCCTAAAAGGGCGTCGTAGGGTTCGGTTCCTGCGATCCGTTTTTTACTACATTTTCGACAATCGCGTCAAATGCTGCACAGGCAGAGATCCTCGCCATACACGTTCCGAGTCATTAGTTCAAAGAAGAAGGTTTATTGTGTCTAGAAAGAATTCGTCGCATCTATACTAAAACACATTAGGAAGGTGCCAATGTTCGTCGTCGGTTTTACTCTCTTGAAAGTTGGCGACCGCAACCACATGGAACTAGTTTGGGTATTAAAAGTTTTCCTTTCACTCTAATGATCCTGGAAAATTGCAGTCACCAGGCAGGTGCACCTCGGCAAACGCTCACAACGACGTTCCAAAAGGGTGTCATTGAGTTCTAGAAGATTTTGGCACTTTCACTTCCACTAAAAACTTTCGGCTCTAAACTTTATTTCGGCCGTTGGGATTTATTTACATTTGGTTGTACAATGCGAAGCGCGCATCTAATGATATATTAGGTCACTTTCTAATTTGGTTAGGATTTAACCGATTTTTGGGTTAGATTGGGTTTCAATGTTTCAGTTGGGTTTGGTTGGGTTATTAGGTTAGGTTAGGTTAGGTTAGGTTAGGTTAGGTTAGGTTAAGGTTGGGATTGAGTTAGGTTAGGTTAGGTTAGGTTAGGTTAGGTTAGGTTAGGTTGGGTTAGGTTAGGTTAGTTAGGATTAGGTTAGGTTAGGTTAGGTTGGGTTAGGTTAGGTTGGGATTGGGTTAGGTTAGGTTGGGTTAGGTTTAGGTTAGGTTAGGTTGGGTTAGGTTAGGTTAGGTTGGGTTAGGTTGGGTTAGGGTTAGGTTAGGATTGGGTTGGGTTAGGTTAGGTTGGGATTGGGTTAGGTTAGGTTAGGTTAGGTTGGGTTGGGTTAGGTTAGGTTGAGTTGGGTTAGGTTGGGTTGGGTTAGGTTGGGTTAGGTTGGGTTAGGTTAGGTTGGGTTAGGTTAGGTTAGGTTAGGTTGGGTTGGGTTGGTTAGGTTAGGTTAGGTTGGGTTAGGTTAGGTTAGGTTAGGTTAGGTTGGGTTAGGTTGGGTTAGGTTAGGTTAGGTTAGGTTAGGTTAGGTTGGGTTGGGTTGGGATTAGGTTGGTTAGGTTAGGTTAGGTTAGGTTAGGTTAGGTTAGGTTGGGATTAGGTTAGGTTGGGTTGGGATTGGGTTAGGTTAGGTTGGGTTAGGTTAGGTTGGGTTGGGTTAGGTTGGGATTAGGTTGGGATTGGGATTGGTTGGTTGGGTTAGGTTAGGTTGGTTGGGTTAGGTTGGTTAGGTTAGGTTAGGTTAGGTTGGGATTGGGTTGGGATTGGGTTAGGTTAGGTTGGGTTAGGTTGGGTTAGGTTGGGTTGGGTTAGGTTGGGTTAGGTTAGGTTGGGATTAGGTTGGGTTGGGTTAGGTTGGGTTAGGTTGGGTTAGGTTGGGTTAGGTTAGGTTGGTTGGTTGGGTTAGGGATTGGGTTGGGTTGGTTGGGTTGGGTTGGTTGGGTTAGGTTAGGTTAGGTTAGGTTAGGTTAGGTTAGGTTGGGTTAGGTTAGGTTAGGTTAGGTTGGGTTGGGTTGGGTTAGGTTAGGTTAGGTTAGGTTAGGTTAGGTTGGGTTGGGTTAGGTTGGGATTGGGTTAGGTTGAGTTAGGTTGGGTTGGTTAGGTTAGGTTGGGTTAGGTTAGGTTAGGTTGGGTTAGGTTAGGTTGGGTTGGGTTAGGTTAGGTTAGGTTAGGTTAGGTTAGGTTAGGTTGGGTTAGGTTGGGTTAGGTTGGGTTAGGTTAGGTTAGTTGGGTTAGGTTGGGTTGGGTTAGGTTGGGTTAGGTTAGGTTAGGTTAGGTTAGGTTAGGTTGGGTTGGGTTAGGTTGGGTTAGGTTAGGTTAGGTTAGGTTAGGTTGGGTTAGGTTAGGTTGGGTTGGGTTAGGTTAGGTTGGGTTAGGTTGGGTTGGGTTAGGTTGGGTTAGGTTAGGTTAGGTTAGGTTAGGTTGGGTTGGGTTAGGTTAGGTTAGGTTGGTTAGGTTAGGTTGGGTTAGGTTAGGTTAGGTTAGGTTGGGTTAGGTTAGGTTAGGTTAGGTTAGGTTAGGTTAGGTTAGGTTAGGTTAGGTTAGGTTAGGTTAGGTTAGGTTAGGTTAGGTTAGGTTAGGTTAGGTTAGGTTAGGTTAGGTTAGGTTAGGTTAGGTTAGGTTAGGTTTTTTTTTTTTTTTTTCCTACCTCTGTCTCATGGTGGAGACAGACCTTTTTAACTTTTATGCTATTTTTCAGGTACATACATCTCGCATTCGTGCCTCTCTTACGCTCTGTTAACTTATTTTATTATATTATACTCCACAGGATTAGGGTTCTTTATTTATTTGTTTCGTGTTTATTTCATTTTATTATGTTACATAAATCTATAAATCTTACAAAATACCTTCTATTAAGTATTACATTTGTTCATTAACACTTTTCTTAACTTCATAGTCGTTTACAATTTCATTTATTCATTTTTCTTAATTCTATGTTTATTTATTACATTTTTATTTGTTATCTAATTGTCTAAATTAATTTCTTATTTTATTTCTATTATTTTACATAATTTTGCTTATTCTTATTTAATACATTTTCGAAGGTTACCGACTATTTTACTATATACGAGTTCACCTGGAGCTCACCATAATAAAGACATAATTTTCAAGGTATCTGTCTATTCTATTGATTATTTCTTCTATTCATTAATTACATTTATCTATTAACTATTTCTTCTGTTCTTTGACACTTTTATTGTTGCATAATTATCAGTCAAACAAAATTTCAGTCCTTTTTACGATTTTTATAAACTTTTTCATCCAGCGCACTCAGGCCGCGTCCTACTCAGTTTCCGGTGAAGGATATAGGATCAGGACTACAGGGTGAAGGAGAAACTATCCGTCTTCCGTGTCGGAGCAGCATCTGCAGGTAGCGTGTAGGACACTCGGGCCCTGGCTATAGCGTCCCATTTGTTCCTGACACTGCACTCCGAGCTGAATGCTCCATGTGCGGTGTCATTTAGCTTGTCGCGCGTGCAGTTTATACATTTGGGGGCTTCACCTTTTTGGCGCTTTTCACAGATTTGGGACCTGTGCTCCCCCCCGCAGTGCGCGCAAATTTCGGCCTTTACCGTGCAATACTTACGGGTGTGGCCGAATCCTAAGCATTGCGTACACTGTACGAGGGGGGACTGGTCCCATACTGGGCGTCTTTGTAACCCCACATAAACATAGCCCGCGTCGACAAGTCGACGCCATAGTTCGGGCGAGACCTCGAGTACCGGGTGGCACTCGTGGTCATTTCTAGCCCTTTTCCGGAACCTGACTCTTATTTCTATACTGCCCCAGTCGAGATCTGCGGTGGCGTGCTTGTTCTGTTTTTTTAAGGACTTAACAATATCCTCATCAGTATTTTCTCTGAGGACGTCCCTTATTACTACCATGGGCAGTTTCCGGGTGGCTTCTGTTACCTTCAGCCCCTTTTCCTTAAGTTGTCCACTCATTCTGTCAATATCCTTTCTTGTTGGACAACTTATCACGACCTTTGGTCCTTTGTCTTCCTCAGCCGGTCCACACACTTTCATCTTTCTGGCGTCAACCGCTCGTCTAATCTTTTCTATGACGTGATCTGCGGTATCTGCCGTTTCTTTAGATGTTACTATAATAGTATGTGCAGACCCGCGCTGAGGAAGTGGAATCTTTTTCGCAGGTGCAGACGGTGTTGTTGCTGCCACCTGCGAGTAGGTCCTTTTTTGAGGCTGTTCCACCGCCTTCCGGATCCGCTCCAGTGTCTCCGGGACGTCGTAAAATCCCAGGATGTTCCGGGTGGCCTTAACTTCACTCTCAACCATGTCCATTTTGGCGGCCAGGTCCAGGCATTGTTTCAGTTGCCGCTCTGTTTTCTGCCTATGTTGGCTTTCTAAAGCAGCAATCTCCCGGGCCTTGCTGGCTTTTTCTCGCTCCAGCCCCGCCGCGTAGCCAGAGCGAGACTCCTCTAATCGGAGGGCCAGCTCGCCAATGGCACATAGTTTGCTGATAACCGCTTCTTTAATATTTTTGTTGATGTTTGTGAGCCTTTCCAGCTCAGCCTTTGCCTCTAATGCCAACTTGTTAACAATAGAGGCCGTCCTGCTTATGGAGGGCTCAGTTTCATTTGGGCGGTCATCTTTTATTGAGACTTGGGTCAAGTCCTTATCCTGTATGGCAGCAGTTTCAGGCGCAGGCGTAGGCGGGTGCTCTATTTCTTCACAGAGGCTGAGCTGCCCCGCAAATTCGCCTACGGCTTGTAGGGAAACAAAAGCACCGCTCTCCGTCTCGGCGGAGGTCCTCATCCCTTTAGGTGTGTGGACCTCGACGGATACCATTTTCTTGCGGGCAGTCCTCCTGGAGTATGTATCAACCGAGGACAACGATGATTCCCCTGAGGAACCAGCTGCCAGTGCTCTTTTCTCATCCTGAAGGATCTTTTTGATGAGGAGATCTGAATCCCGGCTCTTTCGCCGACTCGCATCCTCTTCGCTTGACGTCATCTCCGCCATCAGTCTCATCACCGCCTCTTCCTTCGATCCCCCCGCTACTATTTCTTGGAGAGACGGTCTTGTTGCCGTCTCTTTCCTTACAGGGGGAAGAGATTTTGGAGACGGTTTCTTTCTCTGTTGAGGTTTGGCGGCAGAGGGTTTCGCCGGCATCCTTCTCCTGTCTTCCATCTCTGGGCTCTTTTCTATTTGAAAGGGAGAGGATTTCTCAGATTGTGGAGGGGCCAAAACCTGGAGCCGGTCCTCAGCTTTCGTTTGACACCGGTTTCAGTGATCTGACATCTACGGTTATCAAATTACAGCCAGAGGGGGTTCCAAATTTGGGTTTTTCCCGTTTATCTTTGGATTGGGCTTTGTTTTTAGGAATCTGCCGGAGCCAAAAGTTTCCTTTTTTCCCGGCGAATCCAATGAGCCCAAACTCGGGTACCCTATGACCCTCCGTTTACAAGTTAGGTTGAGGGGGGTTGGTGAAGGGGGGGTAGGGGTCCGGTCACCGTTCAACAATTCTTGAAGACACAGGACGGAGATCAATATCTATTGAAGGGGCAAAAATTTTCTAAGTCCAAAAATGTGGCGCCCCTAGTGAGGGAATTTTTAATTACCGAAAGTAAGGTGGCGCCCCCGCTACATGCGGCGGCGGTCCAATCCTAAATAATTTAATTTGTTCGAAAAATGGCGCCCTCTAGTGAAATAAATTTAAATCTGAACTTCGGTGGCGCCCCCGAAACAAAAAACGGGTTTGGCGAACACTAGTCTATGCTGGTGTCGCCCCCTATATGTCGCGGCGGATTAACCGAATAATTTTGACAAATCGATCTACAAACCAGTGGCGCCCCCGAGACAATTGCGGTTTCGGCGAGCACTAGTATATCTACCAGTGTCGCCCCCTATATGCACGGTGGTTCCCCTGTGTACTGACAACACTATTCGGTGTTGCCAGCTTACGAAGTCGATCTGTGCGCCCTCTTTTTATATCCAAAAATAGCGCCCTCTATATAACCGATCCCCGTCCCAGTCCTCCACACAGCCGACAGATGGAGTGCACCAGGATTATTGATTTTTATAATTTTACAATATTGTATACTCTATTTAATTATTTATAATAATTTGCACAACTAAAATTTAAATAATATTATCCAAAACAATTAATCAACAAATATTTCTAATCTTAGACCTACGTCATCGGCAGCTGTTTCTCAGGTTGTCCGTCTTGCGCAGTGCAGCGTTGACCCGCTGGGTGGCGCCGTTTATGCGCCAAGCAGTCAAGATTTTGCCGCACTACTGCTATGCATCGGTGGCTCCGCGGCTTAGGTCGCCTTCGTAGGCCCCGATGTCGCCGGATCAAACCCCGAAAATCGCTCAATTTTTTCTGAGCGATTTAAGTTGTTCGGGGATCTCCGCAACTTCCCGGCCTTCTTCGGCAACCGTAAGTGTCGCCACCACTGCACTGACGTCACTCAAAGTCGGTGTAGGCGGGAAATTCAAACTTTAATTCGCCGGCTCCCCTGCCAGCGATGTAAAGCCGCCCTCTTCGATGTCGGAGTCCCCGCAATGGATGCAGGGGGCTCCGGGGCTTCCCGACTTCGGTGAATCACCCGATTGTAGTGTCCGATGACGTCACCGCAATTCCGCCCGTCGCTGTGTCCGCCGCAGCAGCTCCCCGGTGCATCCGAAGGTGTCCCCGCACTGAAGATGGGGGCTCCGAAGGGGCACTGGATGCCCTCGGTACCGGCTGCGAGTCTCAGTAGACCACCAGGTATGGCGGTCCGAAGGGGGCGTGGCCTCGCAGATGGCACCTCACACAAGATGGAACGAGAGGCACCTCCCGTTGACACAATTCAAGATGGCGGCGGCCGTATATGGGAAACCGCACAAGATGAAACGAGAGGGACCGAGGAACAGCACGGCGGCTAAGTCGAGCGAGTATTGCGATGTACTACGGCTACGGAACAACACAGAGCTGCGATCGGCACGTCTGCACGGTACGAACGCTCGACAATGACTGGGTTAGGTTAGGTTAGGTTAGGTTAGGTTAGGTTAGGTTAGGTTAGGTTAGGTTAGGTTAGGTTAGGTTAGGTTAGGTTAGGTTAGGTTAGGTTAGGTTAGGTTAGGTTAGGTTAGGTTAGGTTAGGTTAGGTTAGGTTAGGTTAGGTTAGGTTAGGTTAGGTTAGGTTAGGTTAGGTTAGGTTAGGTTAGGTTAGGTTAGGTTAGGTTGGGTTAGGTTAGGTTGGGTTAGGTTAGGTTAGGTTAGGTTGGGTTAGGTTAGGTTGAGTTGAGTTGGGTTAGGTTGGGTTGGGTTAGGTTAGGTTAGGTTAGGTTGGGTTAGGTTAGGTTGGGTTAGGTTAGGTTAGGTTAGGTTGGGTTAGGTTGGGTTAGGTTAGGTTGGGTTAGGTTGGAGGTTGGGTTAGGTTAGGTTGGGTTGGGTTAGGTTGGGTTGGGTTAGGTTAGGTTGGGTTAGGTTGGGTTAGGTTAGGTTGGGTTAGGTTAGGTTAGGTTGGGTTAGGTTGGGTTAGGTTAGGTTGGGTTAGGTTAGGTTGGGTTAGGTTAGGTTGGGTTGGGTTGGGTTGGGTTGGGTTAGGTTAGGTTAGGTTAGGTTGGGTTAGGTTAGGTTAGGTTAGGTTGGGTTAGGTTAGGTTGGGTTAGGTTGGGTTAGGTTAGGTTAGGTTAGGTTGGTTAGGTTGGGTTGGGTTGGGTTAGGTTAGGTTAGGTTAGGTTAGGTTAGGTTAGGTTAGGTTAGGTTAGGTTGGGTTGGGTTGGGTTAGGTTAGGTTGGGTTAGGTTAGGTTAGGTTAGGTTAGGTTAGGTTAGGTTGGGTTAGGTTAGGTTAGGTTAGGTTGGGATTGGGTTAGGTTAGGTTAGGTTAGGTTAGGTTGGGTTAGGTTAGGTTAGGTTAGGTTAGGTTAGGTTAGGTTAGGTTAGGTTAGGTTGGGTTGGGTTAGGTTAGGTTGGGTTGGGTTGGGTTAGGTTAGGTTAGGTTGGGTTGGGTTAGGTTAGGTTAGGTTAGGTTAGGTTAGGTTGGGTTAGGTTAGGTTGGGTTAGGTTAGGTTAGGTTGGGTTAGGTTAGGTTAGGTTGGGTTGGGTTGGGTTAGGTTAGGTTGGTTGGGTTGGGTTAGGTTGGGTTGGGTTAGGTTGGGTTAGGTTAGGTTGGGTTGGGTTAGGTTAGGTTAGGTTAGGTTAGGTTAGGTTGGGTTAGGTTGGGTTGGGTTGGGTTAGGTTAGGTTAGGTTAGGTTAGGTTGGGTTGGGTTAGGTTAGGTTGGGTTAGGTTGGGTTAGGTTGGGTTGGGTTAGGTTAGGTTAGGTTAGGTTGGGTTGGGTTAGGTTAGGTTGGGTTAGGTTGGGTTAGGTTAGGTTAGGTTGGGTTAGGTTAGGTTAGGTTAGGTTAGGTTAGGTTAGGTTAGGTTAGGTTAGGTTGGGTTAGGTTAGGTTAGGTTGGGTTAGGTTGGTTAGGTTAGGTTGGGTTAGGTTAGGTTAGGTTAGGGTTGGGTTGGGTTAGGTTGGGTTAGGTTAGGTTAGGTTAGGTTAGGTTAGGTTGGGTTAGGTTAGGTTAGGTTGGGTTGGGTTGGGTTGGTTGGGTTAGGTTAGGTTAGGTTGGGTTAGGTTGGGAGTTAGGATTAGGTTAGGTTAGGTTAGGTTGGGTTAGGTTAGGTTAGGTTAGGTTAGGTTAGGTTGGGTTAGGTTAGGTTAGGTTGGGTTAGGTTGGGTTAGGTTAGGTTGGGTTAGGTTAGGTTGGGTTAGGTTGGGTTAGGTTAGGTTAGGTTGGGTTAGGTTAGGTTAGGTTGGGTTAGGTTGGGTTAGGTTAGGTTAGGTTGGGTTGGGTTAGGTTGAGTTAGGTTAGGTTAGGTTAGGTTGGGTTAGGTTAGGTTGGGTTAGGTTGGGTTAGGTTAGGTTAGGTTAGGTTGGGTTGGGATTGGGTTGGGTTAGGTTGGGTTGGGTTAGGTTAGGTTGGGTTAGGTTGGGATTGGGTTAGGTTGGGTTAGGTTAGGTTAGGTTAGGTTAGGTTAGGTTAGGTTAGGTTGGGTTAGGTTGGGTTAGGTTAGGTTAGGTTGGGTTAGGTTAGGTTAGGTTAGGTTAGGTTGGGATTGGGATTGGGTTAGGTTAGGTTAGGTTAGGTTAGGTTAGGTTGGGATTGGGATTAGGTTAGGTTGGGTTAGGTTAGGTTGGGTTAGGTTAGGTTGGGTTGGTTAGGTTAGGTTAGGTTAGGTTGGGATTGGGTTAGGTTAGGTTGGGTTGGGTTGGGATTGGGATTTAGGTTGGGTTGGGTTGGGTTGGGTTGGGAGTTGGTTGGGTTGGGTTGGGTTGGGTTGGGTTAGGTTGGGATTGGGTTAGGTTAGGTTGGGTTGGGTTGGGTTGGGATTGGGTTGGGATTGGGATTGAGTTGGGATTAGGTTAGGTTAGGTTGGGATTGGGTTGGGTTGGGTTGGGTTAGGTTAGGTTAGGTTGGGTTGGGATTGGGTTAGGTTGGGTTAGGTTAGGTTGGGTTAGGTTGGGTTGGGTTAGGTTAGGTTAGGTTGGGTTGGGTTAGGTTAGGTTAGGTTAGGTTAGGTTGGGTTGGGATTGGGTTGGTTTAGGTTAGGTTAGGTTGGGTTAGGTTAGGTTAGGTTTAGGTTAGGTTAGGTTAGGTTGGGTTAGGTTAGGTTGGGTTGGGAGGTTGGGTTGGGTTAGGTTAGGTTAGGTTAGGTTGGGTTGGGTTGGGTTGGGAGTTGGGTTAGGTTGGGTTGAGTTGGGTTGGGTTGGGTTAGGTTAGGTTGGGTTAGGTTAGGTTGGGTTGGGTTGGGTTAGGTTAGGTTGGGTTGGGTTAGGTTAGGTTAGGTTGGGATTTGGGTTGGGTTAGGTTAGGTTAGGTTAGGTTGGGTTGGGTTTAGGTTGGGTTAGGTTGGGTTAGGTTGGGTTGGGTTAGGTTGGGTTAGGTTAGGTTGGGTTAGGTTGGGTTGGGTTGGGTTGGGTTGGGATTGGGAGTTAGGTTAGGTTGGGTTGGGATTGGGTTGGTTAGGTTGGGTTAGGTTAGGTTAGGTTGGGTTGGGTTGGGTTGGGATTGGGTTAGGGTTAGGTTAGGTTAGGTTAGGTTGGGTTAGGTTGGGTTAGGTTAGGTTAGGTTAGGTTGGGTTGGGAGTTGGGTTGGGTTAGGTTGGGTTGGGTTGGGTTGGGAGTTAGGTTAGGTTAGGTTGGGTTGGGTTGGGTTGGGTTGGGTTAGGTTGGGTTGGGTTGGGTTAGGTTAGGTTGGGTTAGGTTGGGTTGGGTTGGGATTGGGTTGGGTTAGGTTAGGTTGGGTTGGGTTGGGTTAGGTTGGGTTGGGTTGGGTTAGGTTGGGTTAGGTTGGGTTGGGTTGGGTTAGGTTAGGTTGGGATTGGGTTGGGTTGGGTTGGGTTGGGTTAGGTTGGGTTAGGTTGGGTTGGGATTTAGGTTAGGTTAGGTTAGGTTGGGATTGGGATTGGGTTAGGTTGGGTTGAGTTGGGTTGGGTTGGGATTGGGAGTTAGGTTAGGTTAGGTTGGGATTGGGTTAGGTTAGGTTGGGTTGGGTTAGGTTAGGTTAGGTTAGGTTAGGTTGGGTTGGGTTAGGTTAGGTTAGGTTAGGTTAGGTTGGGTTAGGTTAGGTTAGGTTGGGTTAGGTTGGGTTGGGTTAGGTTAGGTTAGGTTAGGTTAGGTTGGTTGGGTTGGGTTGGGTTAGGTTGGGTTGGGTTGGGATTGGGTTAGGTTAGGTTAGGTTAGGTTGGGATTGGGTTGGGAGTTGGGGGATTGGGTTAGGTTAGGTTAGGTTGGGTTAGGTTAGGTTAGGTTGGTTTAGGTTAGGTTGGGTTGGGTTGGGATTGGGATTGGGTTAGGTTGGGATTGGGTTAGGTTAGGTTAGGTTAGGTTAGGTTAGGTTAGGTTGGGTTGGGATTGGGTTGGGATTGGGATTAGGTTAGGTTAGGTTAGGTTGGGTTAGGTT